>JABSNV010001150.1:82500-160410 GCA_024085815.1 Flaveria linearis
GGACCTTTGCCCGTGCTTGTCTCGTTTACAAATCAATTGAGCCAATCGGCTCATTTACAACTGAGCATAAATTCGAGCGAGTATTTTTCAAGCAAATTCCGAATGAACGTCGAGCAACGAGTGTTTTGAATAGCCGTAGCCAGCGCCTTGTTTCAATTTCTACTCCGCTAATACATATATATTGAAACGATAGCCATAAAACAGAAAGAAAGAAACAACTTGTTGCATCAGCAGTTTGTACCAGCTGCTTTTTCACCTGTACACGAGTACTATATGTACCAACATATAGGATTAATCTATACTTATTAATAAAACAATAACTTTAATGTCACGTGTCATTCTCTTAATCCTCTACTTTTTTCAATTCCCGCCAAAATATGTATCTGTTTTTAGTGTTAGTCTAGGTTTATTTGACTAAAAGTCAACTTCTGATACAAGAGATACTTAGGGAAAATTTGAAAATTTAACCCTAAATTAGAGCACATCTTTTTTTTAGAAATTAAATCATCCCCGACATTACATTTTTTTTCAAATAATTCATCAACAAAAACACCCGACATTTCTTTTTTTTTCAAATAATTCAACAACAAAAACTGTAGAAATCATTTACGGTTTTCTTCATCTCTGAATTGATTCCTTGATTGTGTATTTACATTATGTCACACCCTCAAATTCCGGGTCTGGAATCTATCACGGAGGGGTGAACAAACAGGATCGAACACAGTAGTTACACAGAGATGCAAATATCTATATGATAGTTTTAGATAATCATTACAATAATGTTCAGAGTAATATTATACGTAGCGGAAGTAAATATAGATTGTTTCATGACAACATGTCTTAATCATATTTCAGATAATAATCAATAGGTATCTTGAGCTCTTATATGATCATACGTGCATATCCATAAGCTTCTAGTAGATACCTGAGAATACATGTAAATCAAGTGTCAACACAGGGTTGGTGAGTTCATAGGTAAGTAAAACATATTTGATAAATCATCCATTATCATTCAAAGAAGGGTTTATTGTCAAGTGTGAGTTTAATTTACTCACCGGTATATGAATAGCCTGTCGGAACCCTTTTCATTAAGGTGAACCCGCTATCCCACATACCCGCCATGTACAAGCCCAACAAATCCTTCACATAGGATTTGCCCATGTATCATAGCTTATTTTCCCTTTTCCTTTTTATGTGTGTATTATGCCAATTTTAATAATTCAAATCAGAGGGCGCGAATCCTCTCTTTACATTTATCCTCATATGGGTGGTAAGTGGAACTATAATGGCAAAACTTATATAGCGCAAAATCTGCCTTCTCACACCAGATATTGTCATCCCGAATGACAGCGAGATCTTTGTGCATCTGATAAGGACCACATGTCCAAACCTTTGTGGGGGTTAGTCACTCCCCGATAGTACTATCCAAAAGATCCCTGCCTTGTTTATAGCCCAGTTTACACAGAAGGATTTCATAATAACTATTATTTAACATAATACACAAAAATAATTTGTAATTTCAATTACAACATGTATTCCAGCCCCAAAATATTTAAATGATTAAAAAGGGGAATAGTTATGAACTCACCTCAGTCCTTGTGTGGTGTTGACAACCTAGTAAATTCCTGCTAAGGAATTATATTTCACGTCAGCAAACAGATACAAATCCAAAACCTAAATAAGTTGAACCTGGTGTTCAATTGATCTAGGATTTGGTTTTCGGGGATTTGTTATAAACATATAATTAAATCATTTAATTATTTTTGTTAATAATTAATGATTTATATAACATTTAATTAGCTTAATAATGATTTTAACATATCATTATATTCTAATTAAATTATAGACGTTATTTAAACATGTAAGTTTTATATTTAATTTTGTAAGATTTTATAAATGTTTAAATTTATAAAATCTAATTTGTATTTATATTATCAAGGTTAACCCATAATATCCATTAATAATTTGATGATTTAATTTATTATTGAAAATCCACTTTTATATGGATAATAATTTTTAACACATGTAATAATTATTTACATAAATAATTAAAGTTTTTAAATAATTATTTTTCTACAATTATTATGATTTATCATTAATTAAAAATAATATGGTGTCCAATTAATGGATTAGTACTTTAAATCATCATTTAAAGTCTATTTTTATAAAAATGGTTTTTTATAATATTTTTAAATAATATTTTATAAATTTTATTTAAAGTATTTTTAATTAAATAATTTACAAAAAATTATTTAATGGTATTAAAAATAAAAGAAGCTTTTAAAAATTATTTTTATAATTTTTAACAATTTTTATTTATTTTTATATGGCCTAAAAAGGCTTTAAAAAATATGGGAGTGGGCCGGGTTCGAACCCGCGACCTCCTCCCCATTACCCCCGTGCACAACCAGTGAGCCAAAGGCTCTACATCGAACAGAACACGGGCACCCTTCCCTTTAAACACTTAAATCCAGTCTCCCCCAAATTTCACAAGAACCCTAGATCAATTTGAATCAAATTGATACCCAATTTGAT
This sequence comes from Flaveria linearis, assembly GCA_024085815.1. Classification (NCBI taxonomy): domain Eukaryota; kingdom Viridiplantae; phylum Streptophyta; class Magnoliopsida; order Asterales; family Asteraceae; genus Flaveria; species Flaveria linearis. Next base: position 85,036 of record JABSNV010001150.1, read on the forward strand.
GTTTATAATGTATGGATTCATGGGGTTTTGTTTCCCCATGATAAATCGAATAGAATAGAGTGTTTAATTTACCAGATGAAATCGAATTGATGATACACACTGGATGAACAAGCCGCGACTACACCAAGATCGATTCCAGTGGCAATTGTTGATAATAATCCAATTCCTTTTACAGGAAGTTTCTAATTTGTCAAATGATCGAAAGCCTGATCTTAATTTTGTGAAATTAAGCTCATAAGACAGAAGTCGACTGAGTTGCAGGTCGCGAAGGAGAAAGATTCAAATTCGATGAATGTGGTTATTTCAGATGTAATTCGAAGTGTATACTGATTTGTTACATTTATAGCTTTGATTAGGTTGAGTTCATTCGATTATTATTAAGTTTTTGGTGCGATTTGCACCTGTAAAGTTACCGACAATCACGTGGTGGTTTAGATCGCATTATCTGATCCTTTTATTCGAATTGTAGTGAGGATTAGGTTCGAATCCCGCACATGGTTGTGTCGGGACGGTTTAATTGAACTTAAATCGCGTAATTTGGTGTGTTGTGGTTGGCCGGAGTGTCGCCGGAGGCGGTGGCCGGAGAAAGGGTCGACGGCGGGGGTTGGGTTTTTGAATTATTTACAAAATGGCCCCTCAACTTTACACCTTTTATTATTTTATGTTTTAAACCTTTTAAAACAGTTTTTAAAATTACAGAATTAGTCCCTGGACTCATCTAATTAATTAAATTAATTTTATAAATAATAATATTTTCATTATTATTATTATTTTCATTGTTAACATTATTATTTTTAATAATAATAATATTATTATTATTATTGTCATTATTTTATTATTATTAATATTATTATTAGATAATAATAAAAATATAAAAACAAATTGTAAATTCTCATAAAAATTATATTAAATCATGAAAAATTTTCGGGTTGTCACATCATCCCCCTGTTAGAGGAATTTTCGTCCCGAAAATTAAGATGTACTCGCAATATTTTGAACAAGTTAGAATACTTGCACATTATTTCGTCCTCTCATTCCCAAATGAACTTAGGACCACGCCGGGAGTTCCACCGAACTCTGACAACCGGAATCTTGCTATGCTTAAGTTGTTTAACTTCTTTATCCATGATTTCAACTGGTGCCTCAACAAGTCTGAGTTTCTCACATACTTGCAGTTCCTTTAAAGACACAACCAGTGATTCATCCGATAAACACTTCCTTAGATTTGATACGTGAAAACATCGTGCACACCACCAATTTCAGCAGGTAGATTTAATTCATAGGCTACTGGGCCGATCCTTCTGACAATTTCAAAAGGTCCCACGTAGCGAGGGTTCAATTTCCCTCGTTTCCCAAAGCGTATAACTCCCTTCCAGGGAGATACCTTTAGCGAAACTTTATCTCCTTCCTGAAATTCAAGTGGCTTGCGGTGTTTATCAGCATAGCTTTTCTAGCGATCCCTGGCAGCAACCATGCGTTCTCTTATTCGGACAATTTTCTCATGAGTTCAAAGATCAATTCTAACTTGTCTTGGGGTCCTACTCAACCTAGGGCACACTTATGGTAATGGTCGGAACTCCAACCTTCTTAATGTCCCCGTTTAACACGTTAGTTTAATCGTATCAATCAACATAGCTAGGTTCATAGCATTGGCATTAAAGCAAATTATCTAAACCATCAGAGAGGCTTATTCTACTACTCACTAGATTTTTTTCCCAGTGTCCTTCTTAATTCTATTTGGTCTAAGGTATGATATCAGTTTTATCAATTCATGGGGTTTGTTAATATAAAGAGCACGACTTAACCCTACCATTGCATGATATTACAATTCTAGCTTTTGCATTTCATTCCTTAGGTATAGTAACCCTTTTATAAGCATTACCGGTATACTAAGAATATGCTTAAACCGGTTACACAACATCCTAATTTATTATCATCCCAAAGAATAACTTAATGTATGTAGGTATCATCACCCTTCTATATCTCCTGTAGTCCACTTTCATTCTAAGCATTTAATCAGTCCCTCAATTACTGAAATACTAAGTGGAGGAATGCCTCTTAAAGGATAAAATTAATAATATGATTGGAAATACCATGAAGGTTTTAAGTAGGACAGGACTTAAGTAACAGCAGGTAAACTACAAGCACATAAGTACAATATGTCTAATGATAGCTGCCTATCCTTCATACCTTCAGGATTTCAGGTATAACCATGTCAGGGCAAGTACTAGGGAAACTAGTCTCACTTTAGGTTAGGACAAGTGTAACCTAGATTACCAAATGGAACACGTCAAGGTAATTTGATTCATATGTCTTAAAGGCTTGTATATTGACCACAGTAACTTCACGTGCTACAATAGCAGCAATCTTACGACTAGAGTTTCTAGACCGTGAACGGATTTGACGAGAAGCCATTCTGAGAGATCATTAAGAATTTTCATGGAAATATGTTCTATGAGAACCGAGGCTTTCTTGCTCAACGTGTAGGAATGATGACTTATACGGACTACAATGTTACCACCCGACCAGATTCACCGGACTTAGCATGCACGACAAATTACAATTACGTGTGCACCCGTAATGGTAAGTTGCTTTGCATGATCACCCCGGTTCCTCCTGTTGGGTTAACATATCTTGTCAAGTATAGTGGTCATTAATGATAGAAATACCAAATATGTATGTATTATATCGGGAAAACGAAATCAAGGACAAGAATTATTCAACACGACAATGAGATGTTCCGAGTGTATTCCTTTGATTCGTGAATCAAAGCGAGTACGTTGACTAATCAAAGTATTGAGTCAATCACAACTTTGTTTGAAGACATGCGTACCTATAAGCAGATACTCATCCCAAGGGTTCCCAGGTAAGGTAAACAGGTCCATCGGTTGATTTGGATATATGCGAATACCTTGCCTAGACAGAACACCCCGAGATACAGGCATCACGCTCTTCCAGCATTACATGTTTCAAGTTGTAAGACACAGACTTTGACGATTTTGAAAACCATGAATAACAATCGAGTTTTGGAGTTTGAAATCACTTGAATTAGGCACACAATGCCTTAGAATATGTTTTAAGATTCGTGTGTGTATTGATAGGAATCAAGGTATAATAGAAATCACATAAGGCATATAACTTCTTAATCTTAGTCAATCTCTAACTAAGGCAATTTACTTTGTGCAACTATTGTGTGTGGCTATAGGCTAGATGCAATTCCTAACTCACTATAACCAATGGCTCTGATACCAATCTGTCACACCCTCAAATTCCGGGTCTGGAATCTATCACGGAGGGGTGAACAAACAGGATCGAACACAGTAGTTACACAGAGATGCAAATATCTATATGATAGTTTTTAGATAATCATTACAATAATGTTCAGAGTAATATTATGCGTAGCGGAAGTAAATATAGATTGTTTCATGACAACATGTCTTAATCATATTTCAGATAATAATCAATAGGTATCTTGAGCTCTTATATGATCCTACGTGCATATCCATAAGCTTCTAGTAGATACCTGAGAATACATGTAAATCAAGTGTCAACACAGGGTTGGTGAGTTCATAGGTAAGTAAAACATATTTGATAAATCATCCATTATCATTCAAAGAAGGGTTTATTGTCAAAGTGTGAGTTTAATTTACTCACCGGTATATGAATAGCCTGTCGGAACCCTTTTCATTAAGGTGAACCCGCTATCCCACATACCCGCCATGTACAAGCCCAACAAATCCTTCACATAGGATTTGCCCATGTATCATAGCTTATTTTCCCTTTTCCTTTTTAAGTGTGTATTATGTCAATTTTAATAATTCAAATCAGAGGGCGCGAATCCTCTCTTTACATTTATCCTCATATGGGTGGTAAGTGGAACTATAATGGCAAAACTTATATAGCGCAAAATCTGCCTTCTCACACCAGATATTGTCATCCCGAATGACAGCGAGATCTTTGTGCATCTGATAAGGACCACATGTCCAAACCTTTGTGGGGGTTAGTCACTCCCCGATAGTACTATCTAAAAGATCCCTGCCTTGTTTATAGCCCAGTTTACACAGAAGGATTTCATAATAACCATATGTAATCATAAATGTGATCCAATTATTATTTAACATAATACACAAAAATAATTTGTAATTTCAATTACAACATGTATTCCAGCCCCAAAATATTTAAATGATTAAAAAGGGGAATAGTTATGAACTCACCTCAGTCCTTGTGTGGTGTTGACAACCTAGTAAATTCCTGCTAAGGAATTATATTTCGCGTCAGCAAACAGATACAAATCCAAAACCTAAATAAGTTGAACCTGGTGTTCAATTGATCTAGGATTTGGTTTTCGGGGATTTGTTATAAACATATAATTAAATCATTTAATTATTTTTGTTAATAATTAATGATTTATATAACATTTAATTAGCTTAATAATGATTTTAACATATCATTATATTCTAATTAAATTATAGACGTTATTTAAACATGTAAGTTTTATATTTAATTTTGTAAGATTTTATAAATGTTTAAATTTATAAAATCTAATTTGTATTTATATTATCAAGGTTAATCCATAAATATCCATTAATAATTTGATGATTTAATTTATTATTGAAAATCCACTTTTATATGGATAATAATTTTTAACACATGTAATAATTATTTACATAAATAATTAAAGTTTTTAAATAATTATTTTTCTACAATTATTATGATTTATCATTAATTAAAAATAATATGGTGTCCAATTAATGGATTAGTACTTTAAATCATCATTTAAAGTCTATTTTTATAAAAATGGTTTTTTTATAATATTTTTAAATAATATTTTATAAATTTTATTTAAAGTATTTTTAATTAAATAATTTACAGAAAATTATTTAATGGTATTAAAAATAAAAGAAGCTTTTAAAAATTATTTTTATAATTTTTAACAATTTTTATTTATTTTTATATGGCCTAAAAAGGCTTTAAAAAAATATGGGAGTGGGCCGGGTTCGAACCCGCGACCTCCTCCCCATTACCCCGTGCACAACCAGTGAGCCAAAGGCTCTACATCGAACAGAACACGGGCACCCTTCCCTTTAAACACTTAAATCCAGTCTCCCCCAAATTTCACAAGAACCCTAGATCAATTTGAATCAAATTGATACCTAATTGATGTTTATAATGTATGGATTCATGGGGTTTTGTTTCCCCATGATAAATCGAATAGAATAGAGTGTTTATTTACCAGATGAAATCGAATTGGTGATACACACTGGATGAACAAGCCGCGACTACACCAAGATCGATTCCAGTGGCAATTGTTGATAATAATCCAATTCCTTTTACAGGAAGTTTCTAATTTGTCAAATGATCGAAAGCCTGATCTTAATTTTGTGAAATTAAGCTCATAAGACAGAAGTCGACTGAGTTGCAGGTCGCGAAGGAGAAAGATTCAAATTCGATGAATGTGGTTATTTCAGATGTAATTCGAAGTGTATACTGATTTGTTACATTTATAGCTTTGATTAGGTTGAGTTCATTCGATTATTATTAAGTTTTTGGTGCGATTTGCACCTGTAAAGTTACCGACAATCACGTGGTGGTTTAGATCGCATTATCTGATCCTTTTATTCGAATTGTAGTGAGGATTAGGTTCGAATCCCGCACATGGTTGTGTCGGGACGGTTTAATTGAACTTAAATCGCGTAATTTGGTGTGTTGTGGTTGGCCAGAGTGTCGCCGGAGGCGGTGGCCGGAGAAAGGGTCGACGGCGGGGGTTGGGTTTTTGAATTATTTACAAAATGGCCCCTCAACTTTACACCTTTTATTATTTTATGTTTTAAACCTTTTAAAACAGTTTTTAAAATTACAGAATTAGTCCCTGGACTCATCTAATTAATTAAATTAATTTTATAAATAATAATATTTTCATTATTATTATTATTTTCATTGTTAACATTATTATTTTTAATAATAATAATTATTATTATTATTATTGTCATTATTTTTTATTATTAATATTATTATTAGATAATAATAAAAATATAAAAACAAATTGTAAATTCTCATAAAAATTATATTAAATCATGAAAAATTTTCGGGTTGTCACACATTAAATACTCGGTTTATATTTGAATATTAGCAAAATTTATGGGATTTTTTCATCGACTCATCTCCAATTTGAAGGACTGGTATATTTTTGGGAATGAAATCATACCCGATTTTAAATATTTATCAACCATCCCAACTTTACAACCCTCTCAATTGTCTTTATAAAGTGTGATGATATCGCCTTCGGTTTCATCAAGTTTTCATTTTGGCTTCGGTTTCATCAAGTTTTCATTTTGGCTTCGGTTTCATCAAGTTTTCATTTGGCTTCGGTTTCATCAAGTTTTCTTCAACAAAATGTATTTGTTTTTTTGTTATAATTGAGCTTTTATCCTTTGTGATTATGATTAACCTATCATTGTCTACAAATGCTTTTGGATTAATATTATTTTACTTTTATTTTTCTTGATTTGAAGGTGATCTATTTCAATAATCCATATGTGAAGAGATACTACATGCTTCTACTTTTAAACTTCTTTTATTTTTTATGTGTACTGCCATATTATTATTATATTTGATTGGAATTCGTTTGATATGTGTGCAAATTGTTTTGATGTATCTGGAAGTAATACTGAAAATCACACTTTTATTCCACGGTTGACTTTAACACCTTCAAACAAAAGGATTTCTTTTAAATTTTAAAGAAGACAGTTCCTGTTAGGAGTGTATTTTACAATAACAATAAACAAGAGCCAAGGACAATCACTATCTAAAGTTGGTTTGTTTTTAAACAAGAATCATGGTCAGCTCTATGTTTTATTATCTTGAGTTAAAATAGATAGAGATTAAAACTATTAATATTAGATAATGATAAAAAAATCACCAACAAAACATCAAATGTTGTATACAAATAAATTTTCGGATGTTTATGAATTTGAAATATTATTTTTCATGTTCAATTTAATTTATTTTTTATTTAAAGTTCTTATTTATAAGTTTATTTCATTCCATATTATACACTATTTAGACATATAAATATTAATAGAGAAAATCTACAAATATTAGATATATCCAATGTTAAAAATTATATATAAAAGTCGATATATAAAGTACTATCAATAACATTATAACTTACTAATTTTTTTAAACAAGAACAATATTTTTTGATTGAACATGTGTGTTACACAGTTCTTTAGCCTAGTTATATATATAATATTTATTGTTGATTGCGTGTTAACATAATATCTATTACATTGAAAGGTGTACGCTTGTAATATTGTTGAATGACTTTTGAAACCACCGACCATCTCTTGCGTTTTACTTGTGTTTGTTGATATGTTTTTTCTTTGTTTTCTTTTGTGATGGCAAGAAAATTTCATCATTAGACGAGCTAAGGACATACAGTTTCAAATATCTTATCTTACTATATTAATATACAAATATAAAATGTGCCACATAACACCTTCTAAGGCATCCTTTTTAACATATGGCAACATATAAAACAACCTCTTATTTTGATCTGTTTTGTTAAACGTGCGAACTCCTTGACCCGGCCGTATTTTATAACAATTTTATCTAATGGGTCGGTAAATAAGTCATAACCTGATTGTACCCTAGTTCTCACATTCATCAACGACGACTCCTAAATCTTTTTCTTCCTCTCTTTAGAATAAAAAACCTTCTCTTGTCTCTATTCAACCTTATAAGATTTATCTTTTTTTTCTCTTTTATAGTTCACTTATTTTTCTTTATTATTTTAGAGTTCTATTTTTCTTTCTCATTTTTAATGAGGGTTTCACAAAAAGAGAATTATCTCAAGTGCAAATATATCTAGACGAGATTATATGTATGACAGAGTTACCCAATATTTAATCATAATTGATGAACAAAATTTTATCTTTATAGTTTTTTCATTATCCTTGAAATTTTTAGCATTCTGTTTTCTTCTTTATATTAAATTGTGAATTTAGAAGTATAGTATTTATTTTTTGTATTTAAATTCATTTTCATGATGTGATTCTTATATCACGTTTCTATATAGATTTTATTTTAAAGAACATCCTGTGCAAAGCATGTGTACACATAGCCAACACGAGAGTAATTTGCTAATTAAATACACATATAAACAAATCTGTAAAGTATATATATGAAAGATTTATATGTATCTTTAAAACCATTTGGTCGGTAGCTACAGTAGTTGCCCACAGTGACGTTAGCATAGGCGAAGTTTAGTGAGGGCCGGAGCCCCCCCCCCCCCCTTCTCTTTATTCGTGAGTAGTACTATTTTTCGGTTCAGTAATGTAAATTTTCAGCCCGACAATGTAAATTTTTTAATATTATACAATTCGCCCCTCTTAAGATAGTTTTTCACCATTGCCACTCTCTATAAGGTAGGTCAATCTCCACCACTGGACGTTAGAACTCTTAAGGTTTAGCTTTACGGTTTGACGAGCCGGTTCCAACGCCATTAAAATGAATTCAATCATACTTCATTAAGCAAGTTCCCGTTGGTTCCTTATTTTTTGGGGGTTCCCTAATAACATACCCCTACACAGTGACGGAGCTTGAACATCGTCGTAGGGGGCGGGGACGAAATTATTTTTTTAGGGGGGACGAACTCGATATCTATATAAAAATTATACTACCGGGCAATTCACTAACAGACTAAAATTAACACTAGCGACGAAAAAAAAGGGTGACAGCGGCCCCCCAATTCCCACTATCCTCCGCACCTGCCCCTACACACATACATATACAACGCCCCTCTTAAGATACATACATATTTGGATCCACATGTCCTGCAGAGAGCAGGCTCTCTATCCCACAAGATATAGGTAAAAAAATTCCATTACACGTTGCAAAGACACTTGTTTGGTTTTTGAAACAACAGTTATTCAATAAATATAATATTTAATTTTTTAAAAACTGCTTAAAAACCGAACTATAGCAGACACTTGTGTAATTTAGATAAGTGCGTTAAGATATCTACTTTTTTTCACCATAATAAAGAATGCGATTGCTTTCAAGCATAAATGGACAAAAATAATCAATGATAATTGGTTTATAATGTTAGTGGCGTTTATAGTAAATTCAGGAAGCACGATTCAAAGTTCAAACCACTTTGGAGTAGAAGATTAATCAGCCACAAACACCCATAAATATATCTTTTTATAATGGGCTTACATCATCAACTAATAGTGGCACCAACACAAAGTAGTTAAAATCATTTTATAAATAACCAAGATATCTTGTCTTGTTAATATATATGATCAATTAATAAAGTAGTTAATTTTAGACGCGTGTTGCGTATCGGTTTTAAATAAAAATACTGAAGCATAGGTGGTAAAAGTGATGTCGCAATAGGGTGTTGGAATTAATAAAACATAATTAGTAATGTACGTAAAAAAAAACTATATTATATTTGACTTGTGGGTTTGATCATGCGAATCTGGTTAATGAATATGGTAAATTAATTAAACTAGTGAGTTTGGATGCTCGTTGACAGTTTGATTTTGAATAAAATTTATTCTATAACATAGGTAGAAGTAAACTCGCAATGGGAAAATTGGAATTAATTATATTAGATTGTCGTGTAAAAAACCTATTTATGTTTGCCTCATGGTTTTATGCCATGCATTGTGGTGGGCTTGGTTTTAAATACAATTTATATCGAAACAAACGTAGAACTGGCGCAACGATATATAGGGAATTAGATAAAACGAGGCAACGCCCAAAACCTCGAGAGAGATATAAAGGTTGAAGAGAAAGCTAAAATAAGAAAAGCATCAAAAGAGAGCATATCCTACGACAAGAAAAACACAAATGGCAGCAGCGTGAAGGGGGAGAGTTGAAACCCTAAAGGCAAAGAACATGTATAATAGACCAATGGACAATTAAGAGTACAACTTTTGAAGCTCAATATACAACCCCTAGACACAAACAAAATTAGTAATTAATACTATCTAAATTTACATGGTTGTGAAAGAATAAAAAAAATATGTTATATTTGATATTGGTCAGTTGGCAACCATATTCACAAACACAAGCTAGGTGTGCCAAAGTTTAAACCCAAAACCATAAAATTTTCTTGGTAAAACGTCATTGTTCTTGTAGTGCAAGGAAGTGAGTAGTGACAAATTACTAAAAGAAAGCAATAAGATTATATGTGGAAGCAACCGGATGTGACATGAAGATTGAGGTCTCGAGTAAACGCCGTAGTAGAGGAAAGAAAAAAGGTACATTCGAGTAAAAAAAGAAATTATACAACGAGCAAGTCTAGAACCCGACGAATTTTAAAAAATAAAATCTATAATATCTATCGTTAATCGTCATTCTCTTGATAATTATTGACGAACCACAAATAGATAGGACAAAAACCAAGAGTACAAAAAAAAGAAATATAAATTGTCTCTATAAATATCCATCGCTAGTCTGTGGACAAATATGGGAAAATAATAAACAAAACTTAAAATTTACAAGTATATGCTGCTTTAAGACAAAAAGTTTTTTACTATTAGAATCTTTATGCTTTTTTAATATGGTAGGGTTTTCTTATAAACGTATTTTTTTTTTTCACTAGTCCTTGATCAAACACTTTCATAATTGAGCGGTGATAAAATTAATTTTTTTTAAAGAGGATAAACTACTACCAAATTAAAAATTTACACTACCAATTAGGAAAAAAGGTGTGGTGGCCCTATTAACCTTCACGATTGCTTCGAATCTCCTCCTGCTTATACTTTTGTTAATTTTGATTTTAAAAATATATTAATTACGGTTTACTATATAAATAGCTTTTTTATATTATTATATCACCAATTTTATGTATTAATTCATTTCCTATTGATTTAATTTTATATAAATATTTAAACACTCCTGATTGACTTTGGCATGGTGATCTAACGACAAAAACAGTCTCTTAAAAACATTTTATGTGGAACGACATTTTAGATTGAAAACAAAAGGAGATAGAGGCCACAGCAAGAAGCTAGGACCACATACGCATCCCGTTACACGGGGAAGTTTACAAAATCAAAAGTTTAGTAATAAAAACTTTTGTATGAAAATTAAAACAACTTAAGAAATTTTAAGAGAAAACTGATATTTTTAATATTTTAAAAGATAATGATTATTTTTATCAAAACTCCAGAAAATAAACCAAATTTAACTCAGATATTAGTAATAAGCCCTTAAAAGAATAGACACGTAGACGAATCACTTGAGAGCGCAAGCAAAACACACGCAGTGGAGATTTGATCAATCTGCTTTAGACTTTAAAACATTATCACAAAATTCCACTCTCCACTCTCCTTCCCACTATAATTAAAAAGAATATACCACTATAAATATTATTGAACACTAGTGTCCATCACTGCAAGCAAAACCAAAAAAATAAAGCTAGAGAGAAATTAAAGTGAGGGTTAGAGAGCATTCACAAGCAAAAGCATAAATGAATCATATAGAAGAAGATGAAACCCTAAGAAAAGGTCCATGGACCGAACAAGAAGATGTTCAGTTGGTATTATACGTGAACGTGTTTGGTGATCGTCGATGGGATTTCATAGCAAACGTTTCAGGTTTGAAGGTGGCGGGAGATCAAAATGTCAAAAATTAGGTTTAGCTAGCTACCTAGGTGTCTCGAGCATTTAGTCTTAAGTTTAAGCGGGGCGTGACATAGGGTTACCATTTTGTTCAAGGAGAAGCCAAAGAAAATAATGATTTTGTTAAAAAATTAACGTTTTTTTGGTGAAATTTTACATTATCAGGTTTAAAAAGACCGGAAAAAGTTGCAGGCTTAGATGGGGAATTATCTAAATCCAGGCTTGAAAAGAGGAAGGATGACTCCTCATGAAGAGAGGCTTATTCTTGAATACCATTCTAAATGGGGAAACAGGTTTCATATTTTTTTAATTTTCTACTGTAATTATTTTATTTTATTTAATTGTAATTATATCTCATATTGTTTAGAGTATAAGTGTATAGTTTGTTCTTTGTTCTTTATTCTCTTTAAATGAATGCCCATAATTCTCTGTTTTGTTAAAGTTTATTAGTTGATTCATTAGATTATATGTTTTGGCTCGACGATTCTTGAAATCAAGATTACGGAGATAAAATTAATTAACTTGAACACAATAATAATATGTTAAAGTTAATTTCAAAGGATGTAAATCCATCATAATCTATTTGAATTTTTAAATTTATGAAGATATATATATATATATATATATTGAAACTTGAAGTGTTAATATTAAACAATATGTTTTATGTAAGTTTTAGATAGTTTTCCTAATATAATGTTTTTACCGTGAATAAACATACAGATGGTCAAGAATTGCTAGAAAATTGCCAGGACGTACAGATAATGAAATCAAAAACTACTGGAGAACACTTATGAGGAAAAAAGCTCAAGAAGGCAAAAGGATTTCATCTCCATCTTCATCCTTCTCAATCACCTCTTCCTCCTCATCAACATGCACTAACGATCCCATGGCTGATATGTTGCCCATGGCTGAGACCAAAGAAGGAAGCTTTTACGATACCGGGGGGATCGAAATGATGCCTCTTTCGGGAGGCAAAAGCAACAATAGCGCGATGAAACATAATATTGTCACAAGTGATGAACAAGAGGGGGTTTATTTAATGGATGATATATGGAGAGATCTAGATGCATTAGAAAATGATGGTGCTAAAAAGGTTTTTGATTCTTATAGTGAGGTTACACCTCAGATATGGGATTACTCCCTCAACAATTATTGGAATATGGATGATGATCAACAAGAGTTTAGTACATATAATATGTGTTTCCCGCAACAAACAATCAATTGATTGGTTGATCGTTAGGTTATTTCATCATTTGATTTGATGTTTATAGATTCAATAATTAAAATTTTCTAAGTACTTGTACAAATTATGTGGTAGTGCTAATGTTAGTTAATTATGTGTTATATTTTAAAAATATTGTTATTTAGTTATGTCATGTATAACTCTACCATACTTGTTTGCTTATAAGTTGTTACAACGCATGTAATAAGTAGCGACAAACCCAATAATTAAGAACTAAAAATAATAATTTCAACCTTCATTACAAACAAACATACCCAGTAAGTCCCACTCAAGAGCAGGGTCTGGGAGAGGTAGGTGGCGGCGAGTCTTTCCTCTATTTTGGGAGATAGAGAGACTGCTTCCGAAGAGACCCCCGACTCGGTAACGAAAAACAATAACAGTCGCAATCATAAACATAAAGTAAGTCAGCCAACACACATGTATAAATCACTTAAATACATAGAAAGCGTATACATCAAATAAGCAGGTAGAATCACGTATAAGGGCAAAAATCGGAAGACAGGTGGGCCGCAACAGATCTACGTCTACCCTTCCTACCCAAGATCTACGTCTACCCTTCCTACCCACCGTTCCCGCTAGAAGTCCTTAATTTTAATTCTACGATTCACTCACTCCTATTCTCGATCATGTGCTCAGAGAGGTGCAAGTCTACCATATCTCGCCTAATTATTTCGTCCCAAGTCAACCTAGGTCGGCCTCTATTCCTCCTACCCTCTACGGTGATGTTCTCTACTGCTCTAATGGGTGCTACCATCGACCTTCGCTTTACGTGCCCAAACCATCTTAATCTTCTCTCTCTTATTTTATCTGTGATACACTCCACCTCCAGCCTCCGTCGAATTGCGTCGTTTCTTATTTGATCCAATCTTGTGTGTCCACACATCCATCTCAGCATACGCATTTCCGCGACCTCTATTTGTCTCTGGTGCGATTTCTTTATGGCCCAACAGTCTGTTCCGTATAGCATAGCTTGGCGTTCTGCCACTCTGTAAAGTTTTCCCTTTAATTTTGCTGGGAACCTCTTATCACACAGGATCCCTGATGGTGCTCTCCATTTGCACCATCCTGATTGCACACGGTGAGCTACATCGCTGTGTATCTCTCCGTCCTCGCCCAGGTATTTGAACGTAGATGTTTGTGGTACCGTCATACCCTGGATGCTGATTTGTGTATCCTCTTCAGCCTCACCACTAAAGTTACAATGCATGTATTTAGTCTTAGACCGACTTATCGTTATGCCTCTGCTCTCTAGTGCTGCTCTCCACTGTTCTAGCCTCTCGTTAAGCACCGTTTTAGATTATGATATTAGGACAATATCATCTGCAAACAGCATGCACCACGGGACAGGCTCTTGTATAGACTTGGTCATCTCATCCATCACTATTGTAAAGAGAAATGGGCTTAGTGCCGATCCTTGGTGTAGTCCCACTTCCACCGGAAAGAAGTCTGTGTCTCCGACTGGTGCTCGCACACACGTTTTTGCCCCTTCATACATATCCATTATTATTTTGATATACTTCTCTGGTACCCTTCTAAGTCGTAAACTTTCTCAAATGAGTTGACGTGGTACACTGTCATATGCTTTTTCTAGGTCAATGAATACCATATGAAGGTCCCTTTTCTTTTCTCTATATTTCTCTATTATCCTTCTTATGACGTGTATGGCTTCTGTTGTGGAGCGTCCTGGCATAAATCCAAATTGGTTCACCACAATCTGAGTTTCTCGTCTAATCCTCGTGTCAATAACTCTTTCCCATAGTTTCATCGTGTGACTCAATAGCTTTATTCCCCTGTAATTTGCACAACATTTGACATCTCTTTTTTCTTATATATGGGGACTATGAAACTGCTTCTCCATTGCTCTGGCATCCTTCCAGTTTTGAAGATGGTGTTAAATAAGTCTATTAGCCATTGCAGACCCTCGTTTCCTAGGCACTTCCACACTTCAATCGGTATGTTGTCTAGCCCCAAGCCTTAGCCCTTCCCATTTTCTTCAACGCTCTCGTAACTTCGTCTACTGCGATGCTTCTACAGTAATACCTGTTTTGTTGGTTTGGTTGATTTGGTATACTAATCACAGTTTGTTGGTTAGGGTTCCTTATGTTGAAAAGGTTATCGAAGTAAGTTTTCCATCTCGCCTTGATGTCGTTCTCCTTCGGTAATACTTTTCCATCCGCAGTCTTTATAAACTTGACAATTCTCAGGTCTTGTTTTCTACTTCTCTTGCCCTGGCAATCTTAAAAATTTCATATTCTCCTTCTTTCGTCTCTAGTCGCTTATACATTCTCTCGTACGCTGTGTTCTTTGCCTCTGACACAGACTTTTTCGCCTCTCGCTTAGCCTCCTTGTATTTATCTTTTAGCTCCGCTTGTTCTTCGTCATTAGTACAGTGTAAAAGGTCTCTGAAACTTTGTTGTTTAGTTATTATCTTCTCCTGTACGTTTTCGTTCCACCACCATGCTTCCTTATGACCTACTGTCCTATTTGTTACAAGTCCAAGAATTTCTTTAGCTGCTTGCATAACTGTGGTTGCCATATCCTCCCACATTTGGTTTGCGTCTTCCTGTGCCCCAGTTTAGATCATCGATATGACCTTATCTCTAAAGGTGGTAATCTTTTCGTCTTTGAGTTGGCCCCATCTGATCGTAGGTCTACACCTCTTAGTTGGTTGGATAATTGCTATCTTGACGCGTAGGTCAGCCACCAACATATGATGTTGAGTCACTACTGTCTCTCCCGGGATTGTCTTACAGTCCTTCCATGAGTTACGATCTTCTCTGCTCATCAGCAGATAGTATATTTGCGTGTGTCTCCCGCCGCTGCTAAACGTGATTAGATGCGAGTCTCTTTTCTTAAAAAACGAATTTATGATGCCCAGGTCATGCGCTAAAGCAAAGTCAAGGAGCTCCCTCCCGCCTTCATTCCTCAGACCATACCCAAACCCTCCATGGACCGACGTGAAATGATCATTACCTTTTCCTATATGTCTATTAAAATCACCTCCTATGCATAATTTTTCCTCTCTAGGTATGTCTCCCATAACGTGATCTAAAGTCTCCCAGAACTTATTTCTTTCCGTTTCCCCTAACCCAACTTGAGGTGCATACGCACTAACTACTGCCACTACCTCAGCCCCTATTACTATTCCTAACAGCATCAATCTATCATCGTATCTTCTCACCTCCACTACATTATTCTGAAGTTCTTTAGCAACTAGAAAACCTACTCCATTTTTTGTACCATCTGACCCTAAATACCATAGTTTATAACCGTTGCACTATCTTGCTCTCCACCCCGCCATCTAGTCTCCTGAAGGCACGCTATCTGGACCCTACGTCTTTTCAGCACATCAATTAACTCTAAAAACTTACTAGTCAGGGTTCCTATATTCCACGATGTCACTCGTAACCTATACCCCTTTTTCTCTGTAATAACACCTCTCTTCACCGAACATGATCTCGGGGCATCAAAAAGACTCCTGTTATCTATTATACCACATTGACACACCGTAAACAGCCACAAAAGACAGGTCAACAAAACCCCGGTCACACAACACAGGTCACGTATGCGTAAAAGCCAAAACGGAGGGTGTAGCACAAGAAATAAACAACACAACACAGAAAATGCACGGTTGATAGCTAAACACAACAAACAGAGGCACACGAAAGAGGGATGATTCTCCTATAGGTTGGTATTCCTAACCAATCCAGACAATTTAAACCTAGAAATATAATTATAGTTAAAGAATGTTAAAGAGCAGATAAGAAAACACGAGATGAAACGATCTCACCAAATGTGCCACCAAGTAAGGTGGCCTTTGTGCGCTGGCAGGAGGTTTCGGCGAGAGGGAGGGAGGGAGGTCCGGTTCCGGCAGAAGGGTGGTCCGGTTTCGGCTGCAGGTTTCTGGCTCCGGCTGTGTTTGTGGCTCCGGTCGCGTTTTGGTTCCGCCGGATGTGTGGGTCCGTCGCTGGAGGTCCGGCAAGGGGATTCCGGTGAGGGGGTTCCGGTTCCGTCGCGTTTGTGGTGCTCCGATGAAGGTGGGGTGCGATGGAACCGGAGGGGTGAGGTGGGAGCAGGTGGGGTGCGTTGGGGTGAGGTTGCCCGGTGGGGTGAGGTTGCCCGTTAGGGTGAGGTAGGAGCAGGTGGGGGGAGGGGTTGTGTTTCCGGCAGCTGATTCCGCCGGAGGTGCTCCGTCAAAGGTGGGAGCAGGTGGGTGCAGGAGGTGCTCTCCGGTGGTCGCCGATGGTCACCGGAGGTGGTGCTCTCCGTTGAGGTGAGGTGACCGTTGTGATGGTGGTGTCAGTACTAAGGGGGTACCGTAGAGAGAGAGATTTGTAGAGAGAGGGAGACTTATAGAGAGAGAGAGACTTGCAGATAATTTCTGTGGTTGCTATGTGCAGGTTATAAAAACTAATAAACTTTTAATAATTTGATAACAATCAAAAACAAAAAATAATAATAAACAACAATTATAACCTATTACAATTGAAACTTATATGGATAGTAATTACAACCACATGCACATGGTATAACTTATGGTTATTTATTCATTTATAAGCATATACTCGTGCGATACGAGTTAAATAAATTATAATATATTAATGGGTGAGGTTATTCTACAAAGTGTATTTTTGTTACAAAGTGTAAGAAGACACAATGAGGTTAAAAAAGTCACAAAAAAATTTGTATCTCACAATCTAAATCGAATTTTTAAAAAACACTTCGGTGCCTTGTTTATCTCGTTGTCCTCTTTCAGAAAAAAAATAAAAAAATATTTTTTTTTTATTATGTCATTATATGACACAATGACGTTATTGTGTCTTTTATATTGACACAATGACGTCATTGTGTCTTTCATAATGACACAATGAAGTTATTGTGTTTTTCAAAAATGACACAATAAAAAAACGTTAATTTTTTTATTTTTTTATTATTTTTTCGTTTATTTTTTTTCTTATTGAGTACGACTAGAGGAACAAAAGCTCCGAATTACTTTTTAGAAATTCAGTTTCGATTGTAAGATATAATTTTTTGTGTATTTTTTTGACTCATTGTGTCTTTTTTTGACTCATTGTGTCTTCTCACACTTTGTAGTAAAAATACACATTGTATTTGAACTTTTTTCTATATTAATATATTAATAGCATACATTTGATAAATGTGTATGTTTATATTAAGAAGAATTTACATGTTACGTATAATAATGAAAAATGGAATTGACCTGCCCTCATAGATCGGCCTTACGGTTGGCAGGGAGGGTTGTCTCCTACCCCTGCGAGGGTTGTCTCCTACCCCTGGGATGGTTCAATTAAAATACATACAGTAAGTCCAAAGCTTGACGTCTTAAGACAGCAAGAATGACCAAAAGAAGTAAGTCACTTGTAAGGCTAGGAAGAATGAAAAGAAATCGATGAATGTGTCCCGACCAAGCAGCAAAGAAGCGCAGATGAGATTGGACCTATATAGACTAGGAAACACAGGGAAAGACAGTCTTGGGGTCCCAAAACAGAGTGAAAACACTTCCGGTACTAGCAGGGGCAATTACCATGTTATTAACCGATGAAAACTTTAACACAACCTTTTCTGATCCCGCTGGAGGGGGAGATCCCATATTATACCAGCATCTCTTTTGGTTCTTCAGTCATCCGGAGGTGTATATTCCCATTCCGCTTGGATTCGGTATCATATCGTTTCTACTTTTTCGAGAAAACTGCTCTTTGGGTATTTGGCAAGGCTGTTCGCTTGGGGCACTACTCCCCAAGGAGCCGAGAAAAAAAAACACTGAGTCTTTTAGTTCAAACACTCCTTTAACTTTGATCATAGCCGTCTTGTCTGTAGTCGTCAAGTTTCGAAGTTCACATCCGAAAAACCGCTTGTATTGACTTTTTTGTGTTTTATTTTCTTTTTTTGTTTTAAAGGGGTGAAGCTTAGTCATATACCCTCAGATATAATAATTTTCATTTATTAATCATAAATCTTAAAATATTTCTTTGTACATGTGCTATTATACAAAAAAAGAGTACCAGTTGTATTACAAATGCTAGTCCGTTTCATCTTATACCTCTTGATCTCGCCATGTGGGCAAGAATTTCTCACAAAATCTCGCCATATTAAAAATAATAATAAAATTAACAGATTTCAATAACTAATCGAAATTTTATTCTAAAACTTTGTCATCTTTTGAAACAATATCGATTTTTTAAATGGGCTTGGGTTCAAATACAAAGTGAACATTATGTAAAAAGTGTGAGAAGCAATCAATGAGTGACATGTGGCATATTTTTAAAATAGAAGGAGGGGTATTTTAGGAAGTCTAATTTATTGAGATGAAGGTATGGGCTTACATATTGGTGTCTGTTGAAGAATGGAGCTTTCACTATTTCACAACCTGCTTTCCCGTAAGTCAACATCAATTCTTAATTTTATCGATTCAACAAAATTCTCAATTTATCGATTCAAACGGTTGACGTTTCATCTTATATCAATTTCAATCGTTGAAGATTCAAACGATCGAATTCATCTGTTGAAGATTGCTTTATGTTGTTTCTGTTGAAGATCGTTGAGTTATGTTGATCTATTTGATTTCATCAGTTTGATACGTATGAAGACGATTATATACTGTAATTGAAATAGTATGTTAATAATTTTGTCGTTTGGATCATCATTGTGTCTATAGTGTCTGATTTCTGTGAATTTTGTTATTGATTGACATCATCATTGTGTCATAGGAATCATCATTGTGTCATAGGTATCATCATTGTGTCACAGGTATCATCATTGTGTCATAGGTATCATCATTGTGTCTTTTTGTTCGTCATTGTGTCTTTTGTATTGTCATTGTGTCTGAATAAAACAGTTATTGTGTCTATACTGTTAGATTACTCTGGACATTATCAATATGTTGTTGAACATATTTTATAAATATCAGGTGAGTCTCTCTATGTTGTGTCTTTTATGTTGTTGTGTTTGTTATATGAATTTTGTTATTGATTGACATCATCATTGTGTGTCTTAGATATCATCATTGTGTCTTTTTGTTCGTCATTGTGTCTTTTGTATTGTCCTTGTGTCTGAATAAAACAATTATTGTTAATCAATTGGTTACGAACAAAGACGAGTTGTGTTTTTATCTTGATTATTTAAATAGTTACAAGTCTAAGGCTGATAAAGTTTAAATGGTCGCCCCACCTCCAAGAATAGGATTCATTGTGTCATAAGATTTATTGTGTCATATACTCATTGTGTCATTATATTCATTGTGTTATTATATTCATTGTGTCATTATATTTATTGTGTCATAAGACTCATTGTATCATGTTTGAAGAGTTTTGTTTACGTTTGATTTTGACGATAAAAACAAGTTATCAAAATATTATTGTGTAATGTAAAGCAACATATAGCAACAAATTTTAACATGTCAACACATAGCAAAATATAATAACATGCCAACATACCAAATTACTATTGTTTTAAATTACCACTGTGTCAAACTAACATTGTGTCAACTATGATTGTGTTAAATTACCATTGTTTCAAACAACCATTGTGTCAAACAACTATTGTGTCAAACAACCATTGTGTCAAACAACCATTGTGTCAAACAACCATTGTGTCAAACAACCATTGTGTCAAACAACCATTGTGTCAAACAACCATTGTGTCAAATTACGTTTTTGCCCCTCCGCCTGTTAGCAGTTTTCCACTTATTTACATTTTTGCCACCGCGTTTTTTTGAACCATTGATCTATTTTAATGAGTTGATCCAATGGTCAGAATTACTTCTCACCCTTTTAGGAAATATATCCTTTGTAGCATATCCTCTCCCAAAGTTCAAAAAGTTCAAATACAAAGTGTATTTTTGCTACAAAGTGTGAGAAAACACAATAAGTCAAAAAAAAAAAACACAATGAGTCAAAAAAATACTACAAAGAAAATTATATCCCACAATCAAAATCGAATTTCAAAAAAGTAATTCGGAGCTTTTGTTTTCCTAGTCGTCCTCAATAAGAAAATAAATAAACGAAAAAATAAAAAAAATAAAAAATTAAAAAAATTAATGTTTTTTTATTGTGTCATTTATGAAAAACACAATAACTTCATTGTGTCATTATGAAAGACACAACGACGTCATTGTGTCAATATAAAAGACACAATGACGTCATTGTGTCATATAATAACACAATAAAAAATTATTTTTTTGTTTTTTCTTGAAAGAGGACAATGAGATGAATAAAGGCTCCGAATTGTTTTTTTAAAATTCAATTTAGATTGTGAGATATAAATTTTTTTGTGACTTTTTTAGACTCATTGTGTTTTCACATTTTGTAGTAAAAATACACATTGTAGAATAACCTCACCCATATTATAATAAGAGTTCTGCTTTGGGCGAAACTCATACGTTAATAATCTAAACTGTTAAAATTAGTTAGTTTAAGTTATTTGGTTTATAATCTAAAAAGACTATGTGTAATGGTTCGGTCTATTAATTAATCTATAATACGTTTATACTAGTTAGTTTATTTTATCACTTTTTTTGTTTATATTTGTAACTTTTAATGTTCTAAAATCATTCTTTTTCGCATGTCGTTGGTAATAAATTTCTTCATTAGGGTCATCGTCAAAATTTCTTAGGGTTGTTTTCAAATTTCGTGGGGATCGGTTAGGATTACGATGTAGATGGCAAGAAAAGTTTTTTCATGGGTGTTAGGTAAATCCCATCCTTTGTGGATGGGACTGTACATGATAATAGGATGAAGTTATTGTAAAAAGAAAAAGAAAAATTAAAAAGTATAAGAAAATTATTATTCATTAGATTTTAGATCCAATGAATAAGAAAATCCTATGACATAATTGTAAATAACTTAAACTTTAAATGATAGGCCAATTGTATTTTATTTTTAACCATATTTTAAGTTCTATCTTTTTTTGAAACATTCGTAATTTTTACATACAATATTATTTTTTAAAAATACCATAAAAAGCAGCGATTTTTGATCTTAAAACGACTATAGTTTTAATAAATAAAAAACGAATTTTTTTCATGTTATTTCAGCTCATGTGTAATATTCGCCAGCTTATTGTGTAATTTCCACAACTCATTGTGTAATATTTATCAAATCATTGTTACTATTGTCGACCATTTTGTTATGGATTATGTTTTTAAAAAATGATGATTTTCAAATAATACAATGCTAAAATAAAATTTTTGTATGTTTTTAGTTCATTATGTAATTATGACAAGGTAATTATGTAATCCTTATCAAGTAACTGATTGTGTATATTGTTGAGTCCAGTGCTAGTTATTGTGTGTATAATGTTAACCATTGTGTTTTTTAAAATGGTAATATTCAAATAAAACAATGCTGAAAATTTATTTTTTTTATGATTTTCTAGTTTATTGTGTAATCCTGATCAGGTTATTGTGTAATACTCGTCAAGTAGTTCATTGTGCCTATTCTTAATTATCGATTCTAGTGTTGGTCAATATGTTACCCATTGTGTTTAAGGTTGACTATTGTGTTATGCAATGTGTGTTTTAAAATGGTGATTTCAGATAACACAATGTTTAAAATATAATTTTTAATATTTATTCTAGTTTATTGTGTAATCCGAATCAGGTCATTGTGTAATCCTTGTCAAACAGCTCATTGTATCGATTGCTAAGCATCGAGTCTAGTGTTGATTATTGTGTTATCAACTCAGTCTAATGTTGACCATTGTATTATGCATTGTGTTTTTTTAAAATGATGATTTTCAAATAACACAATAATAAGAAATGTAAACTTTTTATGTTTTAAGTTCATTTTGTATTACTCATAAGATTGAGTCTAATGTTGGTCATTGTGTTAACTTTTGTGTCTAATATTGACTACTGTATTATGTATTCTGTTTTTTGAAATGACAATTTTCAAATAACATAATGCTGAAAACTTAATTTTCTTACGTTTTTTAGTTCATTATGTAATATTTATCATGTCAATATGTAATTCTCATCAAACAGCTCATTTTGTCTATAGCTAATGGTTGAGTATAATGTTAGTCATTGTGTTATCAATTTTGTCTAATGTTGACCATTGTGTTATGTATTGTGTTTTTTAAATGATGATTTGTGAATACATAATAATAAGAAATATAAACTTTTTATGTTTCAGGTTTATTATGTATTACTCATCATATCAAGTCTAGTGTTGGTTATTATGTTATCAATTTTGTTTAATTTTGACTATTTTATGCATTGTGTTTTTTAAAATGATGATTTTCAAATAACACAATGCTAAAACATAATTTGTTTTTTATGTATTCCAGTTCATTAAGTAATCTTGATCTTGTGTTGATTACTAATCATCAAGTCTAGTGTTGGTGATTGTGTTACCAATTTTGTCTAATGTTGACTATCATGTGTTATGCATTGTGTTTTTTAAAATGATTATTTCAGAATAACACAATAATAAGAAATATAAACTTTTTATTTCAAGTTCATTATGTATTACTCATAAGATAATTGTGTAATATTATCAATTCAGAATATTACACAATGACCTGACGAAATTACACAATTAATTAAAAAAATTTATTTTTTATATTAAGAATATACTCATTTTAAAGATAAAAAATAATTGTTTTTATGGTGTACTTTTTTTACCGTGTGTAAATTATTAATGTTTAAAAAAGATGGAACTTTAGGAGGGGGGACATTATCAATTTTGCTCCCAAACTAATTTTGATCAAAATGACACGTGTCAATATCTGAATCCTTCTTATACTTTTTAACTTTAGAAGATTTTGTATTTGAACCTTTCTACATGGTAATAAGGCTTATACTTCAGTGTGTATGAATACCTTTTGTAAAATAAATAAACATATTTTTGAAACTCCAAAGAGAAAGTAAAGAACAACAATTAAAATACAGTGAAAATAAAATCTACAAAACAGAAAGCCGTAAAACATAATTTGACTAAGGATTCGTGTTTAACATGAGTTTCTTTAAATAAATTTTGAGTGTGCAATAATGTGCACCAACAACTTGTTACGAACTATCTAGTTCGGTAGTAGGTTGCATTTCGGTAGTAGCCTACTGCTACCAACCTCGCACCATCAGCAACATCCTGTTACTACCGAACTAGTTCAAACATTCATCATATCCATAGCCATATATCATCACCAAGATATGTGATCATGAGTACAATTTAACATAACTAATTGATATCACATGCAAATCGATACCAAGTTTAATGCTTTGCGTCTAGAATAATCATAACCAGAACAAATAATCAAACGAAAGAGATTGACATTCTGTAGACGTTTAAGAGTTCCAAAGGCACAAGAACAACAAAGGGGTTTCAAACAATTGAATATAATAACGACAAGTGGATGGGTAAGGATCCATACCTATGATTTTTTGTCAAATTAAAAAATAAAAAAGAAGCAGATTAAGAATCAATCTGATGATTTATTCATGGAATTATGGAAACAATCAAATTTGGGATATGATTGATGTATAAAATATCTGCTATGTTATGCACATCACTTACCACACTCGTCAGTGTGTTGGTTATAAATGGCAAAAATCGTTAGTCGCAAACATAGAGCCACATAATGTAACACCATAGTCATGGAGGACCATCAAGACCACCACCGCTTATCGCCTTAGATTTCGGCACTACGGACCCTAAGGTGAGTTTTCACGGTTTCTGTTTACATACTTTCCTTTTGGGGAGACAAACATGCAAATTATATTTTAGTGGTTTTAGTATTATTGCTTTATCACATGTTATTGTAGTGCAAACATGTCTAAAAGTCCTTACATCTTGGAACTGTTAATAACGAGCCAACGAGGTAATTCTGAGTTGTATTACTGGGTTTGAAAAACCCTACCCGCATTAGTCACGCTAACTCGACTAGAGGTTGAACGGGTGTTTAATTATCCTAACATTTGCGTTTGTATGTGATAGACGTGGTGGAAAGATAAACAACTTACAAACAATTAGCTTCGGTTTTAAAACGCTAAATAACTTGATTATAGGATAGCTACCTATCAATATGTTTTATTTACTTTACCGTACAAACACTTTCAAACATACTTAATGTTTGTTTAAACCTATGAACTCACCAACCTTATGTTAAAATATTTTAGCATGTTTTCATAGGTCGAAGAAACACTTAAGGTTAGGTCGCATGACGGATATTTCATTCATGGCATACGTCACAAATTTGTTTACTTTTGCATTAACTGTTTTCATTAGGCATCATGTTTTGCGCAGTTACTATTATTGGTTTTAGATTTTACTTATATGCTTCCGCACTTTTTATCATCAAAACTATGTTTTATTCTGATCAGAGTTCAAACGTTTATTTTAAACGCATATAGCGTCGTTTGATACGACTGTGTCTGAGAACCTGGTTTGTTATGCGCCTCGTGGTAAAACTCCGCAGATGGAATTTGAGGGTGTGACATATACTTTCATCAACGCAACCCACACACTAATAACTGAATGTCATGAGCTTAGAATAGTGGGTTCGATCTAACCAACAAACAACATTTGAATAGACATATGATGAAGTGGATGTCCGAACAGTGTGACTTCTAGTATCCATACAAAGTATTTAATTGAATAATCATTGCACTATAATCGTTAATAATCATAAGTAGAATCAAAACCAAGAGTTAACCTTTGTATTAAAACTATTTTATAAAATTTGATTTTTCTTTATAATTTATTAGTTTTCATAATTTCACAAGAAAAAATCCAACTTATTATTTTTTTTGACAAAACTTAACAAGACTGTATATGATTTCTTTTGCGGTTTTGACACTCCCGTTTCAGCATGCTGTTAGTTTTAGACTTATTGTAATTTTTTTCTAGTTTTAGTTTCCAATTAAAATCCTCTTTATTTTTAATTAAAAGCAACCAAAGTACCTGTGTGGTTGTAAAGTTTTGAAATTATTTTTCTACCATTTTTGAGTTCACCGAAACTATGTTGTATTTTGAGATTTATTTCAAGAAAATAATGATTTCTTGTTGGGAGTTTATGGTTAAATTCCATAAACATTAGATATGCGTTTAGATACAATATTAATTGACTTTAAAAAATCCTCATCTAAAGAACTGTGAAGAAACATTAGGTAAAGAAGTCCATCAAAAATATTACACTGAAATGGCTCCAATGTATTAATCTAAAATATAGTATTGTAAATCTTAAGATGCTTTTTGGAAATGGCTTCAAATTGTCGATCCATTTCATTCCTTAAAATATAGATTAAGTTTAGGGACTCACTTTCAATTTCATATTTTAAGAGTTACTATTCATTTCTTATGTCTATTAATCATAACTAGTGGTTATCAAGTAAGCGCGTTGCGCGATGTTTTGTTTTTAGATTAATTGCACATGGATACTTGCATGGCGCGATGTTTAATATACGTTTGAGATTTACATACAAAAGGGTAGGTTTGTGGTCCATGTGTGTGCAACGACAGATGAAACTGTGTGGTTATATTCTTCATGAATGACAAAAGGTATTAACCGACTACTGCTTGTTGACACGCACTTTCAAAAGTCCCCGAGGCCTGCAAAAGAGTCAGAAGTGCTTTGACCTAGTCTATCTTTGGTTTTTTACCCGTGCTGATGTCCTGCACTGTAAGTGTTATTAGAGGTAGTTATTTGCTGTGTAAATTGGTATTTAATTTTCTTGTTACCTTCTATTTCGAAAACGCACGTTTAACTGATGTTTCTGGCTGGGTTTTCTGCGGTAGTGATGGAGGGTTCGGTGTTTTTGGAGCTGCTGTGGAGGCCAACGTAGCATCTGTTGTAGGAACGTCGACTGAGTTTACTGTACAACGTATGGCCCCTGTCCTAGTGTTTCTTTGAGGCCGGATGTGGAAGATTGCTTGTTTCCCTATGATTTCCTGCATTGTTGCATCTACTTTTGGACTTGCAAGTAGTTCGGTGCATGATATTCCTAGCAACTTCTCTGATGATTCGTTGAATATTATTGCAGGAATGGTTGCAGTGCCGTCAGAAATTGTGGCTGTTAGACGATATCTCAACATTAATTAGCAATACATCAGATAAAAAATAGAATCACAACTTTGTCCACCTATCTTCGTCTCTTACGATATCTATTAGGAAACCGACCAGAAAGCGAATGATTAATATCTTGTGTCCTATTTATATTGGGAGGTCACATGTTACTAAGAATAAAATTAAGATGTATGTTTATTTATAGTAACAAGAATGATTGTAGCAATATGTCATGTTAGCATATCAAATAAGATTATTGTTGGCGTCCAATCTTTTCATGTACGGAGATAAACGTTCAGTGTGCACTTACATTTCAGCAGGATGATCATAGTTGCCATGTTTGGAACAGAACCATTTATCTCCAACTTTTAAAAAGTCCTGGTCGCATTTTTTACAGCCTCTGTTGTGCCACTCTTTATCAGGAGGTATGTATGCTACAGAACCCTTTACGGTGAAGGTTTTACCCTGCGTGAAATAGAAAAACAAATTTTAGGAAAAGTATATGCATAAGGTTGTAAGCTATGACGCGTCGTATACCAGGAAATCTTCATTATTTTTTGCTAGAACCTCAGATAAGGTAAAGTTGGTGTGCATTCTTCCAATGTTTTGGCTATGAATATGCGCACCGACACTTGTATTGTCTCCCTCAATGTCTTGGTTCTGCAACCTATATACAAAATATGTTAATTTGGAATTTCAGGTTTTTTTTTATTTACTGTTAGTTGCGTTTAGAAAGAACTTACAGGCCTAGCAGCATTCGTGCTTCCACTGTTGATGGGCTAAGATAAACATGAATTGCGCTTGTAGACTGAAGTTGCATTTTTCCTGTCGTGAGAAAAAATAATGTCATCTTTTTTTAATATCTGCACAGAGTGATATATAACTGGACATCTACCGTTGAAATCCGTGACCCTTAGTGTCGTAAAAGCGAGTATTACTGGATAGACTGATGATTCTATTGCAACTCTTGGAAACCTGTTTGAGCATGTTGCTATTTCCTCCCACAACGCTATCTCTATCTCCTTGTTTCTGCATTGTTTAGAAGCATAATATTGTTGCAGACACACCACACAAACATGGAGTGTAGTCACATGATATTAAAAGAGATTAATTTTTGTCTGTTGTTGAAATGAAGTTGGGCATAGTAATCGTAAATACAATTTTAAATTTATCTAAGAACCTATTCGGGGATATGGCTTGCGTTGCAACATTTAATCCTTAAGCAGCATGGTGTGTTTCGATATGTTCAGGAAATGACTGTCCTCAACAACATGTATTAAAAGTGCGTAAACAACACGAATAATTTTCATCATCTCAACCATAATAGAAATTAAGGTAGTTGTTTATAAGACATTTAGTGTGAACTTTTCCTTCAAGTTGTTAAATGTTCAGATAACATTTAAATAATCAGACAATAGTACATGTAATCAATAACAAATTTAATACATATTAGACGGGTCATTATGTTATCGTTGAGTAACGGTGTAATTCAGTTATTCTTCGTCTGTCAACCTCATACTTCAAAAGGAATGAGATATGTTAGCTGATTTGGATTACATGTTTAGAATTGATGAAACGGTTTTATGTTAAACCTACATTGATGTTAAGGATATGTTGGTATACTGGAGCGAATACCTGATGTCTTTCAGTTTGATAATCACGAATGGATTTCCAGCTCTTGTATGTTTGTCTTTGATATCTTGAATTATGCCTATGTAATCTGCGCAATGAAAAAATATAGATTACATGTAGATACATATGTGCAGGTAGGAAATTCACAAGAAACCTGCGAAGTGGTCTTTACCCACAAGAAACCTATTTTTGCTTTTTGACATTTTTTTTATTTTTTCGTGAATATATTCTACTCTTTCTCGACTTGCGAATTCAAAGTAGGCATTTGGAAATTCAGTTGTCTCATCAATTGGTGTGAACGTCATCACGGTTCCAATTCGCATATGGGCTGGGTGGCCCAAAGTTGATGTATACTTATCAGGCTATGTGCACGCATAGCCATTAATTCTATAGCAACGCTGCAGTTGAAGTTTTGAGGCAATTGCTCTTTGATCAGCACCCTTAACTATAGCTTGAATCTCGATGCCCTGAAGCAGGGAAGTGGTAAACATGATATCAGGCAGATGTTATATCAGGAAACTTTCAAGAGGCAAAAATTTTTAAATCTCCTGCGTAGAAACTCAAATGTCAAGGCGTATTCAAAGTAAATTAATATGTAGTTGAATAAAGCTTTAACATCTACCTACAAACACAATTATTAAACTTTGAAAGAAACAGGAAAGGCCTCATTATAAGTTGGGTAGATATGAGAAGATGCTATTATTTCGTAATCAGCAGGCACATTTATACAAAGGTGTTACATATATAATAACACCGAATTATAACCCCTGTTACTCGTTAGTATTTTTGTTTGATGTAAATGAATTTACCTGTGTCTACGAACACATAACAGGTGTCATTATCATGAAAAGCTGGTTTCCACATAAGAACACAATTATTAAACTTTAAAAGAAACAGGATATGCCTCATTATAAGTTGTCTAGATATGAGAAGAAGCTATACTTCTATAACCAACAGGCACATTTATACACAGGTGTTAGACATATAATAACACTAAACTATAACCCCTGTTACTTGTTAGTATCTTTGTTTAATGTAAGCGAGTTTACCTCTTTGTCTACGAACACATAGTAGGTTTCATTATCACGAAAAGCTGGCTTCCACATACGAATAACTCGCACTTCTAATTCTGGAGCAGGGCCCCCTGGCTTAAGAACTGATATACCCGTGTCTTCCATCAGTTGATGCCTGTTTTAAAACAATAATCGGAAAGTTAAACCAGCTATAAACATGGTAATCTGACATGATAATGTAGGACAGTTCTATCAGTATTCCTAATTATAAAATAGGGATGTAACCGACATGCCTCATATATGAAATAGGAATATGAAAAAAATAAACCTGCTCGGTGTTTAGGTCATCTAATAATTCTGTGTACACAATATTTAATGTTTTGTTATTACTGTTTTCAACACTTCTTTTAGTTAGTATTTTCACAGAGTTAGGTGATGTGGCTCGTGACAGAGTGACATATAACTGGCCATGACCGAAAATTGGCTATGGTAAATAAATACCTATTTTTTTAATGATTGACCCTGGCTTTTATTTATAGTCATAGCATAACATGGTTTCACAGGGAATTGTCTCCTAGTAAATACAAAAGGAAATTCTTTAGAGTTGTAAACAAAGTTAATACGTGGAATATATACTCTATGACCTACAGATGTCCCTTTTATTATGTGAGCCTCTATAACGTGTGGTAACAACTGCGATACTAACAGTCTTGTGCCATTGCACATACCATTTTTTGGTCTATATTACGAATTAACACAATTGGAGTGTTTTTTTTAGTTTTATACAATGTTTAGGGAGTCCGAGAAAGTCAAGCATGTTAAGATATTCCACTGGATACATGGCATCAACATCAACCCCATCTCTAGAATAGGGTACCATAGAGTCAGTGCTAAAATATGAGAACCATTCACCCGGACACATTGTCTGAACTAAATCATTTATTTCATCAACTGTTTCATTCTTAGGACATTACACAACGTTCTGCAACTGCAGTAGCACTAGGAGAAAGCAAGTGTTCCTCGTCGTACACAAATCTGATGAGATCAAAAAGAGCAGCGTCGCTATCTTCAATATACAGTTGTGAAGGAATGTCGATAATCTTAACATCGGGACTGGTAGCGTCAAGTGGAACGCCCTCCTTGCCATCACCAATTTTAACAACCATTCCGAGAAAAGCATTGTTTCCACCTCTGTGGGGCCTTGAGAACATGAGGTTGAAACTCTCAAGTTAATAGTAAGTTTATAAATGGTGAAGTATTTCCAAAGATATAATCTGGGTAAGCATGACGCTATGATTTCAGCTTTCGTACACTTCGGCTTGACAGGGAGTGTTTGTCGGAAATCACCTCCTAGTAACACAGACTTTCCTCCAAAGGGCACCCTAGTGTTGTTGGTGAGGTCTCTCAATGTCTTATCGAGAGACTCGAAACATCTAAGATCACTCATCGGCGCCTCATCCCAAATTATGAGTGTTGTTTCCAGCAGAAGCTGTGATAAGCATGTATTCTTCTTAATATGACAAACAGATTCATCAGTCAATTCCAAAGGTATCTTGAACCTAGAATGAGCTGTTCTGCCTGAGGGAAGCAACAAAGAGGCAATGCCGGATGTAGCAACAGCCAAGACAACATGTCCTGTTGATCTTAAAGCTGCAATGATTGTCCTCTAGAGATATGTTTTCCCAGAACCACCATGTCTATATACAAACAACAACGCCTGTGACATATTATGGTGTGCACTTAGGACAACATCATAGACTGCCTTTTGTTCAGGTTGGAGGTTAGCTTTCAATGAAAGGTGTTCAGCATGCAATGCCTCTTTATCATAATTTTTTTCCATTAACAAAACATTCCTGAGCACAGAGAGTGTAGATTCATTTGGAAGCGGCAGTCCAAAGTCCAGCAATGATCGTGGCGTAGAGTTTGAATTCAGCAAAAGCACTAACTCGTACAATACATACTACTGAATGGCCTTGGGGTTTATTGAACTTGAGGAAACATTTAATGAGCAGTCAGTTCTGTAGCCCAAGTCGTCACCCATTCGTTGCCAATTTTCTGACCATAACAAAAGGGGATCAGGCACATCGCAATACAACAAAACGTGTATGAAGAGAGACCTAAGTTCTCGTGCTGTAGCCCATTCGGAAGCCTCAGTAATGGTCGACAACCACTCCCGATCATCCCCTATCAATCCTAACTTTTCACAGGCTGCTCTAAACGTTGGAAACTCAACACCACCAACTGTTCTAATGTCTGTGTATGAACAACAACCGGTTTGATAACTGATCAACATTCTTAGATAGAAAAGCTCACCACATGTTGGGTGAATGTATGTAAGCCTATCGACAGTGGGTAACCTTTTTGACCTTCTTCGTACCCATGACTTCGTAGATAAGTCCCATCTATACTTAGTCATATAATCTATATAACGGAGGTTTCTCCCAGATTCCGAATAGCTTATCTGTGAAGACAACTCGGAACTATTGTTTGCAGGCCATTCTGTTAAGGTGGTCTTACCAACACGATCATTACTCACAATATCATGCAGTATTTGTGTTTGCCTGAAAGTAAGATTCTGTTTGCCCTCGAGATGAACAGCCAGAATCTGAACTGGTGGGTTCCTATGATGTATTGGAAATGCAAGTATACGCCAGGAGGCTTCATGTGGGCATACGAACCGTCCATCAATATAATTCTTTATCTAATCCACAATCTCAGGAGCTTTGGTTGCTGAAGAGCCATCCGTATCTTCATGTTTTGTTAAAGCAAATCTTACTCTGTCAACACCTTTGGAGATGTACTTAAACAGATATTTAATTAACATACTCCATCCGTAATATTCACATTTATGTGCGCGTCAAAATGTAAAAGCAGGCTAGCATTATATGGGACCACGTACCTATTATCAAGAGGAATGCCTCGTTTTAAACAATGTGTTGAATCTGCGGATCTCTTATAGTGAACATAACCTCCATCATCGAAACGTGTTTTCACCTCATAAGGCTTGGGAAACAATTTTGAACACACACCGTTTTTCATGCATGGAGAACTCAATCGGACTAACCCACATGGTCCGTGCATCATACTTTCAGAAACAATACGATGTAAAACAGGATGTGTTTGTGGATTAGGTAGCTCGGCACTGATATAGCGATCTATATCATCAGGAGTATGAATTCTATAGGCATCGGCAACCCATATCAGTGTATGACAATGAGCAAGCCCCATTTTCTGAAACTCGATTGTGTAAAGCTCTAAACAAAAGAAAGAAGTGTAATCACGTAAAGCAATATAAAAGCAATTCAACAAAAAATATTAGAATGACATAAAGAAGAAACTATAATACCAGCAGTAACATCACCGAAAGGCTTTGACGTTTTAAGATACTTGATGAAAGACCGCACTTTAAGCTCAAAAACCCGAGCAATTATATCGGGACGATCTTGGGGAGTAAAAACTCCAACTGCACTCATCTCCCTTGTAATCTCAGGCCACTTCACATTACATGTAAACGTTATAAAATACTGAGGATTTCCATGCACTCGACAGATCGCAAGCGCGTCTTGATAATGCCTGTGCATATATCTAGGGCCACCAGTAAATGAGGAAGGCAAAACTACCCTTTTCCCAATGTTATGACCCTCCGTGTCACCACGGGAAATGGCATCATGAACGCCCTCTAAAAACTCAGGACGAAACTCCTCCTGATTTCTACGTATGTAACCTAGTCGACAATGTTTAACGCAAACATATGCATCAACAAGATACTGCTGGAACAGTCTTCCAGCATGAAGCAAATGACTGTAAATGCCATAATGATCATGGATCTGGTAACAATAGAACATCGATGGAGTGAGGCTGCGATCATCCCGTAACTTATAAGGCAAAAGACGCAATTCTGGTGACCAACCCTGTTCAGCATAGGGAAATAAAAGGGGATATTGAAGCCGCATATACGACGGGTGCAACTTACTAACCCTATGCGGAGCATTACCCTTATCTCGAACTATGAGATAAAAATCATCCGAAGCAATACTGCCATCACATACAATAGCTCCTAGTGTACTTGGTGAAGCCATATCATACCTACGATCCCCAACTCTATTATAAAGCTTCACGTAAAAGTCTGGGATATGTTCCCGTTGGCATAAGTCCCTTGCTAACCGGAAAAGACGCACATATCCGTTAACCTCATCTAACATAGTTGTTAAAGCGGAGACAATATCAGGAGATAATGACAGGGAGTTACTGCTGGAAAATAGATGAAGCCTATTTAACACCTCATTTTGGCTATCAAAAATATACATCTGCAGAAATCTAGGACGATCGCCAGGTGACGGGCATATGGAACCAAGCCAATGACAAACCTATCCAGCAACTCTAAATACATATGGACCACCACCCTGATTAACAGACGTATCAACTGTTGCTCCAAAAGAGGTCATGGAAAACATCGCGTTATACATGCGAATATCTGCCATAAAATCAATATCATGAAACAACGATCACAACAAATCTGGGGGCTACGTTGGATAATCCAAAGAAACCTTTCCACCCTTACAACATTTGTGATATCGTGGCCTACGAGAGGTTGGAAAAGACGTTAGACGCTCAGCTCGCTAAAACAGGGCACCACAAAACTCACAAACCTCATTACACCTTCCTAAATCCACATATTGAGGAGAGGCTAGAGGACATGTCGAACCCTCGACCGGTGAATCGAGGGGAATGTCTCCAACACCTGACACCATCTCAACAGAAGACGCATAGGCCCGACCAGATGACCGTAGCAAAGAGGCGCGATGAGACAACTGTCTTTGTGACTGAGACGATGCCTCAAAACATGAATTGGACAAAGGTTCGGCGTTCGAAGGAATACCATCCAGATGCCTACGTTTACCCCGAGAGTACTACAAAACGAACAAAAAACATTAGAGGAAGCACGAAGGAAAAAAAGACCTTCAAATGTCAAACCGACAAATGACGAAAACGCGCATAAAATAAACCCACAATTCTAAACTAATAATAAATAATACCCTTCACTTCAGACCTATGTTTAGTAATAAACAGTTATTTCAGCTTCCAAACGTCATTTACAGTTAAACATTATAGAATTATAAAACAAAAAATCACTAAACCAACAAATAAAAATCAAATGAAAACACGTTAAACAAAAACCATGCATGCATGTAAGCCACCCAAGAAAAGTCAAACACCCGTGACGTCGATTCCTGCCAAAGTCATAAAAAACAACATAACTATTAAATCATATCAACAACTCAAAAAATGCCTATAAAAACGTAGTAGATAAATTGGGAAAAACTTATAAGCCCTACCCTGTTTACCACATCCAATCTAACCATTTTACCAGGCATAATGACAGATGTGATTTGGTTAATATTGTAGCGAAAACATCCCTAGAAATAATAAAAGCGCATCATGCCCTATTTAAGAGGTTATACATACCACGACACATTTAACATGACAAATAAACCTTGAAGCAACATTTAAAACTAAACACATCATTCCTTTGGTAAACTACAACACGGACAGACTGAATTGATAAACGCGTATAAAAAATGAACTTATTTCATAACTTGTATAACTATTAAGATCGTTTATAACAATTTTTTTCCAACAAAATTTTTCATACAAAGCCTCTGTTACCGATGTAAATTAATAATCTAAATCACACTCTAAAGCAACTGAACTTGTAACAAAAAATATTACCAACTCGATGATTCAGAAGACTACGCATAGAATCAAAAAAAAATTCCGGCAGAAAATTGGGCCACCAGCAACAATCAAGCGGTAACAAATCGATAACATACAACCACAGATCATCGGTGTTAATAATGAACGTTCCAATATTAACGCAGAAGTAATCTACATCGAGTTTCATGATCAAAATCACAACAATCAAGTAGTAACAAATGATAACATAGAACCACAGATAACCGGTGTTAACAATAAAACCAATATTCTTACAGAAGCTAATAAAACTAATATTCTTACAGAAGCTATCAGGATTGAGTCTCATGATGTAAATCAGACTTTTTAACCAAAAGGGTCATCTTATATCATGGTGAAATAATAGAATAACAATAGGTAATAATAGAAACCTAATAAGTTTAGTAATCAAGCAAAGGACCAGCACCTGTTTTAAGAATAAGAATCATATTCTATATGTTAGTGATCATAAAATACTATCTAAAATGAGAATTCTTTTTATCACAAAGGTTCAAGCACCACTGCATTCAGCAGATGAGTTTTATGAAAACATGGGAACCGGTCAACATATGGGTCGTCGGCATACCAAATTAATTCCGAAGACACATACCATCCTATTTACCCACCGAACCAAGTAGTAGATGAATTTATAATCAATGATTAATGATCAAAATCACATGTCTCATACAATTGTTCATATTATCTTACCTTAAA
The DNA here is from genome assembly GCA_024085815.1 of Flaveria linearis. Taxonomy (NCBI): domain Eukaryota; kingdom Viridiplantae; phylum Streptophyta; class Magnoliopsida; order Asterales; family Asteraceae; genus Flaveria; species Flaveria linearis. Next base: position 121,023 of record JABSNV010001150.1, read on the forward strand.
GACGGAAAAGACGAATCTTCACTTCACAATACCCTGCAACACCCACATAAGAAAACTAAAGTAAGCTTATAATAAACAATAAAACAATGGCAATATAAAATTCTTAATTCTCTATTGAATGCTAGTACCTATTTAAACGTAGTTTGTCAAACATTTTTCACCAAACCCATTATGATTCATAACTATTTATGAGACAACTTATACTTTGAATGAGTTACCGTAGTAAAGGGGTTTCTATGTTTTTATAGAGATTACGAAAAAAGTATATGATGACACGAAGGAGATCAAATTTTCTATTTACAAAATTGGAGAGCACATAATATAGACAACAATGGGTCACATAACAGAAATAATATTCATCTGTATCATAGCATCCTGATGAAGTTGGTGTATACATTTTATTTTAATCAATTCTCATTGAAGAAAAGTCCAAATAGAACATCCCTATAATCAGGTATTTATCATATATGTTCCTTTTTCTCTTCCAAATCATACAGTAGCCATAGTGTGCAAGTATAATCAGTTGGGTTTCTTCAATTCATCATCAAAACAGAAGGTACATATAAATGTTTGCAGGTATGAAAACAGGTAAAAAAACAATGAGCAAAAAAAAGAAAGCACAGAACAAGACCCAAAACAACCAATTACTTAGAAAAATCAACAATGGTTTCATTGACGCATATTCACAAACACCTGCCCTGCGTCTTATAACCATGAGAATTCACTCAAAACAAAACCGGATGAAGAAAATGTAAGTACATCCTGAGGGAGAAGTGAACCGCCATGGGTTCAATCCGCCATTTCAAACCCACCACATCGCAGCCCTCCGCCACAGCCCCCGCCGGAGACATACTCTCAATATGTGAACCCCAAATCACATCTGAACGCAAATGTCGCCTCAAATTCTTCATTACTTCTAAATCCAGTGCTACAATTCATTGGCCAAGCGATTGAGGTATTTCTCTTCCACGACATAGGCTTAATCCGAAACAGAAGAAACAGCCCAGACAGAAATGACAGCAGGTCGCAAAAAAATGAACAGATGAAGAAGAAGAACATACAAACCTGGCAGGATAATCAGGATAATCGGAGAGAAGAAGAAGAACTATGATCAGTGTGAGGAAGAAGAAGAACATAAAGGTAAAAATAACAGTGAGCAAGAAGATAAACAAAAAAGCAACCAATGAAAGAGACCCACGCAGGGCAGTCACTGTTCATTTCACTTCATCTTTAAATATATAGGTTAATTAGGAATTTATCCGTCGCGCGTTACACAGGCGTCGTCGGTGGCATGATAAAGTTCATTACAATCGGTCTGCCTCGTTGCTAAAATAAATTTATGCTAAAACGTAGTATAATTCGAATTTATACCATCAAAGGATGAAAAAACATTATATTTGACACGACTTCGAACAATATATTCATTGAAAATAGACCAACTCAAAACGCCCATAAGCACGTGTGGTGGCGGCGTATGTGGCATGATAAATCATAGACTACAATCAAACGCCCGACACGTTTACAAACTAAATTTATGTCATAACGTAGAGCTACTCGAATTTAAATTGTCGAATAACAACGTATTATATTTGACTCAACTCGTTTCCAAACACGATTTTCGTCGAAACGTGGACCACTTCAATTATGATCATTTAGTCGGGCTATAAAAATTATATCTAATATGTAGAAAAGCTTTTACTCAAATCTGTCTTACATTCTAATTACAATAAACTACTATTGCAACGAAATTTAAAACTACGTAGTTTGTTTTCCTTACATCTTTGGCACGAATGATTTAATATTTAGTGCTCTTCCAAGCGAAACATGTTTGGATAGCTGCAAATTTCAAATTCTATGTTTCTACCCAAAATACAATGCAATCACTTCAATCTCCATATTAAAGTTACAAACACTTAATGCCCTAGAAACTTGATTCTTCAAATATATGTATCCATCCAGCATAAGTTTCGTAGCATCATAACATGATCATAGAATTTGTACACATCATGGCACCATCAAACTGATGTATTTTTTCAATCATGATAGCAATAATGTTTTAATAAGTCTTTACACCTACTGTTGTTTTGCTTAGCAAAGCTTGATTGATGTCCCAACTAATAGTGGTGGATGATAATATATGCTTGAACCTCAGTAGAACTCGAATCCCTTTAACTACATTCAAGATGAAAAATATAATCTCATCTCTTGAAATTGAATAAAAGATAAATTAAATTAATTTTTCTATATTGAAGTAACCTTGATGCAAACCACACAAATACAGTAGTTACTACTCAAACCTCAATTCTTTTGATTAGCATTAGTTGCAACCACGTCTAACCCATGTAGTCTAAGATTTGATTCAATTATCTGTACCCGTTTGAGCAACCCATAATAAACAATTTATATCAAAAACCTAAAAAATTCTTCAACATTTTTAGTAGCAATATTAAATCTTATTAAGGCATTTCATCGAGCAACTTGTGTGCAGATTAACACTAACATTTTGAGAATATAAATAAAGAATTAATGTGTCCACAATCCACATAAAACCATCCGTGGATCACACAAACATTAATTGGTCAACACTGGTATTCCGATAGAAATACATAGCAAATGTTACTTACCATATAATGCAACTAGCCTTTCTTTCTTCCTACACACCTCCAATCCTAATGATAATTCAGTTCAGCATCACTTACATCTTCATCACACAAAACATAAAACCCTAACCCAGAAAGTGAAGTTTCGCCTAGGGAGCACGAAGGTAGGGAGAAACAAAAGAAAAGGGAAGCATACTCGTGGAAAATGAAAAAAAAAATCAGAAGAACCCATTCTCACCACCAACATCATCAAGGTCGACCATCACCATCATAGCCGCTAGATACCTCTGTACTTCAATCATCTATTATCTCTGTTAATCTTCCTTATCGAAGTCGATCTAACTCTTCGTGATTCGAGCTTCAAACGCATCTTAAAGATTGCTGCAACGATTGAGATTTAGCAACACCAGTGAACTCTTCCTTATGGATGTTTGTTACGAACGAGCTGCTTATGTTTATCTTTCATTATTATGTTTTATTATTTACGTGCATGCTTAGAGGACCATTAGGGCCTTTTTAGTAGTTGGGGTTTGTTTGGTAACTTCAGATTATTGTTTGATTTAAATTGATTGATTGCTGATTTCTGGGGATCCAGAAATTGAATTCCTATTTCCTCTCTTGTTAGTTCTTCCTTATCAAGGGTATCAGAGCCTCTCGATACCTCATCGGAGCTCTGCCGCCGCTGCCATGACCAATACACGTAACAATGAGATCGACACCACCCTCAAGTCTCACGATAAAGCCATCACTGATATCCAGGCTGCCCTTGCGGCACTCATGAAACAGTAAGAACAGTCATCTAAGCAACAGGAGGAGATTCTGAAGGCCGTTTGGGACAAAACGCAATCGTTCAGGTTCAGAAGCAGATTCCCGGGTTCCAAACCCTTTCGTATCGGTAAGATTGACTTTCCCAAGTTCTCGGGAGATGATGTGGAGGGTTGGCTCTACCGTTGCGAGCACTTCTTCGCCATGGACGACACACCCGACGATTCCAACTGCGGTGCGCTGCGGTACATCTGGAAGGCGACGCCTTACAATGGCACCGGACTTACATGAAAACCAGGAACGCGACGGTTGCTGAGGTTCCCTGGCCAGACTATGTTCGTTCCATTTCTGCGCGTTTTTCAAACGCGTTGTTCGAAGACCCGCTAGAGGAAATGGCATCTCTACAACAAACAGGTACGTTACAGGAACTGAACACGACTTTCAATGCGTTGTTGAATAAGGTGGCACTGAGCGAAACCCAAGCTGTGAGTTTGTATGTCAAAGCCCTCAAACCGGATATCAGGGGGCCCGTGAAAATGTTTAAACCTTGTACGTTGCATGAGGCGTACGGGTTGGCGAAAACACAAGCCCTTAACAACGAAACTCTTGAGGAGAAATTTGCAGGGGGTAAATGGAATACCGGGACTACAAGGTACAACAATGCAAAAATCACACCACCTACCAATGCCGCGGAACTACCGATCCTTCCCACACCCAATCGAACCGCTCCCGCTGCGTCTCGACCCACAAACAATCAACGACGTTTGAGTAGTAAGGAATTGGAACAAAAACGGGCGAAAGGAGAATATTTTTGGTGCCCGGAAAAGTTCGTGCGGGTCACAAATGTACACGAACGCGCGGCCAAGTGTATGTCATTGAAGTCGACGACGACGAGGAGGTAGACGTCGAGGGAATTCAGGAAGATGACATGGAACACCAGATCTCCATCCATGCACTCACGGGTATACCGTCATACTCGACCATGCGGGTTCAAGGATCAATGGGGAACCGCCAGTTGCATATCCTCATCGATTCGGGCTCGACGCACAACTTCATTGATAGCAGGGTAGCAAAGAAACTGCAGTGCGAGGTGCGGGACATCACTCCTATCAACGTAGGGGTGGCGGACGGGAAGCAACTTGAATGTACCCAGGTTTGCCCGGAGTTTCAATGGGCCATGCAAGGCCACTGGTTTAAAACAGAGGTGTTACTTCTTAAGTTGGAGAATTATGACATGATTTTAGGGGTTCAGTGGTTACTCCCATTACAAGACATCCTGTGGAACTTCCAAAAAATGACCATGCGATTCAAATTGGAAGGCAACCACTATGAGTTGAAAGGCTTACAAAACAACAAGGTGTTCGTGTGCTCGGTAGAAAAAATGGATGGCCTATTGAACAAGCATGCAAAGGAGGGTAAATTGCAACTTTTTAGTTTACAGTTGGCTAACCCGAAAGCCGAGTCCACGTATCAGTCGAAGGTTATATGTGATCCGGATGGGCCTTCTGAAAACCTACCGTGGCAATCATTAGTACCGGCATTCGCTGAGGTGTTCCAACTGCCGAAAGGGCTACCCCCTCCTCGTCCGTTTGACCATCGAATTGTACTCCAGGAAGGGGCGGGCCCGGTCAGTCAATGGCCTTATAGATATCCGTCTGTACAGAAAGATGTCATAGAGAAAACAACCCGGGAACTATTAGATGCGGGGGTCATCTAGAATAGCCAAAGCTCCTTCACCGCTCCGGTGGTCTTGGTCAAGAAAAAAGACGGCCAATGGCGCATGTGTATGGACTATCGGCGTCTCAACGAGGTAACGGTCAAGGACAAATTCCCCATTCCATTGATCGAAGAGCTGTTAGATGAGTTGGGGGGCGATACTTTTTTCTCAAAGCTCGACCTACGTTCCGGGTATCATCAGGTGCGCATGGCACCCGAAGACGTCCACAAAACCGTGTTCCGGACCCACGAAGGGCATTACGAATTCCTCGTTATGCCATTCGGTCTCACAAATGCACCGGCGACGTTCCAAGCACTTATGAATCACGTGTTTCGCCCCATGTTACGGAAGGGGGTCTTGGTATTTTTCGACGACATATTGGTTTATAGTAAGGACGAACAACAACATGTGCAACATTTGAAACGAGTTCTATCCATTATGAAAGAACACAAGTTGTTTGCAAAAGAGTCGAAATGCGTGTTCGGGGCCGAGCAGTAGAATATTTGGGCCACATAATCTCCGGCGACTGGGTGAGAACTGACCCGATGAAGATAGCGGCTATCCAACAGTGGCCCATACCGAAAACCTTGAAGCAACTCCGAGGGTTTTTGGGTTAGCGGGGTACTACCGACGCTTTATACGATCCTTTGGTATGATTGCCAAACCCCTCACTAATCTTCTCAAGAAGGATGCGTTCAAATGGAGTGAGGGGGCGCAAGACGCGTTCAGCGTCTCAAAACAGCCTTGTCTTCGACCCCGGTCTTGGCCCTTCCGGACCTGAAGAAACAGTTTGTAGTAGAGACGGACGTATCAGCGGGGGGTATTGGGGCGGTGCTCATGCAAGAGAATCACCCGATCTCGTTCCTAAGTCGAGCACTATCACCCAAACAGGATGCACTGTCGGTTTATGAAAAGGAATTGTTAGCAATCATGGTGGCTGTGAAACAGTGGCATTATTATCTTATTACCGACCCATTTGTCATCCGTACAGATCAACGAAGCTTAAAACATCTCTTGACTCAAAAGGTTACTACTCCACTGCAACATAAATGGTTAGCAAGGTTAATGGGTTACGATTATTGTATCGAGTATAAACAGGGCCAAGAAAACGTCGCTGCTGATGCCTTGTCTCGGGTTCAAGGGGGTGCTCTTTTTACGATGGCCATCTCTCAACTCGAACCACTTTTGCTGCAAAGAATCTTGGATAGTCAAAAGGGGATATTGAAGTGCAAAATATAGTGCAGAGGCTACAAAAAGGGGAACAGGTGCCAAGGTTCAAGTGGAATGGAAAGTGGCTAACCAAAGAAGAACGTATGGTGGTAGGAGCGGATGTCACGTTAAGGGAGGAGATTGTACGGCTGTGCCACGAGACGGCCATGGGGGTCATTCGGGAATACGAGCAATAGTCCAACGGGTTAAAGGTATGTTCTTTTGGAAAGGGATATCGAAGGTGGTGCGCCGGACACTACGTGCTTGTGACGTGTGCAGGAGAACCAAGCATGAAAATGTTGCCACCCCGGGTTTGTTACAACCACTACCAATTCCCGACACTATTTTTACGGATATATCAATGGATTTCATAGGTGGATTACCGAAGGTCAAGGGTAAGGACACTATCTTCGTGGTGGTCGATCGACTCACGAAGTATAGCCACTTTATGGTGTTGGGACACCCGTTCTCGGCTAGAGAGGTGGCTCAAGTCTTCCTTGATAATGTGTTCAAACTCCATGGGTGTCCAAGTCAATCGTCTCGGATCGTGACCCGATATTTTTGAGTGCCTTCTGGACAGAATTTCTAAACCTCCAAGGAATTGAAGCGAACTTGTCTACCGCATACCACCCACAGTCGGACGGCCAAACGGAGGTAGTTAATCGTTGCTTAGAGGGCTATTTGAGATGCATGGTAATGGAAAGACCCTACACATGGGTCAAATGGGTTTCCTTGGCAGAATGGTGGTATAACACCACGTTCCACTCGTCGTTGGAAAAAACTCCTTTCGAGGCTTTATACGGGTACCGCCCACCATTACACATACCGTATATTCCTCGTGACACCAGTGATCGAGATGTGGATGAAATGATGCAAGACCGAGAGACAGCGATAAGGTTAGTGAAGCAGTCACTACTCAAGGCCCAAAACCGTATGAAGCAACAAGCGGATAAACGAAGATCGGAGAGGGTTTTTGAACCGGGGGCATGGGTGTATCTAAAGTTACAGCCGTACATGCAGAATTCGTTGAGAGTCAACAAGCACTCGAAGCTCACTCCTAAGTACTTTGGGCCGTTCTTGATTGTGGAGAAGGTGGGTAACGTTGCCTATCGTTTGGATCTACCCGAAGAAGCACAGATTCACCCGGTTTTTCATGTCTCATTGTTGAAGGAAGCGGGGGCCCACCGAGCAAGATAATTCCACTGCCTACCGAGGCGAGGTTCCTTCTGCAGCCCCAGGCGGTACTAGATAAGAAGCTGGTCAAGCGAAGAAACCGTGCAGCAATGAAGGTTTTGGTTCAATGGAAGGGCCAGGGGACACAGGATGCAACGTGGGAGTTCTTGGATGATCTACGCATGCGGTTCCCGGATTTTGTAGAACTCACTTCTTGAGGTCAAAAAGTGCTAAGGGGGAAGTCTTGTTACGAACGAGCTGCTTATGTTTATCTTTCGTTATTATGTTTTATTATTTACGTGCATGCTTAGAGGACCATTAGGGCCTTTTTAGTAGTTTGGGGTTTGTTTGGTAACTTCAGATTATTGTTTGATTTAAATTGATTGATTGCTGATTTTTGGGGATTCAGAAATTGAATTCCTACTTCCTCTCTTGTTAGTTTCTTCCTTATCAATGTTGAACTAACCGGCCCTTCACGATTAGGGTTTCAAACAGTTTTGAAAGACTACTACTGTGATTGGGATTTAGCAACAACGGTGAATTTGTCGGAACAGAGATTCCCTTTTCTTACTGTCCACAAAAGCAACACCGATGAATATAACATAAAGCAATACCGCTTGTACCTACTGCATTAGAAACATGTACATCATCGAGGACCCAAAGTGAACAATTTTATAAACCATGCGACCAAAACTCGAAAACCAAAAAGTTAACTGCTTCTTTACTTTGCATTTTAAATATAGTTGCATTTTAAATATATAGGTTAATAACTAGTTAAATTCCCGAACGCGCGTTGCGCGTGTGATAAACAAACCATCAACCAAGATCACCAATTCAAACAATTTGAAACTCTAGGCTCGGGCTCAGAAAGAGTGTTTGGTTACGGCTGCTAGCCAAATTTGACAGCCAAGCCTAAGCAATGATCACGTGTTAATAATCTGATGTTTAATTGATCTAAATGCTTGATTTTACATAATGATTATGGTGGAACAAGTTCAAGTTGTTTGTGTTTTGGATTATAGGTGATTGGAGCTAAAGTAAGCTTATTTTGGATAAAAAGATGCAAAATGGGAAACCGGAACTAAACTTGGTGAAACGTGAAGAGTATGGATGAAGCGGGATGGAAATCGGAGTCTGAGAAGTGAAGAAATGCAAAAACCGAAGGTTCAAGACCATGGTAACTTAAAATGGGTATAACTTGGGCTAGGAAAAGAGTTACGGGCCCACGACCTGTCAACGGAAAGCTCGTGAAAAGTTACATGTGAAACAATTGTGAAAAAAATACAGGGAGGCCGTAAGCTACGGCCTGAGGCAGTAACTTACGGCCCTGTGTTGAGACCGTCTGTGAACCCCGTAACTTACGGCCTAACTTACGGTGAACCCCTTTGACCGTCTGGTTAAAGGTAGGCCGTAACTTACGGCCTATAGGCCGTAAGTTATGGTCTAACATGATATTTGGAGGGTTATTTCAAATTTTAATTCCTATATAACCCTAATCATTAGGGTTTCGAAAGGGACTTCTCCCAGACGAATTTTAGCGGTTTTCAAGGTGTTTTTTAGAGTTCTTTTCACCACGGTTTCATCTGAATCAAACATTAACAACATCCAATCAAAGATTGAAGATTCAATGAAGATGATGCGTGGCTAGGTTCTCTTGATTGCTTCGGTGTACGATTCTTGTAAGGTGAGACGATTGGTATGATTGATTAGGTTTTTGTATTAAACATTGATCTATTGAATGTAATATTATGTTTTGATTGATTTAAATGATTTTCTTATAAATAAAGTTGTTTGCTTGATTATCAGTTTTTTGGTTTCCTTGTATCGTGAACTCATTAAGAAAAGTAAGCAACATGATATAAGTGAATTGGTAACATTGTGAATGAACGAGTCTTAAAAGATTGTTCCTTTGTTTTCACTTTAATCAAAAGCTAAGATCTTGAAGTATTGTTTCTTACAAACCCTAATTTAAGAGTACCAATTGTTGATCTTGTAAAATTAGAAACCCGAAAGTGATTGTTTCTTAATATTTAATCAAATTCGTTTTAAAGTTTCTTGCTTTATGCACGTGTGATTAGTAATTCATTCAAAGTTTTAATCTTTAGTTTAAAGTTTTTGTTTTTACATTAATTGAGTTGCAATCGTTAAACACTTTCCACATATTCCCTGAGGAGACAACCTTACTTACCCTTGCATAATAAAGGTAGCTAAGACCGATAAATTAAATTGTTTTTGATCGAGTCTCGACAACCAGATCAAGCAACCGATAACACTACGGTTTCTCATCACTGCCCGAAAGATACCAAAATAAGATGTACATGATCATAACAAAACAGTTTCAGTAAATATGGAGACATCTTCATGTTTGGTGGTAAACAACAAACAAACAAAACTGATGGTCTCAAGCCAAAATCCATCCCCGTCACTGACATCGGTTTCAAAACATAACGATCTCAGACGAATCATTCATCATCATCGACCTAAAGAGACCAACCTTGTGTGGCCTCCACCTCGGCGCCGGTGCTGAAACGGAGTGTTGACTAAGAGGCAACCAGCTACACGCGGACACCACCGAAGGCAGTCCATAGGAACCACCGACGACATCCGAGCAGAGGTACCAGTAAACCCGCACCAGCCTCGGTACATAACACCAAACATAACCGATGGTCTAAAGCCAAAATGCATCCCCGTCACTGACCTCGGTTTCAAAACCGAACAGTCTCAGATGAATCATTCATCATCATCACCCCAAAAGAGACCAACCTTGAGTGGCACCTTGGCGGCAGTGCTGAAACGAAGGGCAACTTGCTACACTCGGAGACCACCGAAGGCGATCAACAGGGACCGCCGACGGCATCCGATGGTACCAACAGGAGTAGATCTGAAAACCCTAAACGGGTATCAAAAAAAGAAGAGAAGGGGAAAACCACCAGCATCACCGCCATCAACGGATCAGCCAACCTCAAGTGAGTAAGAGAGAAAGATAGACAGAGACAATTGTAGGGCAAGCCGTGGACGGAGATGGAGACACAAACGCGCCCAAACCACCGCTGTCACACACTCCCTCTCTCTTCTGTCTGAGGTCGTTGGCCGGTAAGCCGGAGACGGTGGCCGCCACACACCCTCTATCTCTCTAAAACAACCGCCTGCCACCACCAAGAACACAATGGGAAAACGAAACACATTTAAAGGAGGAGCACTACATTATACCCAAAACTATCATGAAATACCGATAATAACCCCGAGCAGTGGCGGTGATAAAGAAGCATGACCTGTACATCATGCAACAGTAGCTGTACAACCACTGTTCATTTCGTTTCATTATTAATAGTATGGTAATTTTTATGAGTAGTTACGTGAAAAACAAAAAGAAAATGTAGTAAAGAAGAAATAAAGAATCATTATTTAATTTAATAGATATATATAGAGAATGAGATATGAAAAGTTCTCCATCCCTATTCTTATTATTACAATAAAAGTCACTATTTTTCCTCTTTCATTCTCAACTAAAAAGTATTTTTTATACATCTATCAAATCCTTTTATATCTCATCCACTTACAACCACTTTAAAAAATATATATAGTGTTTTACCAAACATTTTCTCTATCTTTTACTCACAATCACTTACAACCGTTTCATATAACATAAAAAACACATTCACAAATAGATAAATAACCCATTGTGAATACTCTAAGATGAATAAATTTTAGGAATAAATGCTAGTTTTAACTAAATTATATGAATAGAAATAAAAAACCGGATGTAAATGCTCTAACAATTGCTTCGTGTAAACCAATGGTTCATCGTTGTGGTAATAGAATGGACGACAGAATGATATGAACGACATAATGGAATGAGCAAATGAATAAAATGGAGCATTTTATTCCATTATTTTGTTTGGTTACCCTATAAGAATAAAACAAATTATTACTTTGTGTTATTGGATGGATAAGAAAAACGAAGGAATGGAATACAATGGTGGCGGTGGCGGGTAGTGGTGGTTGGTGTTGGTGGCCGTGAGTGGTGGCAGTGGGCGTTGGCCGGTGGCGGCGGCGATGGTTGGTGGTAAGTGCTGATGGTTGGTGAGGGGTACCGGTGGTTTGTGGTTGGTGGGTGGTGTTGGTGGTTGGTGGGTGGTGTTGGTGGTTTTGTGTTGGTGGGTGGTGTTGGTTGTTGGTGGTAGTGGGCTGGTGGCGACAATGGTGGTGGGTTTTGGTAGCGGGCCGCCACCGATAGTTGTGGGTGGTGGTGGTACCGGTGATTATGGCGGTGATTGGTAATGACCATGGCGGTGGGCATGAATAGTGAAATAGGTAATGGAATGAAAGAAAAAAAGGGGTTTGGGAATAATTTTGACGTATTTAGAGAGAATGAAATTTCTTACATAATCGATGATTCCATTACATTGACCAACCAAACACCTATTTTTTCATTCCCTCGTAACCATTCATTCCAACATAACAAACAGTATCATATAGTTTTAACCCTACTAGTTGGGGACCCCGTAATGCGGCGGCAACGGCAATTTATAACGCGATACTCGTTTTTTGTTAGTAAATGTACTCGCACGATGTAACTATAACATATATATAGTACAAAAAGAGAAAAAAAAATAAGAAAAGTTAATTGCATTTTCCCAATCCATTGGTAGACCGTTATTGTCAACACAAAATTATAAATCTCAAATTGAAAAAAACAATCAACTTTCTTTGGTTTCAAATAAGTTTCAATGGTTTATGAACCACTCTGTAAATTTTAGTCAAATCCTAAGTAAAAACCGTTTTGCCCCAACCCCTCCAGCTAACCAATAATAGGACCTGAAAGATCCGACCGAGAGTCCTCAAACCCTTGGCTCTTGCACGAAGTTCCTCTTTTTTCACGGTGTGATCATGAAGAACCTACAACAAACATATATATAAGCAACGTCTACATATTATGTAAAGAAAAAACGAAGGTAAATGGATACAACCATCTCACAAATGCGAGAAAGTGTGGCTTCAATATCTGCCACATTAAGCTTCCAAGAGAATCAGTCATTAATTTCTTGTGCGACTGCATGTATTCTTCCAGTTGCTCTTCTGTGTATTTCCCTTATGCACTTAACTGCTTTTTCATGTCTTCTTGAAGCTGAATTAAAGCAATAGCGCCTAAAAGCACAAAAAGTTAACACAAAAATGACAAACAACGAATCTTACAAAATGTCAAAACGCTAGACTACATAGCCAAAGGTGTAAGGCCCACTCAAGGCACAAATGGCTCACCTGTTGCCTAGATGCAAGGCGAAAAAAATCGCACACCCAGAACCAAAAAAATACGATTATAATAAATATATATATAGTATGCATAGAAGATGATAACTGAATGCTACAATACAAATATAAAAACATGATATAATATATATAGGGCAGATGTACTTGTTGCCGCTGTAACTTGTGATTTAATAAAGTGGCCTTTGTTCCTAAACCACTCGGCAATAAATGGTAAACCTAGATAAATAGCCTTTTTACCAAGCTCCTTGGCAGCCTGATGTGTATAAATATAACCAATTGTGTTCAACATGTCCACACCATAAGCTACAAAAAGTGGCATAACTTACTATTAGAAATATGATATTTTAGTATTATTTTTTCATGGTAAAAATGTAAAAGAATATAATATAAGAAAATTTCTTAAACAATTTAGTTGAAATAAAAAAATTACCTGGATTGGAGAGCCTTGATACTTCAGCTTCAGCATGACGAACAAAATCATCTTTGTTTCCTTGCACATACTCATGGAGACGGTTTTTTAGCAATTCAATCAACTTGTCTTCTCTTTCTGTTTGCAAAATCTGTGATGCACACACTTACCTCATTCCTTGCACACTTACCTTTTTCATCTGCAGGTTTCATTCCCTCTGCCTTAACCTTCTATTTCTCTTTGTTGGATATTGTTTGATTGTCTTCTTGCAGTTCTTTTCCATCTTTTTGTTCATTGGAGCTTTAGTTCTAGATACAGGATTACTCTTTTGTGTAGTTTCTCTGACTGATCCTTTTGCTGCTGAGCTGGCACTGTTTAAGGATTTTGGTTTAAGTTTTGAAACTCCAGTAGCAGAAGACAAACTATGTGCTGCAATTGCAGTGGACAAACTATGTAAGAAAAAAAGGCAATCAATCAATGAACAGTACAAACCAGAACTTGATCCAAAGCCAAGCATAAACTGCAATCTAATATGAAATGTACATTAACTAATAACCTATAACAAAGCAGTCGATAAGAATTGAAAACAAGCCCTAGAATCATTTCAAACATATCAGTGTATACCTAAGTCACAAATCACTAAACATAATCAATCACATCCCAAAATAATCCAATGGCATACATTACATACACCAAAACTGAACACAATTAAATACCACATACCCAAATAAGCAGTATGAAAAGAGCTCCAATTAAAAGTTCAACAATAACAAGTCGAAGTTCCAAAGTAAGATTACTCCAAAATTTGAGGACTAAAAGTTCATCGGGATAACAGGAGCATCATAATAAAATCACAATGAAGAAATGGTGAATATAAGAATATAATCCAAAAGGACTATTGGAAGGAATTTTAGAAAATGGAGTTCCTGGCATGTAAAGATGCCATAACCATCAAAAGGAACTCGTCCAAACTCATCTTCACAAAGGTTAGAAGGGCATGGCAAAATATTGCAACATTATTGAAGTCAATATTTTAGCACGTGTTAATTAGACAGAGAATGTCACATTAATGTTATATTGGAACAGAACGAACTAATGAATAGGCTACCCTAGAGCAAAATCCCATCAACTACAAAAATAATCATTACCACCTCCTGCAAACTAACCTCTTCAATCTCTTGAACAACACGGCTTGGTTCGGCACCTGGAAGATCTATTTTATTCAACACCTACAACAGTAAAAGAAATGTTGGACTGTCAGATAACATGATGAATATTAGTATTAAAAGGCTGTTAATACATCAATCCATAAAAATTCCCAAAGTTCAAACCAACAAAAAGCTAACACGGATTTAATTGCATATAACTCCACCCCCCAAGTGAGTGATGAGTCTGCAAAAAAAAGCAGAGGAGGATAAAGTTACAGCAGCTTGTATAGCTTTCACAGTTGGAAAAACCCCAGAAAGCAGGTTAAAGTCATATACAGGAGCTGACTTTCGTATCTGGTCAACTATTTCAAGTAAACCATGAAGCACCCCTACAATAATTCCTCCGGCGACCGGTATCAGAAGTATCCAATGCCACGTGTCAGCAAGCCTCTGTAATCGTAGCCACGCAGCCCTTCATTCGGAATTCCAGCCCAAGACCACTCATGTATCACATGTACCTATATCAAATATCAATTACCTATTGAAACATCTCAATCCAAACATGAGGCTTAATGGCAACCAAACGAACTTTGAATCTCAATTTGATGTGCATGTCATAAACAATTAAGTCAAACAAAAAGATTCAGACCCATTACCCTTGATGTGAACTAAAATGCTAAAACAAACAATATATTCCAAGATTTATAGTAGAAAATAATATTAAACAAGATAATATATGAAATTACATACCTTTAGGTGGCGGTGGTGGCGGCGGAGGAACATAATATCCCACCAGAGGTTCACTTCATTTTCGTTTCTTCTTACAGCAAACAAACAAGATGCTGAAAACAACAAGAATCAAAACTCCACCATTGGAGATCGTCACCACAACCCCAGTTGAGATCGCCGGAGAATCATCCGACGACGGCGACGGTGTCGCCGGAGGACAGGAGGAGACGCCTCTTGGCGCCGGCGTATACGACGGAGATCTGGCGGTGGGAGACGGTGGAAAGTTTCTTGAAGTGGGAGACAGATTGAAGGTACCATAGATCCAAGTGGGAGACGGTGGCCGTCGTGAATGGCCGTCGTGAACCCTTGCCGGAGAGGGCGACGGGTTCTCCCACCCCCTTTTTTCTGATTTCTCTCTCTCTCTTTTATCTGTGTTTTGATTCTTTGAATTGGGTTGAGGGTTTAAATTTTGAATCCCTTTGGATCTCTTTGTGCTTTGAAGTTGTGCATAGAGCTCTAAGGGTTGTACAACTCTAAGGGTGCGTTCGTTTCATGGAATGGAATGGAATTCTGATGGAATTGAAATGTAGATTCCATTCCTTATGTTGTTCGTTTCGTCAAAGAAGGATTGGAATTGAATTTAAGTCCTTCCAAATCCTTCAAATTAGAGGATTTGAAATCCTTCCAAACTTGGGGGGATTGTTTTAAAAACATCAGGAATTCATGGCAATTTACCAAAAAACCTTCTCAGCTTCTCAGCTTCATCTCCGGCATCTGATCGTACGATTGAGGCGGTGGTGGTGGTGGTTGTCGTCGTCGGAGTCGCGGCGGCGACGGTGGTGGTTACGTTTGGAATACCGGCGACGGCGATGGTGACTTCTCCGGCGGCGGAGGACATGGAATCGTCTTCTTCGTCGTCGTCGTCTTCGTCGTCGATCAAATCGACGTCGTCTTCGTCGACGTTTTGGGTGTGTATGATGCGATCTCTTCTTCGCTTTTGTCGTCTTCTTCGTCGAGATCTTCTTCGCCGTAGACGATGGCGGTGTGATCTTCGTCACATAGATGTGAAGAAGAGCCATGAGAAGGCTCTGGATTCGTTTCTGAAAGGGGCGGCGCAAACATAGATGTGATGAAGAAGAAGAAAGCAAGAAGAACAATCGGCTTCATGAATCTGAAGTTTGAAGGGTGTTTTGGCGGTGAAGGGGTAAACATGTGGTGGTGTTTATAGAGATTAAGAAGAATAATAATGGGGTTGAATGTGAAATAAAATAATGTGAGAAGATGATGGAGGTGACGTGTCCGATAAGCAAGAATGATAGATAATCAAAAAGATCTTTATAATTGCCCTTAATAAAATTAAAAGGGTAATTATGTCATTTATAATTTTAAATTCTAATTCCATTTATAATTATAACAACTGAACACATTATGAGATTAGTAGGATTTTCTAAATTCCAATTCAAATTCCATTTCCAATTCCATTTTCAATTCAAATTCCATTCCATTCTTTGAAACGAACGCTACCTTAATTTTAAGAGATTTTGGTCAAATGACCATTTTGTCCTTCTCATTTGCTTATATATATATTATAGATTAGTCGGTTACAACATGAACGTGATAAAAACATTATAGAGTTAATCTCGGTTTTGGTCCCTGTGTTTTGCAATTTGACTCCACTTGAGTACCAACGTTTATTTTGTCTCCATTTGAGTACCAAAATTTTAAAAAAGTTGTCTGTTTCAGTCAAAATTTCTAACGGTGTTAACATTTTCTATTAGATTTTTATAAAAAGACCAAAATACCCTAAAGGCTATAAAAATATCATCATATCACTTTTCAATTTCTTCTCCACAGTATCACACACCATCGCCACCACACACCACATACCACCACCACCGCCACACACCACCGCCATTAATGTTGAATTCACAATCGCATACCCTAAAACTGTTAATATCTTTATTGCTGCAAAAAATCATCAACATTAATGTTGAATTCACAATCGCATACCCGAAGATTGTTGTTCCGTTTTCCGGTGGATCGATCGACGTTAGCAAGGCGATACTTGTGCATAATCCAATTGGTTTCACACCTCTCGGAGCTTTTCCGGCGTAAAACACCAACGCCTTCTTAATCCCCACGGATTCGATTTTCCGCTGGGTTTATCGGCTCAGATGGCCTTCCAATAACCAGTTCCGGTAGCTCTGTTTGGGCGTGAACCATTGGGATACTTCCGATCTCTAGGGGAGAAGAAGTACCACTCCTTTTCGCCATACAAGGCCATATCTATCGAAATCAATCAACAATCAAAACAAACCCTATACCCTAGATCAGATCCAAATTGAAGCGACGAAAGATGAAATTACCGGGAAGCTGCCATGGATCGAACTTGTAGAGATCGATTTCAGCGATGATCGGGACGGTAATCGGCTGCGACGCGCATTTTCCAACAAGGTAATGCGTAATTCCGGCGGGGATTTTCCCCAAAAATCGAACTTGCAAAAGCTTCATTTCTTCATCGTCTGAGTTTTTCTTTTTGCCCCAAACCCTAATTCCGGCGGTGGAGTATGCCGGCGGTGGTGTGTGGCGGCGATGGTGTGTGGTGGTGGAGTGTGCCGGCGGTGGTGTGTGGTGGCGGTGGTGTGTGGCGGTGGAGTGTGCCGGCGGTGGTGTGTGGTGGTGGTGGTGGTGGTGGTATGTGGTGTGTGATGGAGATTGTGATATTTTTATATCCCTTAGGGGTATTTTGGTCTTTTTACAAAAATCTAACAGAAAATGATAATACCGTTAGAAATTTGGAATGAAGCAGACAACTTTTTTAAAATTTGATACTTAAATAGAGACAAAATAAACATTGATACTCAAGTGGAGTCAATTTACAAAACACAGGAACTAAAACCGAGACTAACTCAACATTATAAATTATGATGTTTTGTGTCGTGGTAAAGAATTAACCAGTCCAGTTTCTCAGTTTCTTCAACACATTTTACTTCACCGGCAAGAAACCAACCCACCGGAGCTATGCAAACCCACCGTAAACCACCGTACGCCACCCACCACCTCCTCTCCCCCTCCTCCTCTCCACCCTCCTCTCCACCACCGTAACCTCCCGCCCCTTCGTCCTCGTCCTCTCACAAGACGACCTCAAAGACGCCCCCTCCGACGACCTCCCCGACGACCCCTCCGTCGCCGATTGGGACGACTTCGGCGAATCCGACTCCCGATCCGACCACCAGCTCGATCCCGGATCCTGGCGCCCCATCTTCGAACCCGAACACTCCAATTCCGCTTCGGAGGCTGTAATCGACCCTCAGTTGGAGGAGTATTACTCGTGTGTGAGGAAATTGGTCGATGCTGTTGCCGACGGTGGGAGAACGATGAAGGATGCCGTCTCGAAGATTGAATCGGTTGCTGGTGGTGGTAATCCCCACGCGCAGTCGTTGTTAGGGTTTTTGTATAGTTTGGGGATCGCTAGAGAGCGTGATGGCGCCAAGGCGTTTATGTTTCATCACTTCGCTGCTGATTCTGGTAACACGCATTCGAAACTGGCTCGTGCGTATACTTATTCTCGTCAAGAGGTATGATGCTATCTGTTTACGTGTTTGTTTGATTGTGATGAGGTATAAATAAATGTATAATGCTGTATGTTACTGGTAGTTATACGAGAAGGCGGTTGTTTTGTACGCGGAGTTAGCTGAAACTGCTGTGAATAGTTTTCTGATTTCGAAAGACTCGCCTGTGATTGAGCCGGTGAGGATTCATAACGGAGCGAGGAGAATAAGGATGCTCTCAGGAAGTCTAGGGGTGAAGAGGATGAGGATTTCAGATATTGGAATACCAGGCGCAGAAAGGGAATGCGGTGGCTATGTATAAGATTGGGATATTTTATTACTTTGGTTGAGAGGGGTTAGGCGCGATCATGCCAAGGCGTTTTCGTGGTTTTCGAGAGCTGTGGATAAGGGTGAGCCTAGGTCGATGGAGCTTCTTGGTGAGATTTATGCGAGAGGTGATGAGGTGAAGAGGAACTACACCAAGGCTCTTGAATGGCTGACCTTAGCGTCGAAACATCAACTGTATTCAGCTTACAATGGGATGGGGTATTTGTATGTCAAGGGGTATGGAGTAGAGCAGAAGAATTACACTAAGGTAAGTTTGCTGAAACTTGGAATTATATAGTATTCCCTCTGTGCAAAATTAACTGTTCACAAGAAAAAAACACAGTTTTAGGAGTTTTGGCTTAATAAGTTGTATAGTAGCTAAATGCCAAGTTTACTCTTATGAAATATACACTTTTAGGGATGTACATTTTATGCAGTTTTGTGATAAGACTCTGATAAAGGGTAGAATGAGAAACTTGATAATATATATAGAAGTGGACATTCTTTTTTGAGACAATCTAAGTAGAAAGGTGGAAAATTGGGACTGAAGGAGCATGTTTTTTGCTTCCGTTGATAACATTGTTTATATCTTCTTATTTTGTTGCAGTTGGTATCTTCCTCTTTTGACCGTCCAGATTATATTTTTTCTTTTCATTTTGACTTCGTACATGCCTTCATCAGATCATGTTAGGTGGCACCGTTATATAGAAGATGTTATTGTTGTTAGCAATCTTCTTCTTCTTCTTCTTCTTATTATTATTATTATTTATTTTTCATATCCCTCTTTTGAATTGTTCTTTTTCCTTCTTCATTACTTCCAAGTATGTTTATATACAGACAGGGTTTTGGTGAAATTGATTGTTGGTTCAAGTTATAATAGCTACATCTTAACTTAGTATTGCGCATCATCAAGGAAGGAGATACAATTTGGTTCTTGTTATTCTTATTCAACGCTTTTCTGTATACAAGATTGACCCCTGATATTGTTACGGATGTGCCACCAACAAGTTTCAATTTATAATACTCGTGATAAAGTTTAATCCAGTTGCCAAAGTTTCTGGAAATGCTTTGAATCACAGCAATTTTGTCTGTAAAACAGATTCAGCTATTTTCTGTCAAATCAAAATTTTTATTATGTTTTGTGGAACAAACGATTCTATGATCTCTGGGATCTGATGATCAAAACTTCACAAGATACATGTTGATGCTTGCCAACATATTGAACAATTGAACTAGGTGCAACATAGTGATGCTTTGCAGTATATCATCTTTTGCTTTTTATGTGGCTTGTTTCTTTTGCTTTACATATTCTGGATATTATCCTTCTAACACAATTGCTAAGTGTGATGCTTTTCACCATTTTGATTGTAGGCAAAAGAATACTTTGAGAGGGCTGCTGATAATAAGGAAGCTGGTGCCATTATAACTTGGGTGTAATGTATCTTAAAGGAATTGGGGTGAAGAGAGATGTGAAAATAGCTTGCAACTATTTCATAATAGCTGCAAATGCTGGTCAACCAAAGGCGTTTTACCAGTTGGCAAAAATGTTCCACACTGGTATAGGGCTAAAAAAGAATCTGCCAATGGTATGTGTTTATCATGCTTTAAATTAATTTCTTCATACAGTTTCTTTTCATCTAAACCTAGTTTCTACCTGCTTCATGAAAACTAGTACTCAAATTGACCACATCATCTCTAGAACAATCATTATAAATTTATAACCATCATATCCACCCTCCCCTTGTTTGTGTTGGCTGACCAAAATATTATTTTCAGAATGGGTACATTTTCCTCCTTAATTAATTGTGGTGGTGTTTAATTCTATAATAGGGATGTCAAAAAGTTATTTTTAACTTAATGGGATAATGATACAGTTTGTCATGATGAATTAATATAAATTTAGTAATATATTTGCATAAAGGAGAGTAACAACTTAAATTACGGGCAAGGTGTTAGGTAGCTTTACGCAGCGGAAATAAACAGATTATTATACGCACGCACATGAAAGCAATAAGAACACGAGAATTTATAGTGGTTCGGTCAAGATGACCTACGTCCACTCTCTGCAACTAGGTATTTTATTAAGCTCAAGGAACAAGATTACAATTCAATGACATGCTCTATATATAAGAATAATTAGGGTTTTAAGAAGCTTCAATGGGCCAGGCCCATAACTCCATCCGAAAGCCCAAAGGCCTTCACACCTTAACAATCTCCCACTTGAAGGCCTTGCGAATACTCCAGCTAGCCATCTAAGTACAAAGCAACCCTATCATCAGTAATCTTCAAGTAACAGAAATCCTTCAAGCCTTCAATTCCTAAGAACAAGCTAAGATTTCAATCCAAATTCCCTAATTGCAGAGGCCCCTTCTCATCAATTACTTGGAAGGGCCCGTTGAAGCTCCCCCGAGCTCCAACCCAGTCGTGGTAAATTCCACCAGCGACCCATCCTCTGTCTCAACTGGTTTACACGATCCACCATATTCAGAGATACACCGAGAACCACTAACATTCTTCAAATTCAGCAAACAATCACCAGGAGAGATTTTTCCAGTCGTAGTCTTCAAAACCCAACAATTCTTCTTGACTGTACCCGGAACATGCCCCATGCTCCCACTGTCACAAATCCTCTGACTGGTTTGGACTTATGACCCCATTCAGCTACAATCTTTGCTTTAGACTTAATTTTTGCAAAATGAATCTCTTAGCAGCAGATTTAGCGAACCCGACTTTGACTTGCTTAACCGGGTCAGTCTCTCAGCAGGTACCCCCACCATGTACAATGACCCATGCTTATCACCACGAGCAATCCCCGGTTCCCATTGATTACCCTCCATTTACCACTACAAAACTTGACTTCCAGTCCTTGTTCATCCAATTTACTAACAGAAATTAATTTTTTCTTTAACCTGGAATCACTTTGACATTCTTCAAGTTCCATGTAGTTCCCACTGGAGTCACCAAATCAATGTCACCCATGCCCATTACATCAAGCATTCTGCCATGGCGAGACGTACCTTCCCAAAATCGCTTGTTTTCAGATTCACCATCATTTCACCGCTGTGTACGGCGTGAAACGAAGAACCAGAATCCATGATCCAAGAGTCCACACTGTTTTCAGCCTCAAGAATTAACACGTCACCATCATTGACATCCTCAGCAGCAGTGTTCAGACTTTTCTTGGACATTGACTCTTAACATGTCCATCCTCGTTACAGATCCAGCACCTCACATTTTTCCGAGTCCGAGTTGAACTCTTTCCCCGACTCCCACTGGCTCGGCTATTTTCCCTTCCCCTGCCAACATGTAACATCTCAGAAGATGATCCAACATTTGCACTTTTTAGACGTGTCTTCACCTATCACAGTTTCTCAGATCTTTTCAAATGTCATGTCGTTAGCCCCCATAGAATTTGTAACAGCAGTTACAGTCCCGGACCAACTATCAGGCAGTGAAGATAGCAACACCAAGGCTCGAGTCTCATTATCGAATTTTATTCCCACTGATTCTATCTAGTAAGAATAGACATCAGATCATTAATATGGGAGGTGATTGAGCTTTCCTCTTTCATTCTCGTCATGAACAGTTCCTTATCAAGAACACCTTGTTAGCTGCAGACGACTTTTCATACATATTTGACAGAGCCAACATCATACCACTTGCAGTGGTTTCTTTCATGATGTTAAAAGCAACGCACTTCGTCAAAGATAACATAATAGCCGCTCTAGCTTTCTTGTCCTTGGAATTCCAAACTGCTTCTTCAGCTTTCTCCATACTCTCTGGTTTCTTTTCCAGTACCATATCCAAATCCTTTTGACAAAGTAAAGCCTCTATTTGCATTTTCCACCAACCAAAATCAGTGCCTTGAACTTTTCGATCACAGTCTTCCCGTCTTCAGCCATAAGCAAACCAGAGACAAAAAAACAAACGTAACAGGCATGCCGAACAGTTGATAACCAGTCAACAAAGGATAGACAAACCAGATCCGGTACTTCCAACCAAAACCCTAGAACCCGAAACACCCGAACCCGGTGCTTCACCTGCAAAACCTGAGCGAAACAGCAACTCCAAGAGATCCCAGTCGGAACTCTAATCGCAAAATCACTCAAAAAACAGCCCCCAAAACAGCAGTAGCAAAACAAACCGAACAACAACTGAAAAACAGAAAAATTCTGTCATACTGTTCACGGCCGGAAAAACATTGTTCACGCCGGAAACACTGTTCACGCGGAAAACACTGTTCACTGCCGGAAAACTCTGTTCACCGCTCTGTACTGTGGTGGCGGCTGCGAGGAACCTTAGGTGGCGGCGAAAATCTTCATGAGCCTGAGGCTCTGATACCAGTTGTTAGGTATCTTTACGTAGCGGAAATAAACAGATTATTATACGCACGCACACGAAAGCAGTAAGAACACGAGAATTATAGTGGTTCGGTCAAGATGACCTACGTCCACTCTCTTCAACTAGGTATTTTATTATGCTCAAGGGACAAGATTACAATACAATGACATGCTCTATATATAAGAATAATTAGGGTTTTAAGAAGCTTCAATAGGCCAGGCCATAACTCCATCCGAAAGCCCAAAGACCTTCACACCTTAACACAAGGTTTAATGAGTACCACTATTAAAATTTTACAATGTTAAAGTTAAACAGTTTTCCGTCTCTTCATAAATTTAATGCGCAGTGTGAATAAGCGTGGATGCAACTCGTCGAGCATCTCTATTAAGTTTTATCAGAGTACTCATTAACTTGTTTCTGATGAAGATTATGTGTGCGGATCATTGAGTTCAAATTGAATCTTATGTTTTTTCTTATTACCACTCTTGCTTTTTTATATAATATACAGTGGCAGTTTCAACATGTTTGTATGGGAGTGGGTAAATTGGTGTTGTAATTTATGTTAAACTAGAATTAAACCCGCACGATGCGGTGCGTTTGCAAGTTATGTTATGTGTGCTGCGACAATAAGAGCACATAAAAGAAACATATGAAGTTGCGACAACTTAGTATGAAAAATCGATACATAGATAAAAGGAGTATTATGTCTCGCATGTTATGGGGCAACATGAGTTAACAGAAATGATCAATTCACTAAAAAAGTTAGTTGGAAAGAATAAAATTAATAAAACACTATACATAGTAAAACTAAAACATGATATAAAAATAAAAAAGAAAGTAAAAAATATGGTTTATCACCGTTGCGTGTCAAAGTTGCATTACAGGGTTCAACCAAAGTATAGGCTTGCTAATTAAGCTTTCAGTAAATCTAGGCTTGCTAATTAAGCTTTCAGTAATTCACAAAGAATTATATATGACAAAAATGGAGAAAAAACAGAAAAAAAAATAGTAAACAAAGGAAAAAAAACAAATGTGTCCCTTATTGGATCGAACCCAAGACGTTGGTTTAAGCAAGAGCATGCAAACCAGTGAAACAAAAAGCATGCTATGAATTAAAATTTCATAGAATTTATGTATGATAGTTATATTGAATAAAAATAAAAGAAAACCCCACCGACCTTATAATTGTGTATTAGTATAATGGGTCAAATTAAAAGAAGTAGCTAAAAGGTAGGGGTCAAATGGGTCATAATTCAGTCCAAGTATGATGGATACAGTCTAAAATTGTTTTATCTGGTGATTGTTGTTTTTGTTTTGATAATTGTTCTAATCATTGTTAATTTGTCAATATATTTCTAAAGTTCTAAAATTGGATATATAACTTTTTGTGGGCTAAACTGGCCCGGCCCACCCCACTTGGGCCCATACTAAACAATGTATCATTTCAACCTGATGATGCTATAACTTGTCACCCAACCTGCCTCCACCATTTAATATGTAACTACAATTTATTGTTGGAATGGTGCACCGTGCAACTGTTATTATTATGTATTCATTCTAACGATCTTCAATTTCAGGCAACATCATTGTATAAACTAGTTGCAGAAAGGGGACCATGGAATTCCTTATCTAGATGGGCATTAGAATCATATCTTAAAGGTGAAATTGGGAAGGCTTTCTTGTTGTACTCAAGAATGGCAGAATTAGGATACGAGGTGGCACAAAGTAATGCTGCCTGGATTCTTGATAAATATGGTGAATCAGCATGTGCATGGGTGAATCAGGGTATGCACAGATGCAGAAAGGCATCAACGTGCGCATTCTCTATGGTGGCAAGCTTCTGAGCAGGGTAATGAACATGCTGCTTTGTTAATTGGGGTGCGTACTATTATGGCCGTGTATGTTCTTTTCACCCAAATAGCACTTCTCATAATATAAAGGAAGTGGTGCTGAATCACGAATTCTCGATTTGAGAGACAACCCATAATGACTAGAGGTGGCAAGATAGGCGGTTTGGCATGTTAGGTAACAGGTCAAAAGGGGTTTAATTTGAAATATGTCATTTATTAGGAAATGCCCAAACATGTCTGGTAGTTTGGCTGGGTCTAGTTAACCTGCAAATACATTCTCTTTGTTAAATTAATATGTGATAGTTATGATTACACAAAAAATATTGGGTCTCGTCTTAATTGTGTGGATGCAAGTCATAATGCGCTATTAATGGGTCTAAGAGTCAAAATGGGTTTGGGTGGAAACATGTCACTTTAGTATATGCCGTGGGATAGGGTTGACGCGCAACATTTTGTTATCTTTTTTATATACATACTTAATGCGTTAATATGATATTCCAGAATAAAATTATACAATAATAGATTTGTAACTTTGAATAAATTAATTTAGGAGGTTGTGTAGATTAGAATAGACCCTGGGTTACTTTCAATTATTTTGATCTTTTACTCCTTGCGTTAATTTTTTTAATTGATTCATAATTTCATATGACCTGTTTGAATTAAAAACGCAACCCAAACCGATCCATTTAAGAGTAAACGGATTTATATTGCTCTTTTCATCAATGGCACTCTGTACAAACTAATTGAATAATCAAACCGTTGCTAACTAATCATATGTCATAATCCTTGGTATAGAGTTATCTAAGATGGATTCTGTTATATCGGGAATGATTTTGGATTTTGGATTTTGTTTGAGGAGAATGTGTTTCTAAAACTCAACCCTGTGGTAGATTTAGTGAATTTATCGTTCTGTAGGTTTTTCTCAAAACCCTTGTTTTTAAAACAAGCACTATATCACTATCAATTTCATTCTAAACCCTTAAACTAAACCCCTAATTATGCATATGGTATTGTTACCTAGTTATGAAAATGTTTTTTAACTATTTTTATTATTAAATTTTTAATTCGTCATTGTTTATTTTACTATTAAACCTAAATATGCAAGCCTAACATTTTGCAATCAGAAAACAAACCACATTACTGTATATATTAGAAGTCATGAAGGATAAATAGTACCACCACCACACACCACTTGGCCACATTCCTGTTTTTTCGCTTTCTTTTTTTAATTATTTATTTCTTATATATTTCTTAATTTTATCTTTGTGTGAATATATATCTTTGTGTCGTATGCTTTATCTAATTCTTTATGTGATATATATCTGGTGTTGTAGCTTTGTATTATGCTTGTTATTGTTATTGACTTTGTTAACGAGTCGGGGGTCTCTTCGGTAGCGGTCCTCTATCTTCTAGATAGGGGAAAGACATGCCACCATATACCCCTCCCAGACCCTGCTCTCCAGCGGGATACACTGGGTATGTTTGTTTGTTTGTTTGTTTGTGTTTATTTCTTAATTTTTTAATGTTCTATGTACTTATTTTTATCTATGATTTGATATTAGTTTTTATTAAGCATAGAGCCAGGTCAAAATAAGATTTCTTATTGTTTTCTTCGGGTCAAATGTAAGATCTTTTACCTTTTTTTCTTTAAATTCACTTTTCGTTCCTTAACACTCATTTTTGTCTTATTTTATGCGTTTTGATATAAATTTTATGGAAAACTGAGTTGGGTCAATTGGATTTTATTTTTACCTTTTCTTATATCCACCGCCTACCCGACAACCCCTACACGCCGACCACCATCCACCGCCTTCGCCTACCCCTCCACCGCCGACCACCCATCCACCGCCTACCCACCGGTCACCGCAGCCGACCACCATCCACCACAGCCGACCACCCATCCACAGCCGCAACCCCTCCACGCCACCGACCCCATCCATCCGCCTTCGCCTACCCGACATCTACCCTCCCCTCCACCGCCGATTCGCCTACCCGACATCTAGCCCCACCTTCGTACCCAGACATCTACCCACAGCCGACCACCCCTCCACCATCACCGCCACTACCCGCACCAGCAACGCCCTATCCCATCGCACCTCCCCACAGCAGCAGCCACCACAATCGGTCATCGGGGCCTAAATCGAAGAACCTTAACCGGGGTGTATTTTTGGTGAGATCTTTTCATCTCTGCTTCCTATTTTGCTTTTAGTCTTGTTTATTTTTATCTTCTCGTCTAGACTGCTTTGGCTGGGTTAGGGGTACCAGCATCTGGTTTCAACAGGGAGAGTCATCCCCTATTTCTGTGTGAATTCTGCTGCTTGTGATTTGTTGTTTTTCTGTGTTTCTTGTTTAGATTGTACGTCACCTGTGTTGTTAATCAGGGAGAGTCATCCCTTATCTGCTGTGCGTTGATACTTGCTTGTAACTTGTTGTCTTTTGTTTCCTCCATTTGATTGAGCGCCACCTTTGTGTTGTCTACCTCGGGTGTGGGACTGCAGTTTGTTTGTGCAGTACTAGTAAGGTGGATAGGCTGACACTATAGATAGTAGAAGCAATTATGCTGCACCGAGATCATGTTCAGTGAGGAGAAGTGCAACTACAGGGAAAAAAGGTTATAGAGTACGAGTGGCATCGTGGAATGTAGGAACCCTATCTAGCAAGTTATTAGAGTTAATAGATGTGCTGAAAAGACGTAGAGTGCATATAGCGTGTCTTCAGGAGACTAGATGGCGGGGTAGGAGA
The DNA here is from genome assembly GCA_024085815.1 of Flaveria linearis. Lineage (NCBI taxonomy): Eukaryota > Viridiplantae > Streptophyta > Magnoliopsida > Asterales > Asteraceae > Flaveria > Flaveria linearis. Next base: position 148,855 of record JABSNV010001150.1, read on the forward strand.
GCAAAAGAGTGTAATGGTTATAAACTATGGTATTCAGGTTCAGATGGGTCAAAAAATGGAGTAGGTTTCCTAGTTGCTAAAGAACTGCAAGATAATATAGTGGAGGTAAGAAGATACGATGACAGACTTATGCTGTTACGAATAGTAATAGAGGATGTAGTAGTGGCAGTAGTTAGTGCGTATGCACCACAAGTTGGATTAGGGGAAGCGGAAAGAAAAAAGTTCTGGGAGAGTTTAGACCAAGTTATGAGAGACATACCTAGAGAAGAAAAAATATGTATAGGAGGAGACTTTAATGGCCATATTGGTAAGTATAATGATCACTCCCGTTGGTGCATGGAGGCTTCGGGTATGGCCTTAGGAATGAAGGCGGTAAGGAGCTTCTTGACTTTGCAGTAGCGCATGACTTAGGAATCATAATTCGTTTTTAAGAAAAGAGAATCGCATCTAATCACGTTTAGCAGTGCCGGGAGACACACGCAGATAGACTATTTATTGATGAGGAGAGAAGATCGAAGCTCGTGGAAGGACTGTAGACAATCCCAGGAGAGACAGTTGTGACACAACATCATATGTTAGTGGCGGATATACGCGTGAAGAGACCAATTGTCCAACAAAACAAGAGAGTTAGACATACGATCAAATGGGGTCAGCTCAAAGACGAAAACATTACCATTTTTAGAGATAAGGTCATACCATTTGAACCATACTGGATCACAGGAAGACGCAAACCAAAAGTGGGAAGCCATGGCAATACGCTCATCCAAGCAGCTAAGGAAACTCTTGGAGTCACAACAAAGAGGACAGTCGACCATAAGGAATCTTGGTGGTGGAACGAAAATGTACAGGAGAAGATACGAATTAAACACAAAGTTTTAGAGAGCTTATACGCTGTAACAATGAGGAAGAACGCCAGCGCTAAAAGATAAATACAAGGAGGCTAAGAGAGAGGTGAAGAAATTGGTGTCAGAGGCAAAGAACGCGGCGTATGAGATGATGTATAAACGACTAGAGACGAAAGAAGGAGAACATGACATGTTTAGTAGCCAAGGCAAGAGAAAGCAGAAGACAAGATTTGAGAATTGTGAAGTTTATAAAGGCCGCATGGAAAAGTTTTGGTGAAGGACATGACATCAAGGGGAGATGGAAAACTTACTTCAATAACCTTTACAACATAAGGAACCCAAATCAACAAACTGAGATAGATAATACAACCCAAACAACACAACAAAACAAATGCTATTGTAGAAGCATCACAGTAGACGAAGTTACGAGAGCTATGAAGAAAATGGGAAGGGCTAAAGCGGTGGGGCCAGACAACATACCGATTGAAGTGTGGAAATGCCTGGAAGATGAGGGGCTTCAATGGCTAACAGATTTATTCAACACTATCTTTACGACAGGGAAGATGCCGGACCAGTGGAGGACCATGTCATAGTCCCCATATATAAGAAAAAAGGAGATGTTCAAAGTTGCAAAAACTACAGGGGAATAAAGCTATTGAGTCACACGATGAAATTATGGGAAAGAGTTATTGACACGAGAATTAGACGGGAAACTCAGATAGCGTCAAACCAATTTGATTTATGCCAGGACGCTCTACAACAGAAGCCATACACGCCATAAGGAGGATAATGGAGAAATACAGAGAAAAGAAAAGGGACCTCCATATGGTATTCATCGACCTAGAAAAGGCCTATGACAATATTCCGCGTCAACTAATTTGGGAAAGTCTACGACTTAGAAGGGTACCAGAGAGGTATGTCAAAATAATCAAGGATATGTATGATGGGGCAAAAACGTGTGTGCGAGCCCCGATCGGAGACACGGACTCATTCACAGTGGAAGTGGGACTCCACCAAGGATCGGCACTGAGCCCATTTTCTCTTCACAATAGTGTTGGATGAATGACCAAGTCTATACGGCAGCCAGTTCCGTGGTGCATGCTCTTTGCGGATGATATTGTCTTAATATCGGAATCTAAAATGGTGCTGAACGACATGCTAGAACAGTGAGAGCAGCACTAGAGCGCAAAGGTTTAAGGATAAGTCGCTCTAAGACAGAATACATGCATGTAACTTAGTGGTGAGGTGGAAGAGGACACTCAAATCAGTATTCAGGGTATGGCGGTCCCACAAACGTTTACGTTCAAATACCTGGGCTCGTACCTACAGGAGGACGGAGAGATACACAGCGATGTAGCGCATCGTGTTCAAGCAGGATGGTGCAAGTGAAGAGCAGCATCAGGGATCCTATGTGATAAGAGGTTTCCAGCAAACTAAAGGGAAAGCTTACCGAGTGGCAGTACGCCCAGCTATGTTATATGGAACAGACTGCTGGGCCATAAAGAAATCGCACGAGAAACAAATAGAGGTAGCGGAAATGCGAAGCTGAGGTGGATGTGTGGCAACACAAGACTGGATCGGATAAGAAACAAGTGTTTCGACAGAAGCTAGAAGTGGCTTGTATCGCAGATAAAATAAGAGAGGGAAGATTAAGAGGTTTGGGTATGTCAAGAGGAGACCAACGGCGGCACCAGTTAGAGCAGTAGAGAACATCATCTTAGAGGGTAGGAGGAGTAGAGGAAGACCTAGATTGACTTGGGATGAGGTAATTAGGCGAGATATGATACATTTGCACCTCTCTGAGCACATGATCGAGGATAGGAGTGAGTGGAGGCGTAGAATTAAAATTAAGGACTTTTAGTGGGACCTATACGCAGGTAGGGTATGTGAAGTCTTCTTGCGAGGCCTGATGTGTACGTAGTCCATATATGCCATCTACCGTGATTCTACCTGCTCCTCTGATATATGTTTTTTTTTATCTTTCTCTAATTCTTTAGTGGTTATATTTGTGTATGCTGTTTGATATTGTTGTATGATTTATTTTATGATATCTTGCTATCGTTGGCTTTTGCTATCGAGTCGGGGGTCTCTTTGGAAGCGGTCTCTCTACCTACAAGATAGAGGAAAGACTCGCCTACACCTACCCTCCCCAGACCCTGCTCTTGAGTGGGATATACTGGGTTTGTTTGTTTGTTTGTTTTTACCTTTTCTTATATATTCCAATTGGTGTAACTTAACTCTTATTTCCGCAACAAAGTAATAACCGTTGCGTCGTGCTAATTTTATGCAAGTTTCGATATAAATATTATCTATATCAAGTCGTTGCAATGCACGGGCATAATCTGCAAGTGTTGGGTTTGTGAAGGCTTTTGGGCTTTGGGCCCAAGTCGACAACAAGGAGAAGGCTTGGGCCCATATTTGTTTGTTTGTGATTTTTTATCTATATATACTGTACTATTGTAATTGTTATCTTTAAGCACCTTGAGCTAATAAAAGATAAAACCTAGTTGCAGCCCGTGGACGTAGGTCACACTGATTGAACCACGTTACATCTTGTCTTAGTTCACACTGATTGAACCATGTTACATCTTGTGTTTCTTATATTTCTCTTTTTATAATCGTTTGTGCTCGTGTGTTGTGATCCATGGTCCGCTGCGTTAACCCTAACATAGGGAGAAAGAGAGAAAGAGAGAGAAGGAAGTTCAAATGAAAACCATATATAGTTAGAAACCATTTTTACCCTTGGATTGTATTTCACATGATGTTTGAGATCTCCTTCTTATGTCTCTTCCCCTACCTATAAGTGCTTTGTGGTTTTCACTGTTATCTACTTGAAGCTAGTTTTGTATCAAGCACCTCTTATACGCTGTATTTTTTTTTTTTTTTTTTTTGTTTTTTTTGTACAGGGCACTGAACGAGATTATGATCGTGCAGCAGATGCTTATATGCATGCAAAATCCCAATTAAATGCCCAAGCTATGTTCAACTTAGGATACATGCATGAACATGGCCAGGGTCTTCCTTTGGATCTATATCTTGCCAACGTTACTATGATCAAGCCCTAGAAGTTGATTCCACTGCTAAATTGCCTGTAACACTGGCTCTTGCTAGCGTGGATCCGAGGAAATTACGCCAACACGTTCCTTGTAAGTTTACCTTACTGGATTAAGTCTTTTTTAGGCCACAAACTGGCTTTTTGGGTCAGGGTCAAAACAGGTTGCTTTTTATATGGTTTGAAAACAGGTAGGGGTGATCCGCTATACTACATTCGCACATGGTTTTATAAACGAGTGCTGAAGATGATTAGATAAAATTTATTGTATTAATAATAAATATTTTCAGTATTTGATATACAGAAGGTTTTCGCATTAATTATACATATGAGGTGACTTCTGACACGTTTGCTTTTATAAGCTGTTCTCTTTATTTGATCGTTAGAGATAAGATGTAATACCCGTTCATAAGTCAATAAGGAAACTGGTAGGGTGGATAACTAAAAAAATTAATGAAAATCACAACTTTTTTTTTGGCAGGGATCTAAAAGAAAAAAAACTTTTTTGGATGTAAATAGCAAACAGACCAAAACTCAGTGACGAAATTACAATTAACTTCTTTTTTTTTTTTTTGGTAATAGAATGACAGATGAGGTTTATTGTAATAACGGTACACATTGGGTGACTTTTGACCTGATTCACCTATTTCATTTCATGCTATTTTATTTGACCCTCTGGAACTAAATCATAACCCAAATTAACCTGTTCACAAATAAGAAGTGAATTGGTGGTTGAATAAATGATCAAAAGGGTCAAGGGGGATGGTTGATCAAAGATCCTTTCAGCCAAAGTTTTTCAAATTTTTAATAAATATCTTGTGTGTCAATCACTGTCAACTCTGATTAGAAGAGTTATATTATATCAATAATAATTTAGTGTTCTTACACGTTAAAAATACCTTCTTGGAGTTTCGACCCATTTGACCCATTTTAAAGTTTTTTTGTTCTGTCAAGAGATAAAATTGAATCCAAATCAACGCATTTACAAGAAAATAAGTGAATTTGCATGTTTAAAAAACGGGTTGGGTTGATCCGAGGTTTGTCATGTTTGAGATCTTTTAAGTTTTTTTTAGTGCGAGGTACATTCAGTGTGTTGTAAAAATCGCGACTGGCCTCAGATTAGTCGCCGATTAGTCGCTAATCGGAGGTTAGCCGCTTCGATTTCACCAAATCGGAGGTGCTAGGTGGTGGTCGGTCAAAATTGGTCAAAGCCGGACCAAATCGTTCTAATCGGCGGTGTTCCGATGATGATACTGCCGGATTTTCCCAGTCCGGCGCCGGATTTGTTGATTCCGGCGAGGATGTGCTACTCCGGTGACTGGATTGACGGAAAACTAGACCGGCGGTGATGGAAAACGGAAGGGAAGAACCTGTTTTACTTTAGGGTTAGATTATATAGTTAACTTTTTGAATTTTTACATTTAACCCCCTCAATATTCACCAATTTACAAATTATCCTCCAAACTTGCAAATTATTTCAAAAAAAGTATAAAATTATATATAAATTTGCAAAATTATACACAAAAGTCTGATCCGATTAATCCCGATTAATCCGATTAATCCCATTAATCCCGATTAATCCCGATTAATCCCGATTAATCCGATTAATCCCGATTATCCCGATTAATCCCGATTAATCCCGATTAATCCCGATTAATCCCGATTAATCCCTAGTCCCCTCCTCACCGCCCGACTATCGCCTAGCGATTTTTACAACGTCCGTACATTATATATTATATTAATACTAATTAAATTTTTTTACAATAAATTGGTAGGAGGTTTTTAAAATAACAGGAAATAAAACAATACACATTCAGATCAACCCATTCCATAAGTAAATAAGTTAATTGGTCGCCAGTAATCAGTGGATGGCAATTATAATAATATGATTATTATTTTGTTATTATTTCATAACTTGGATAATTTATTACAGGTTTGATATAATAGATTCTTTACCAAGTATTTACCCAAAAGTAGACGAGTGGATAAGAATGTCGTGATGGAGGAAGGAAACGCAACCATACTCACTCTCTTTGTCTGCCTCCTGACGGTTCTTTACCTTCGAGAGCGGCAACGCGACAAGCCGCTGCAGCAGCTCCTCCGCAGCCACCGCCCAATGATAACTTGCTAATTGATAATAGAAGTTTGTATAAAGTTTTATGTGTTTTTTTTTCTTAAAATGTGTTAATGGACAATTTTAGATAGTAAAGTGCATGCTACACACAGGAAACCCTTGAACTGCTCCAGAATCAAGTGAGAATACATACATGTGGTAATTGGAACCTTTTATTTTTATCTTTCATTTTTATATTTGCCCAGGAAAGACCGGCTAACACCTACTCCTCCCAAACCCTACTTCCAGTTAGACATACTGGGTATGTTTGTTTGTTTTGTTTGTTTGTTTGATTTTTATATTTGCCCAAGTCATAATGGTAACGGTCTTTCTATCCTTTTAGATAGTGGTAAAACTTGCCTCCATTAAATTTCTACCGGTAGCCATGTTATTAGTGGAATTACACCATGTATGTTTATTTATTTAAAATTCAGAATTCTAGATGCTAACTATATGTATCACCAACCGACAATGCTCATGCAAAGGGCCGATTTCATTTGAACTCAAGACTTGCAACTAGGGGTGTAAACGAGTTGACATTTATTTCATATTGAACTTAATAGACTTGCAACATGTGTAAATGATTTGAGTTGTGTTCGTCTAAGATTGAGCTTGATTTTTTTAATTTATTAAGCTAGAGGTTGTTTTGAGCTTTATCTTCAAAGTTTAAGCTTGTCTCGCTACCAAATTTTCTAGTTTGAGCTTGATTATGGTTTGACTTGTTTATTTTTAACATAATAACATTTAGAGTATATATGAATAGTAGTTTACATGTGTTAACAACCCAATTGGACCTGTGCATTTTCATTCTTTTTTTATTTTTTCTTTTTTAAGTTTCAATTATTTGTATTTTTTTATGTTTAGAGAAAGAAAGAGGAAACTAATTGCGAGAGGAGAGAGGTACCGTTTATGGTGGTTTCATACGACAAAGATATCATTGCATTCCACTACCACTGCTCTCTAGCAAAGATTGATGAAACTCTATCTATGATTTGATGAATAGAGAGCAAAAGAGATGTAAGAGCCATCTGAAGTGATTAGAGGCAACGACCTTGACAAACTGGCGGCCGCCACTGGTCATCCACAACCCAAACTCACTCGATGATACACCAAGGATCACACATGCGACCCACTCGCCATTGATTACTATCTTTGTTCCACCATATTGACTAAGACTTATTGAGTTCAAAGCTGGAGATACCACCACAGCAATTTGAGAAAGTGGTGGCTTTTCATGTTGTCTAACACCCAGTTCATTGGTTTATTTAGGTTTCTATATTATTTTTTGCTATCGAGCCAGGGGTCTCTTTAGAAGCGGTCTCTCTACCTATCTGGATAGAGGAAAAGACTTGCCACCACCTACCCCTCCCAGACCCTGCTCTTGAGTGGGATATACTGGTTTGTTTGTTTGTTTGTTTTTTATTTCTATTTAATTAATTTAAAAAAAAACTTTGTTAAGTACATACAACGAGTTGTTTCACCCGTGCGATACGGCGGGACCATGCGATTACATTAACGTGGTAAATGGTACATTTCAAACTTCATAACTAGCATCGGAAGTCTTTATGCACACTGTCCCGGTGACACACTAATATGGTAAACAAGAGACGTTATGCCTCGAACATGGAGATGTATGCCTCGCATATTGTGACGTAAATAGAAACCTAACATTAAAATAACACACTCCTTAAAAAAGTTTGTTGCAAAGAAAATAAAATATTTTAAGGAACACAAAAAGAATACGAAAACTAAAAGGAAAAAAAAAAACAAAAAAAAAAAACAGAAAAGTGAAAAGAAAATGCTAAGGGTTTACCAAGAGTCGACCTTGTGAATGCCGTAAAAGCTATACGCCTTACCATCAAGACAACAGCATATCTTGTGTAAGATGCCAACGATAAGACTATTAATCAACAACTAAGTATGTTAAAATACAAAGTAGAAGTTCTATTTGCATCCATAACGTTTGTCAATTTAACTACTTGGATCCCTGATTTTTCAAAGTCACAATTTGCCCCAGACGTTTAGTTCTGCCTTTAATTTAGCCCAAATGACTACACCGGTAATATTCCTATTAGAACCTTTTCTAAAAAAACTAAAAAGCTCTAAAAATAAATAAAAACTTGTGGGTCTACCCACCCACCTCATCCTTTCACCTATGCAGACCGTCTCTCTCTCTCTCTCTCTCCTCTCTCCTCTCTCTCTCTCTCCACTCTTCACTCTCTCTTCTCTCTCTCTCTCTCTTCTCTCTCTCTCTCTCTCTCTCCCCCCCTCTCTCCCACTCCCTCTCCTCTTTCTCTCTCTCCCCCTCTCCCTCTCTCTCTTTCTCCCTCTCCCTCTCCCTCTCCGTCCCCTCCCCTCTCCCCCCCTCTCTTTCTCTCTCTCCTCTCCCTCTCTCTCCTCTCTCCCTCTCACTCTCTCCCCTCTCCCTCTCCCCTCCCTCTCCCTCTCCTCTCCCTCTCCCTCTCCCTCTCCCTCTCCCTCTCCTCCTCCCTCTCCCTCTCCCTCTCCCCTCTCCCTCTCCCCTCTCCCTTCCCTCTCTCCCTCTCCCTCTCCCTCTCCCTCTCTCTCTCATCTAACACCCACCCACCCACCCATCCCCCCTCTCTTTCCCCATCTTTTTTCCTTCCATAATCTTTATCACCACCACCATAGGTACCTATCACCACCACCATAGGTATCTATCACCATCACCACTACCCCTATCAACGCCACTTCAGGCTGCCCTATCATCGCCACCCACAGTCCTATCACCACCTCCATAGCCTGCTCCGTCATTGCCACCACATTCACGCATCACCACACAACTCAACCAACCTCTCCCCCATACTCTCTATCTCTTCTCTACTCAGGACCGGCTCAATATTTTTTGGGGCCCCAACCGAACTAAAAAAATGAGGTCCTTTTTATAAAACGCGATCAAAACAAAAGCAATCTAATCGAATATTTTTAAACAAAAAGCAATAATCAAGAAAAATGTGATATGCTAACCGTGGTCCTTAATAGTTGTTTCTTTGACAGAAAAAAAGCAAAAAGGGTTAGCCATGTAGATTAATTGATCGAAGAGGAAAACTTAGGAAGGGTTGTTTTGCTTTATGAATTGTGTTGTGTTTCTTCAATAACTATCAAATCATCAAAATTTTTTTTATCAGACTCAAATATAAAGTATTATTCCCGTTTCAAAATTCCATTGAATCATACAAAAAAGTAAACCCGCTATAATTTTTTTTAAAAACAGGGGCCCTTATTTTTAGAGGGCCCCAAGCCTTTAACGTCACAAATTACATTATAGAGACGCCCTGGTCACCATTACCACAGCCACTAGTCACCACTACCTCCACTATTGATTAACACCAGCACAGGCACTGATGTGATCGTTTGTATAAAGTTGATGAAGAATCATGGGTTTTCGTTGGATGTGGGTTTTGATTTGAGGTTTTTGTCGTATTTGAGTTTTTCCGGGTAAATTCAATGTTCTCAGAACCGGATCGGACGTCGAACCGGACGGCTTACTGGTTTGGTGGTCGGACGGTCGGACCGGTCGGACCGGATGGACCGGATTTAACTATATTTTAATATATTTATATATGTAATTAAATATAAGTAATTTATATATGATTTATACATATTTTTATAGTTATATATAAAACTTAACTATATTTGTATATACAAAGTACTAATTTATGGTTTCCACCCCGTTTTTACCACTAAAATCAAAAAAAAAAAAAAAAAAAATTCAAAACCGGTCGGAACCGAACCGGTTCGCCGGTCCAACCGCCGACTCGGTTCGAACCGGCCGGTTCAATGCTCCACAAACGATCCACCCTCGACCGGAGCGGACCAGCCACCGATTCGCGGTCGAACCGGTCGGACCGGCCGGTCCGATCCGGTCCTAACAACATTGGTTTCATCTCTTGGTCGAAAGCGCTACATATTTCATCACTCGTTGTTGGTTTTCATGACACACACATATATCTTTTATAAAGATAACGATATTTATTATAATAGTAATGCAAGTACAAAGCATGCACTACATGTGAATAATATTATTATTATAGCAAAAGGATAAAAGAAACAAAGGGAGTGAAAGATGTCGGCCTTCATCTTTTATTAATCCTCCATGCGTTCTTCTTGAAGAAAATGCTAAAAGCAGAAGTTAGCATCATGTACTTGTGTATATAATACTTATAAAACGAAAAAAAAGGACAAAGGGATTGTTGTAGGCCCATGTATTCCTTTTAAACATCCTATAACTATGCCTTTCTTTAGTTTTATAATTATGCAAGTGCTATTTCGCCTGCACCAGCTGCAATTCTTTCAGAAGATGCTACTACTTGCTATAATACCTTAACATACTTCGCCCTCGATGATGCATATATGTAGCTTGTCGAATCATATATACACATGTCTTGCCACATGCGCGACTCGTAAGACTGCACTTTCAAACTTTAGCATATTTCTCCATCTTTTTTCTTCTATCTTCTTTATCCAACTTTGCAATCTAGTTATCATAGAAATCAACAATATATTAGGGCAGTGGTGATCAAAATCTCTCCAAGATTTAGAAAGGCTTTATTAATCAAGCAAAAGAGATGGAAAATGAGCTTTTGAGGTACACACATAATCTAACTTTCTTTAAGCATGGAACAAAACAAGCTAGGAAGCATCTTTTTCACCAAACATAAAGCTGAAAAGATTAATATACATTCATAATACAAAACATAAAAGTAAACACAAATGATAATGTTATATGTGAAACTTTTTGAATATCTAATATGGTGATATGCATGTTGGAGAATGGAGGATAAGTTCTGGAAATAGATAATGGAGTCACAAGATTTGGAGAGATTGTCAGTGATTAATCATTTCGCCAAGTTCCATAGCCGGGTTCAAATGGTTGCAGCGCAGGCTGCATCCTCTGGTGCACCTTACTGTCCTTAAGCTATATCCTTAGAAGATACGTTAATTACAGCCCGTCCAATGCCCATGACATTACCCTAATGGTATCATTGTTTTCACTATGACGAATGCTCTCTTGCTCATCTGACACAAAGTATATAATTTTCGTTATACACGTTCATGTGACACAAATTAAGGAGCGTTTGGAAGGCTTGCGAGAATGGCAGGTATGAATTCTTGTAACCAACATTAATTCAGACAAAATAGAACCCACATCAAACTCATTATATTACCTTCTACTGCGTGTGAAATGATATATGCACATTCTGTGTGTTAGCTTTGATCATAAGTCATAACGGTCAATATGCTCACTCTTCACAGGTATTGTGCAAGTTTCTTGTAGTCTTTAACATTTGCTCAACTATTTTCTTTGATCTTAAGGGCCAAAGTTGATATAAACTATTAAGATGATTAGATGATAGGTGATGTCAACAATGGTAAAGTTTTTACTTTGTTGTCCGATGGATTGCCTATGTCAACTAATCCTTTACAATATTTTCAATTCCTATCTCGTGTGTTCTTTAGACACGTTACAACATAGAAGTCACTGTCTTATATGTGCGTACTAGGTTAGTATCTGTGTATTACAA
>JABSNV010001103.1:0-97500 GCA_024085815.1 Flaveria linearis
AAGAAAGTTGAAAGATATTCCTATTGTAATGTGATTTTCCAGAAGACCTTCCTTGTGACTTAACAGGATTGTCCTGTCTTCGTCAAATAGAATTCCAGAATAATATGAGCCCTAGAGCAAGTTCTATTACAAAGTCATCATATCAGTTAGCACCAACGCAAATGCAAGAATTATCAAGTAGCTATAAGAGCTCTTGGATAAAATTTTATCCGACTTATCACTGCTATAGAATCACCGACCTGATTGGTTGAAATGAAGGATGGTCATTCCATTTGTACATAGATTATCAAAAGATGAACTAGTTAATCTCAAAAAACCAATACCCCTCTCCCAGGAGTTATGATCTATTCGATCAGTTGCAGGCAGGACGCAACGTGCTTCTTAAAGTTCAAACTCTGGTCAGGTTATTACCAATTAAGGGTTCAAAAAGACAAGACCTGAAGGCAACCTTTAGGCTCGATATGAAATTACGAGCTCTTATCCTGTCGTTTGGGCTCACCAATGCTCCGATAGTGTTCCTGGACTTGATGAACCGGGTATGCAAACCGTATGTATAAAGTCGTAATCGTGTTTGTAGGCATATCCTCATCTATTCCCACCAAAGGAAGACCATGATCAATGTTTACGGATGATACTAAATTATTACAGGAAGAGCAACACTATGCCAAGTCCTCCAAGTATGAGTTCTAGTGGTGTGAGTTGATTTTTTAGGGCATGTGGTTTATGAATAGGGAATTCACATTGATCCTTGAAAGATCGAAGCAGTGAAGTAGTGGGATGCACCTAAGGCTCCCTCGAAAATTCGCCATTCTTAGGATTGGCTGGATACTATCGATGATTCACTGCGAACTTATCAAGATTGCTCAACTGTTGACAATGTTAACTCAAAAAGGTGAGAACCGATTAATTTTCCATCATGGGTCAATGCCTTCATGGCATTTTATGATGCCTCATATCAAGGGTTTGGTTCCATTCTAGTGCAGAAAGATAAAGTGAATGCTTATGCATCAAAACAACTTGAAGTCCATGACTAAGTTTTACGAGCATGATTCAGAATTAGGTACGATGGTGTTCGCACCCAATTTTCGGAGACACTACCTGTACAGAACGAACGTGTTATCTATACTGACCATAAGAGCCTCTAACATATTTTTGATTAGTTAGAATTGAACATGTGTTAGAGGTGATGGGTGGAGCTTCTCAGCGATCATAGTTACGAGATCCGGTATGATGCTGTGAGTAGAAAGGTACGTGTGAACCTTTACGTGCACGAGCGTTAGGGATGATTATTCAATCGAATCTGAAAACTCAAATCCTAACAGCAGGTGAAAGCACTAAAGGAAGAGAATATTGTGAGTGAGGAATTTGTGGATTGGATAAACAGATGAATTGTAAAGAGGATGGCATACGGTACTTTGTGGATCGTATATGGGTACCTAAGTGGGGAGATGTTCGAACCCTAGTCATGAACGAAGCGCATAAGTCTAAGTATTCTGTGCATCCTGTATAGACAAAATGTACCAAGACCTTAAGGAGTTGTATTATTGGCCAAGTATGAGAAAGACATTGCAATATGTAAGCGAATGTTTGGCCTGTTCGAAGACAAAATGTACCAAGACAAAATGTACAAACCGTTAGAGTGAGATGGAACTCTAAGCGAGGGCCTGGTTTATGTGCGAACGGGAGGACCAGATTAAATCTAAATATCCGCATTTGTTCGCGGAAGAGCTTCGGGATCTAACTCCAGTTGAATTTCGGGACGAAATTCTTTCAACTGGGGGACACTGTGACATCCGTCACTATCAGCTCCGTCAATTAACGGAACATTCGTTAATTTTACTGTGTAGTTATTTTTGTCACGAAATTAATTGTTCACATGTTGAAATCTTTGTCTCATTCATTTGCATGTCGACCCCAGTGCTATAAAAGTAATAAATAATAAAAAAATTCTGCTACTAATGATACGAATAATTTTATTTATTAACCTTAATCATTTTAATTCCAATAATGTTTATTATTACTAAAAATTATTATTACCAATATTACAACCTTTAATAATATATTATTATATTATTATTATTAAATTTATTATTAGTAATATAATTATATTTATTAAAGTTGAGGGTTTAAAGGGTAATTTAATTAAACTTGAGGGATTAATTAATTGAAAGTCTAGGGTCCTAAATGTAATTATGAATATTATATAAAAATCTTTCTCGGTCAAAACCCTAAAAGCCCAACCCCCCCACAACCCGTCGATCACCTCCACCGCAGCGCCGTTCACCGTCGATTGCACCACCGCCGTTCACCCTCCACCGCAGTGCCGTTCACCGTCGATTGCACCACCGTCGTTCGCCGTTCGACCCACCGTCGCCACTTTCGTCGTCATGTCGCAGGTAACGATCGGATTACACCTCGTTTTGTTTCATTTCTTGATGTTTGGTGCGGTAAACTTCGGTTCGGTGGGTTCCGTGGGTATATATATATATATATATAATATAATATATATATATAATATATGTGTGTGTGTGTGTGTGTGTGTGTGTGTGTGTGGCAGTGGTGTGTGTGTGTGGCAGTGTGTATGTATGTATATGGTTGTGTATGTATGTATGGTATGCATATGGTTGCATTGTCATGTATGTCGATGTATATACGTATGTTGTGCGTCGGGTATGCATATATATATATATATATACATGTTTGTGTGTGTGTTGCATATGAATGCATGTATGTGTGGCAGTGCATATACGTATGTATATAATGGACGCAAGGGATAGATTCGGGCTCGCATGGCAGCCCCCCCTAGGGCGCATGAGGCTGAGTCGGGTGTTGTGTGTGTGTGGTGGTGTGTGTATGTGTTACCGTGGTATGTATAAGGTTGTGTATTATATATTTGGATGTGTGTGTTGTGAGCGTGAGTGTGTTGTGAGTTTTGTGTGTGTTGTGTGTGCGTGCGTGAGGTGTATATATATATGGTGTGACCATGGTGTGTGTGTATAGGCATTGTGTGTGTACGTACGGGTATGTATATTATATTGGCGTGTGTGTGTGTAAACTTTGTGTGGTTTTGGGAAGGCACATCACCGTGGGCTGCTGTGCATTTGTGATGCTTATTAGATTATTATTAAATATTAATGATTATATTTATTATTATATATATTATTATTATTATTTATTATATTATTATTATTATTATTATTATTATTATTATTATTTATTATTATTAATAATAATATTTATTATTATAGTTTGTGCTAAATACATATAATATGTATGTAAATCGAATATATATGTACTGTGTATATATATATATATATATATAGGGAGGGATCAAATGAAAAACATGTTTATAATTGAAAACCGTGAAACCAGGGGTTACATATATGTAAGTACGTATTACCAAGTGTATAACTAATAGTTACACATATGTAAGGGTTATTTTTTGTAAGTACGTGTTACCAAGTGTACAACTAAGAGTTACATACCCTAACTCATAGAAGTTACATATACGTCCCTCGATTCGTTATCATCGTCAACCTTGGAATTTAATTAAAAATAAACTATGACCTCAAAAATAAGGTAAAATTTACTTAAATATACTTTAAACAACTAAAAAATTAAATCATTATAATTATGTGATTGGATAGTTGGTTTTCACGGTTTTCAAATAAACATGGTTTTCCTTTTGATCTCTCCCCCTATATAATATATATATAATATATTATATATATTTATATATATTATATATATATATATATAATATATATAATATATATATATATATGATATCTATATTAATATATATAATATATTATATATGTAGTATGTATATATATAGAGGAGGGATCAAATGAAAACCACCTTTATAATTGAAAACTAAGAAAACCACTCTCAACCAATCAAATCTTTTCCTTTTAAACTTTTTATTTTTTATTTAAAAGGTTAGTAAGGTAATTTTGACACCATTTTAATTTTGGTAACTATTTATTCTTTTGAATCTCAATCTTATACACTCACTCCTCTCAGATCTCTCAATTTCAATCTCAATTCATCCGATTCACAATCAGATCGCAGATGGATACCTCCGCCTGCATAAAAGAGTTAACAGATCGGCATCGGTGGCGTTTGCCCCCGACGCGCCGTTCATCGCCGCCGGCACCATGGCCGGAGCCGTCGACATGTCGTTCAGCTCCTCCGCGAACCTCGAAATCTTCCAACTTGATTTCCAATCCGACGATCGGAAGCTCCCGTTAGCTGCGCTATACCTAGCTCTGAACCGTTTAATCGGTTTGTCGTAGGGGAAATCGCCCACGGCTGGCTTGGAGGAATTCTCACTCGGGCTTGTTGCTGGTGGTTGTGTGGATGGGAATATTGGTATCTGGAACCCGAGGATACTTATCGGGTAAATTGAATCAAATTGAAAGCATTTGGATTGATTGATCGAATATTGAATAGTGTAATAGTGTTTTTTTTTTCTTTTTATGATTTGAATCTTTCCGTAATGAAGATGACAATGAACTGGATGATACTTGCTCATTTCCGTAATGAAGATGACAATGAACTGGATGGAAAATGGAAGTCTATGTAAGATACATATATGTACCCACTTGTGACGTACGTATATTAAGTCCAAATGATTTGAATCTGGTGATATGCAGTTGATTTCTGAGGCGTATGATGTGTTGAAGAACGTTGGTGGGTTGAGTAATGGGGAATTGGCTGAGATTTTTGATAAGTGGATAGGGAAGAACTGGTAACATCAAGATGAAGAAGAAGATGATGATGAACTTGCTCTGGTATGTATATGTAACCGTAATGAAGATGACAATGAACTGGATGGAAAATGGAAATCTATGTAAGATACATATATGTACCCACTTGTGACATACGTATATGTAAGTCCAAATGAAGAAGAAGATGATGATGATGAGCTCGATTTACGTATATGTACCCTAATGAAGATGAGATGAACTAGATGGAAATGGGAAACTAGGTAAGATACATATATGTACCCACTCATGACGTATGTATAAGTTTTTTGTTTAGATAGATGAACTATATGCATGTATAAGTTTTTTTGTTTACATATATGTACTTCTTTTTTTTACGTATACGTGAGTTGAACTTGTATTCACACACATATATATAAATATTTTTTTGCTTTTCAATGGTTTTCTTTGTTACTATATTTTGTTTACATGTATGTAAGTATTGGTACGTATATGTAACTAGGCCATCTAGTTTCCTTGATTTAGTGTTTGCAATTGAAGTTACATATATGTATGTGGGTATTTAGTGTTGTTGTATTTATACAAATATTATTTTGCTACTGTTACATATATGTACTAAGTAATCACAACTAAGTATTTTTGAAGTTTGATTGTGTTACGTATACGTAACAAAATTTTCATGTACATGAAACACTGATACATATATGTAACATAACGTTACATATTGAGACTATCAGTTTTTTTTATGTTACAAAAATAAAAAAATTTAGTGTTATTTTTATAAATAAGTTTGTATTTAATGAATAACATACATGAGAGAGAAAAGAGTAATTTTAGGAAATTTTGTTTGATAATGGATTGTTCTAAATTTAAAACAATATGGTTTTCCTATCTTACCTTTAATGACTAATAATGCATCCTTAATTATTCATTTAATTACAATCATGCCACTAATTGATCTAACCATTCATCAATTAAATCAAAGGCTATAAAATGGTTTTTATAGTTTTCAATTATAATGTGGTTTTCATTGGAACCCTCCCCTATATATATATATATATATATTATAATATATATATATATATATATATATATATATATTATATAATATATATATATATATATATATAATATATATAACTATATATATATATATATATATATATATATATATATATATATGTTATAAATGTGCGCGTGGGTGTAAGTGTGTGTTTTCGGTGTGTGAAGTGGGTGTATGGTTGTATTATTGCTATTACTATGATTATTATTATTACCATCATAATGACTATTTTATTTATTAATAATAATGATATCCTTATTATTATTAATGTTGGTACACATGTCCCTAGTTCCAGTTCTAATGTACTTAAATATTTAATGACTTTCATTTTGTTACACTAATGTAATCATTTGATATATGTAACGAAAAACTCTTGAATGAATGAATATGTGTTATTAAATGTCTTGTTTCTTTATATTAGTGTTTATTACACACATATATGAACATGTTATATGAGTTTACAGTTGTTAAACATTGTTTTTGTCAATAAAGATTCAGGAATGTGTTTAACTAAGTCTTACGACCCAGTCGCACAACTGAACCATGCGTGTGAGAGTCATGCGAATGACTCAGTCGTACGAATGATTTAGTCTTATGGTTCATACGTACGTATGAATGGATTGTATGACTTAGTCGCACGACTGAGCCATACTCATGGCTCAGTCGCATGACTGAGCCATACTCATGGCTCAGTCGCACGACTGAGCCATACTCATGGCTCAGTCGTACGAATTAAGACTGTAACCTATAAATACCACTTAATTCATGGAAAACGAAACACTTCGAGAATTCACAACCCTAGCCGTCCCAGAACGTCCAAGTCGTCCCTTCCAACTTCATAGACCGTTTCTGATATTCCTAATCAGTTCTTAAAGTTTTCCAATCGTTAGTTTTGATCAGATTAACGTTCTCCCTGATTGGATCGCCAATCAAATAGGATTCCGCACTATTTGATCTGGTTTCACGTAGATTCGGTTAATACAAGGTCGTACTTGGTCCTAAGAAGTGGTATCAGAGCTTTGGCTCTTAATTCTACGTGGATTCAATCACGTTTCTGCAAAAATCAACGTTTTTCAATCAAAGATCCGTTCTTTTTGCTTTAAAATTCGATTTTTTACGAGTGCATGTGTTCAAAAGTTCGTATTTTTCGAGTTCTAGCCGTCTAGGGTTTTCAATATCGTGTTTTTTCGTCGAATCGAGTGAAAATTTTGATAGATTTCGAAGTCAGACGTCTCAGTCGCACGATTATCCAATCGCATGACTGAACTTCATACGCACAGCTCATTCGAACGATTGGTCCAATCGTCTATTCATTCGCACGTTTAAGCTCGTTCGTTCGGTCCAGCTCAGTCGTATAGTTCATTCGTACGACTTAACTCATACGCATAGGTTCATACGCACGGTTGACCTCAATCGCACGTGTGAACTCAGTCGCACACTTCAATCGTCCGGTTGACTTCAATCGCACGGTTGAGTCTCATTCGCATTCCCCAGTCGCATCAGTCAGTTAGATCATCAAGTTTTCAGTCTAAGTCATCATGGATGAACAATACTTTGCTTTCTCAGCTGGGAAGGATTCTAGAATTTAGAATCTCCTGCTTTTGGAAAATGAGTTCGGAAATCACAACAAACCACCGAATCTTCTGACACTTGATGAATATCTTCAATGGAAGCAACGGTTTCAAATTCATTTGAATGGAGTGGACACCAACTTATGGAGCACAATTAAGACTGGCTACACTATGCCAGTTGGAGCTTATGGTGTTCCACTGACTCTAAATGGTTTGAATGAGGACCAAAAGGTTGCGTACAATGCTGAGAAGAAGACCTATGCATTGTTGACACAGTCTATCCCAAAAGATATTTTCCATAAATTCTCAGAGCACAAGCAGTGCAAGAAGTTATGGAAGGCTCTAGAGAAGCGGTATGAAGGAAATGCAATGCTTAAGTCTCTAAAGGATAAAGCTTTGAAAAAGGAATTTGATAACTTCTCGTCAGTCGGAAATGAGAGTCTGGACGATTATCTATCGCTTCTATCATTTGATGAGTGAACTAGACACTCATGGAGTTAAAACATCTATGGAAGATAAGGTATCGATTCTGGCTGATGGTTTACCTGATAAGTGGGATTCATTCGTTTCCACTTTAAGACATAATGAAGTGCTGGAAACGTTGGATATGAATGACTTTATTCTGAAACTGAGAGAGGAAGAGCTATGACAGAAATACAAGTCCAAAAAGGGAACCTACACTCAGAATCCGTCTCTATACAATGTGGCTCACTACTACTGCATCTCAAGTGCACCCTTGCAGACTGCTTTCATGTCTAACACATCTGCAAACGTTCAAAGTGCATCGTCAGGTTGTGAGTCAGGTGGTTCATCAAGTGTTCAATTCAGTTCTGCAGAAGCTCAACCAACGAAGTTCACGACAGAGAATCTGGCAACGTAACTATAGAAGTTGCTAAGGAGCATATGGATTTACTTGTTGCTGCGGTCCATTCGTATGACGGGTTAGTAGCAGGGAAGATTGGTAACGGTCACTTAGCAGATGAAGATTACGAGCAAGTGGATGAAACCGAGCTAGAGAGGATGGATATCATGTGGGCTCTAGCTAGTGCTGTGCGAAGAGCTAAGAAATTCATCAAGAAAACGGGAGAGAATCTGGTGGCCATAAAGGATGCTACTTTTGGATTTGACAAGTCAAAGGTCACCTGTTTCAACTGTGGAGAAAAATGCCATTTCAAGAGAGAGTGTGTTAAACCTAAGAAAATAGGAAATGGTAACCCGTTTTCATCAACCAACAGACAAGAAAAAGACAAGAAGATAGCTCCAACAAGTCAGGACTCCAAAGCAATGGTGGCACAAGGTGATGAAGGTCAAGATTGGTCTTTTAGCTTCTTATCTGACGGGGAAGCTAATATCACGTTGGTTGAGGATCTAAATGATGACTCAGCAAGTGAGGGGGAGAACTTGGCTGAGTTTGATATTGTTGAGTAAATGACTCAATGGCTGCTGTTGATCATCTGGTAGAGAATGAACTGAATGATGCTTCTGAAACTCACCAGGAACCCCAGGTTGCATTTGTTGTTGGCACCTCAGACTCTACATAGGTAGAATCTAAAGAAACCCTATTCGATAAACATGCTTGTGTTGAATGTAATCAGTTTAGGGAATGCATTGATTTAAAATTTACTAGGTTATTAGAACATAATGATAACTTGGTAAATGACTTAAAACTTTGCACTGAGGCTAACAGAGTGTTGAAGCAAAATGAAAGTAGTTTTAAAGAGAAAATTGAATTATTGAGAATACAACTAAGGGAAACCGAGGTTGTGGCTTTTAACCAAGAAAATGACATAAAGTTTTATTTAAATTCAATTGAGGAAATTAAAAGGACAAAGCTATTCTTCAAGTGGAAAATGAGTCATTAAAACAAAGACTGCATAGTTTAGCTAGTTCCTCACATATCATAAAAAACTTGGTTAAAGAAAGAAACAATGGGGAAGGGATTGGTTATAAAGTTGTGCCTCCATCACATGAGATCCTTTTGAACACAAAACAACGTCCTGTTAACAATAATCCTATCAGGGATCATGTGGTGACTACTCCTTTGGTTAGTGATCCTGATACTGCAGTTAAATCTGCACCTCAGGTGACTGATCAGAAGGCATCAACTTCGAGCACAAAGGATGAAGTCTTAATTAGGGACTGGGTGGTAGAGGATGATCACGTGCCTCTTGGTTTGGGATCATCGACTACTGTGTCAAAACCAAAAATTTCAAAAACAACTCGTCTAAACCGGTCAAGCAGATTTCAACAATATGAAAAGACAAAACAACCAAAGTGTTAAACAAATCAAATTTGTCAAAGAAGGTTAAAAACCAATGTTGATAGCAAAAGGACCAATCCTGAAGCGTACTCCCCACCCCACAAAAGATCTCCTAGTCCTGTTGAGAGGAGATCATGCTATAACTTTGGACAAAGAAGACAAATTTCTTCATGTTGTCCTCGCTATCAGACACCTAGACGTAAAATTGAATTGGTTCAGGAAGTTAAACCTACTTTTTCATAACAGAGGTCTAAAACACCTGCTAGGTCTTACACTCCTTCCCAACACCAAAGATAACACAGACAAGCCACAAGCAAGTCTGTGATGCCTGAGGCAAAACATTTTTAAAAATAGACCTAAAGGTCAAACTATTAATCAGTCATCGGTTTACCACAAACAAGCCTTACATAAGGATGGTCTGTGGAAAGCTAAAACATCTTATGTGTCTGATAGTGGTGATACGAAGAAGAATGAGGTTTCTCCAACTCCAAATGGACAGTGGGTGGAGTTTATGATGTGCAATGCCTCTGGGAAACCCAAGCCTGTAAAGGCTTGGGTCCCCCTCCTTAACTAATCTTTTTCTGTTTTTATGCAGGTTATCCGCTACAGTGCTTCTACCAACACATGGATTATTGATAGCGGGGCATCCAGGCACATGACTGGGAATCACTCTCTCCTTTTCAATGTCAAACAAATTAAAGGGGACATGTTTCCTTTGCTGGTAACAAAGGTGGGTACATAACAGCTCAAGGAGAAGTAGGTAATGGGAAGGTAAATTTGATAAGGTAAATTATGTTCAGCAGTTAGAGAACAATTTACTTTCAGTTTCTCAGATATGTGACAAGGGCTTTAAGATTATGTTTGACAATAGAAATGTTACATTCTGAAGAAGGAAATGGATATCCCTGAGGACCAGGTACTAATGTCAGCTTCAAGGTACAATGATTTGTATGTCTTGGACATGTCTAAAGCTTCTACAACTGAGTCCACTACTCAGTGCTTCTTATCAAAGGTAACGGAGAAGGAGTCCATTTCATGGCAAGGAGAATGGGAAACATAAATCCTCGGAAGATGAATCATCTGATTCAGAACAACTTAGTTGAGGGAGTAACTGTTAAGAACTTCCAACTTTCAGATTTTTATGTCTCATGCAAGAAAGGAAAGCAGACCAGGAAATCTCATAAGTCTAAGAACGTCAATTCTATTGAGATGCCCCTGGAGCTTCTGCATATGGATCTGTTTGGTCCTGTCAGCACAAGGAGTATAGCAGGAGACTGGTACTGCTTCGTAGTCACTGATGACTACTCGAGATTTTCGTGGGTGATGTTTTGAAAGCTAAGTCAGAGACATTTGAATCGTTCAAAGTGCTCGTGACTACACTAAATCTCTGTACAAAATGAAGGTAAGGAAGGTTCTTTCAGACAACGAGACTGAATTCAAGATTCAGTGGATGGATGCTTTCTGCAAAGAAAAGGGGATTGTTCATCAGTTCTCCTCCGCATACACACCACAGATGAATGGAGTTGCTGAACGCAAAAATAGGAGCTTGATAGAAACTGCAAGGATGATGTTAGCAGATTCAAAGCTGCCAGTACAATTCTGGAATGAAGCCGTTGCCAATACGTGCTACACTCTTAACCGTGTATTGGTAGTCAAGCGACATGGTAAGACTTGCTATGAGTTGCTTCAAAAACGCAAACCAAATCTGAGCTATCTAGAATCATTCGGGGCTCCATGTATGTTACTGAAGAAAACTCCAGAAGGCAAGTTCAGTGAGAAAGCGGATGAAGGCATCTTTCTCGGATACAGCATACCTGACAAACGAGTCTATAACAATTCTACAGGTCAGGTAGAAGTGTGGTGCAATGTAGATGTGCAAAGACATACACCCCCCCCCCTTCTGGGAAAGGTCCATCTTCATTCTTCGATTGTGATGGATTTTTCAAATCCTTCTACCTTCGTCCAACATGTTTAGATGACGAGATTGCTACACAGATGATGTATGATGTCTTAAACGCTCCAAATCTGGATTTTAGCAATACAGTACCAACTAGTGGTGCTTCTGCCTCTTCAGAAACTGCTCAGGACGTTAGTGATGTCTCATCAGAGGATGAAGAAATAGTTGAAACAGGTATTGAGAATAACATCAATCAAGCTGGCAGTTCAACAAATGCTGAGAACGCATCAGGGAACCCGAATGCTGAACCTGTAGTCACAAACATGGATACTCAAGTGGTCGTTCTTACAACACCTGTGACAAGGATTAGTGTGAAACATCCCCAGGAATCCATCATTGGGGATCTCCACTCTAGGGTTCAGACGAGAAATCAGCTATACTCTACTGATTATGT
The DNA here is from genome assembly GCA_024085815.1 of Flaveria linearis. Classification (NCBI taxonomy): domain Eukaryota; kingdom Viridiplantae; phylum Streptophyta; class Magnoliopsida; order Asterales; family Asteraceae; genus Flaveria; species Flaveria linearis. The sequence goes on from JABSNV010001103.1 coordinate 11,976, forward strand.
TGCTATTATGGAAAAGGGTTACGTAAATGATGGTGCTTTCAAATGTTTTGTTTCTCAAGTCGAGCCTAAACACGTAAGTGATGCCCTGAAGGACAAGGCCGGGTAAATGCTATGCAGGAAGAGCTGCTACAGTTCAAGAAGCTTGGCGTGTGGACGCTCGTGGATAGGCCTAAAGGAGTTAAGGTGATTGGCACCAAATGGGTACTGCGCTGCAAGAAGGACGACCAAGGTGTAGTAATCAGAAATAAAGCAAGATTGTTTGTTCAAAGATTCAGACAAGTCGAGGGAGTCGACTACAATGAGTGTTTGCACCAGTGGCAAGGATGGAAGCTATTCGTATTTTTCTAGCCTATGCATCCTACATGAAGATCAAGGTTTATCAGCTGGATGTTAAAAGTGCATTCCTTCATAGGGAAATTCATGAAGAAGTATACGTCAGTCAACCCAAAGGATTTGAAGATCCTTACCATCAGGACAGAGTCTACAAGCTGGACAAGGCTCTGTACGGGCTACATCAAGCTCCTCGAGCTTGGTATGAGAAGCTATCCACCGACCTATTAAAATATGGTTTTTGTAGGGGTGTGATTGACTGCACGTTGTTTATCAAAGAGAAAGATGGAGATTTACTAATGGTGCAGATTTATGGGGATGACATAATCTTCGGTTCCCGAAACAAAGAATTATGTAAAGAATTCGAATCTATGATGAAGGCAGAATTTGAAATGAGTGCGATGGGAGAGATGAAGTTCTTCCTAGGTTTACAGGTGGATCAGACACCTACCTGTATTTTTCTGCATTAGACAAAGTATGTTGGAGACATTCTAAGTCGATTTGATATCGAAAATGTCACTGTTGCTGGTACCCCACTTGCCATAAACCATGATATGGCACCAGATGATAATGGGGATTTGGTGGATTCTACTATGTATCGTGGGATGATCAGATCTCTCATGTATCTCACTGCCTCGCGTCCGGATATCATGTACGCCACATGTCTATGCTCCAGATATCAAGCCAAACAAAAAGTAAATCATCTGATCGGGGTGGAAAGGATTTTTCGTTATCTGAAGGGTACTCTAACATTGGGGTTATGGTGTCCTCATGATGATGACTTTGAGCTAAATGCTTATAGTGATTCAGACTACGGTGGCTGCAAGATGAACTTCAAGTCAACATCAGTAGGGTGTCAGTTCTTTGGAAGGCGCTTAGTCACCTGGCAATGCAAGAAGCAGACTTCTATTGCTCTGTCAACATGTGAAGCTGAATGCGTTGCTGCTGCAAGTGCTGTTCACAAATCATCTTGATACAACAGCAAATGCAGGACTATGGTTTGCAATTTTCAAACACTCCTATCTTTGTTGATATTTCTGCTGCCATAGCTGTAACTAAAAATCCTTTTCAACACCCTAAGACTAAACACATCGGCATAAAATGTATTTCATACGTGATTGCTATGAAAAACAATTAATTGATGTGATTAAAATAAACACGGATTTTCAACGCGCCGACCTCTACACTAAACCTTTTGATAAACCCAGATTTTTATATCTGTTAGAGGTCAACAGTGTGAAAAAGAAATGTGACGTGATTCCAGAAGATGCAAATGCTTAGTACGACACCTGTTTAGTTTCTTTTTTTCTTTTTATTTTCTTTTATTTATCTTATTTAATTTCCTATCTTAAAAATCCAAAAACACAAAATATTTTTGGTTTTAGTATTTTAGGGGGAGATTAGTTTAGTTTCAGTATTTATTTACTTAAAAAAGGGGGAGAGCAGATAAGCCAAAAAGGAAAAAACAACAAATTTAAGAAAGTGATTCAACACTATGGAAAGTGATAGTACACGGGCGTCGTGTTACTTGGAACACCAAAAAGATTTTCCATTTTTGCAATGTTTAATTTAAAGCACAGAAAATCGTAAGTCTGACAACTCTAAGTCTAACATATTGGAAAATGATAGTATGCTTGTCTATGACTGCAATTACACGGAGAAAGTAGGTCTAGGGAGGTGCTAGTCCATTATACGATGTATCGGTAGGTTCAACACAACACACTAGTAGACATCATTGGTGATTCACTTAAACCTGAATCTATCAACAAGTTGTGGGTTCCCATGGTATCCCTGGTTTGCACAATCAATCAATTTCCAATAAGGGGTGAGGAGCAATTAAATGCCACAAACGTGTGCAAAGACCTAAAAACAGAGCAAAAGATGACAAACGTCATTGCTGAAATGTATATTATAGTATATTGCTCTAAGAAGAAGATAGGTCTTGCGCCTCTCTACTGTGCGATGGCACTGACCTAAGGCTTTAGCATAACCTATCCATTCTAAGAATTCACTATTGTTTGCGCCTCTCTGTTGTGCGATGGCACTAACCTGAGGCTTTTCATCTCTTTGAAAGCTCTTAGAACCAAAATCTTCTTAACCACCGGACCGCTCAAAAATCTCCTGAGGAAGATTGATTACAATATACTACTGGGACGCACAAACACTTATTGGTCAAATCCACTTAATTCTCACTGATGTATGTCAAAAATCTGTGCATGGACTTAAGTGGACAAGTATACCGATAATCATCGTGACTGTACCACCTAATGTTCAAAATCAATGTGTGTTACATAACAGACCAAGCATGATCCAGTTGGCATTTAGAAGTCTTAGATGAATAAGAAACTGTGATCTGTAAATATGTAGTTTCCTTTTCAATATATCAACAAAAAGTTTCAAGAAATTACGTTTATACCTGTCTGATTCCATATGAATCTGTCTTAGAAATGAGTTAATGCTAATAGACTGTTCTACTCAGGGGGAGAATCACTTTAAAGTGAATATTAAAATGTTTTCAACTCTACCCAAACAAAATCATAAAAATGTTTATTTCAGTAATTTAGTTTAGTGTTTCTAGTTTTCAAGTTTTTCTGTTTGTAGTGTGTCAGTGTCGGACTGTGCAACAAGATGTATCTCTGTAAATGTCACAAAAGGAACTGAATGTTAATCTTGAATCACCAGTTTCTAAAGAAAATTAAAAGGATCACGTCTGAGGTGATCATCAGTTTTTGTTCTTAAAATAATCACGTCTAAGGTGATTAATGGTTTTCAAGTAAAAGGATCACGTCTAAGGTGATCGGGTGGATAAAACGATCCTGTCTGAGGTGATCCGGTGGATAAAGGATCACGTCTGAGGTGATCAAAGGTTCTTTAAATTAAAATGGTCATGTCTGAGATGATCGAATGCTCAAAAGTTTTTATCAACTGTTAAAAGGGGGTAAGTGTCAAATGGACATAAAGTCAAAAATCATAAGGTTGAGACATTCGCACGACTGGACCATGAGTATAGACCAGTCGTACGATTGGACCATACGTATGAACCCAATCACACGATTGGAGGTGACCGCCTACGACAGTCCATGAACGACCCTTAATTGCATGATTGGAGGTGACCGAATGGGCCTGTCGCACGACTGACCCTCAGTCGCATGAATCAAGTATGAGACTAGGTTCAATCGCACGACTGGAGGAAACCCTAGTATAAATAGAGGGGAGTCGGTCGCAGTTGTTCATTCACTCCAATCACCCATTCAAACGCACAACTTAACCTGACTCTGCTAAAATTTTGTTTGATCGATATAGACCATTGTTTGAAGTGTTCTGACGATTTGTACTGATTTTACAGTTATTGCGCGACGAGGTTCAACCTCAAAGATCAGTAAATACATGTCCAAATGATCGAACTTAAGATCTAAATAGAACCGAGACTTAGTTTGACAAATAACCATTAAAACTAAGTATCTTGAACAAATAAAAGTTATTAGGAGTTTAGTTGGACATTTGTGTACCTAATGAGCCGAGCCACAACGTCTAACATCATGTTTTGCTCAAAATTTGAATTTGAATGGACAAACAGTCTGTCATGCGAATGGATACCCTGATGAACTTCAATCGCATGACTGAGCTATGCGAATGGCTCAATCACACGACTGAGATGGACGAATTACTCAGTCGCTGACTGAACCATGCATATGAGTTCAGTCGCACGATTGAGGTAAACGCATGAGAGAACATACATCTAAGCCCAGTCGCATGACTCAGTCATACGTATGAGCTCATTCGCACGACTAGATCTCAGTCGTACAGTCTATTCGCATGACTAGATCTCAGTCGCATGAATCAAACTGTTACTAATTGACACTTACTAACGTTTATTTACTTTGTGTCATAGATGGCGAGTCGTTGGACAATGAGCACAAAGCATAACATTTGTGCTCATCTTGATATGTCATCACGCAACGCAGCTGATCTCGACACCATGCACACCGTACCGATCAGTTTAGCAGGCTTTCTGGGAAAGCGCTGTGTTGACAGGTCCTCCGAGCCCCATCGTATCTGGAGTTCTATCTTTGGGGAGGCTATAGAGATCACAGAGGATGATCTCAGGACTGTATTAGAGTTTGGAGATGATGTTGATTACCCCACACGACTGCATCCCCTTACTGTTCGAGGATGTTTTCTAAGGGCTAAGTCCTCGGGGGACATCAACGCAGGTGTGCTCAACAAGAGCAACCTGTGCCCCCAATTCAACTACTTAGCCCACATGCTATTGAGATGCATCACCTCATGGAAGGGAGGCTTCGACGAGCTATCAGATCAGATGCAAACGCCTATGTGGCGTTGCTGAATCACCCATTCAGCTTCTCGAGGATGATCTTCACCTATCTGGTGGAGAACATTGAGGCGAAGGGAAGAGAGAGCTTCTGCATGTACCCGTGCTTTATGCAGATGATTATCAATCAGAAGCTCCATTCGCTGCCAAAGGAGAAGGAGGACGTCGTGGTTCTAGAGGTGATGGATGATACCACTCTAGGACGGATGAAGTTATACTGGCCAAGCAGGTGAAGCCCCCTGTAAGATGACTGTTTGGGCATCTGGCCTGGAGGAGTATGTGGCGCCAGCTAGGTGAAAGTGGCGCCACAATGATAGCGATTCGGACACAGAGCAGATTGTACTCCCGATTGATGACTCGGATGACGATGACAGTGGTGATGGTGGAGATACAGGCCCTTCTCAAACTAGGGCCATTGCTGCTGATGTTACATCTCCACCATCTACTCAAAGAGGTATAGAGACTGCCAGATTCCATCAGGATTTCAAGCCTGATGAGGAGGAGGAGTCACACGAAGAGCCTCTGGTACGAACGGTGGAAAGTCGGGTCGTAGCCACTGAGAGAATCGTTAGGGCGGTTGGTGGACGCCAGGGTGAGTCTGGGGAGGCTACTTCTGATCCATCATACTCCCCAGACCAGCCCAGTAGCCAAAGGGGAGCCTCCGTGTCAAAGGGGACACGGAAGAAGAGGATGGCTCAGCCCTATGGGAAGAAGGGGAAAAGGCCCAGATTTACACTGCTTACCACCACCTCTACCACTACAGCCACCACCTCTACCACTATAGCCACCACCACTACTACCACACCACCCACTACTACTACCACACCTCCACCTTCCACTGCTACACCCCATACTTCTCCCCCCATTCATTCACCACCACCCATATTCACCACAGCCACCACTACCACCACCAGCCACCAAGCCGCACCATCCTCACACCCCATATTCCCTACTGGATCATCCCTTCCTCCCATTGGAATGGAGGAACAGTTGGAAGCACTAAACCGTATGGTGCTGAAGCTGTTCGCTGCTGATGAGGAGAAGACTGCACAGATACGTCAGCTTGTGGAGCTCGGTGCTACCCAAGCTCAGCAGATCTCACAACAAGCCCAGCAGATTGCCCAACTCCAAGAGCATAAGGTGTAAACAGCAAAGAAGCTAGAGGAGTTGGAGGCTGCCAATAAGACCATCATGCTCAAGCTCAAAGGATCTAAGGATGAGCCTCTTAAGATCGAAGAAGGAGATGACGATGATGATGATGATGATATGATGATGATGATGATGATGATGATGATGATGATGATGATGATGATGATGATGATGATGATGATGATGATGATGATGATGAGATGATGATGATGATGATGGAGAAGATGATAATGTTAACCCAAGTTGAGCACACTTGAATCAAATCTTGAAGAATTAGATCAAAATGATAATCATACTAAAACCCCAATTTGATCTAATATTGATTGCATATAATTTGTACAAATGGAAACCCCCAATCAATTGGTCATTCAACCATTAACCAAACACTAATGACAATTAACCTATTTATAGTGAATATAATATTCACTAATTGCATTTAACCCCCTAGAATTAGGCTAATTAATGGAAATAACATCTAAAACCAAAACATGACTAAAAACAAGATAAAATATATTTTGTTCACACAAAATATTTATTACAATAAAACTCCTAGTCATTTAAATCTTCAACGTCTTGTCTCGGTTCCACTTCTCGAACGTTTCGGGTTTGACTTTTGCATTGACTTTGACTGTTGATGTTGACTTTGTTGACTTTGACTGTATTGATAATATTAGACTATCCTTCAGACCCAACAATATTCCCCCTTAGTCTACTATTATCAACGTCTTTCATCATGATCAGTACCGATAAGTCAACTGAACTTGATCTTCAATTTGTAAGCTTCAGTCTCAATTATATTCCCCCTAGACTGATGCTTCCCAAATTTTGTTGCTGAAGCTCTTTTTCTCACAAGTTCCCCCTTTTTCCATGTTCCCCCTTGTCGTGTGCATCCTCTCAGTTATAACGAAGGCCGCTTTCTTGAATCTCTGAGTGCTTTAGAAGATGTAGGAGGAGGATTCCTAGCTCGGTATCTTCTGTAAATTTGAGGAACGGGTTCTCTGGTCTGCTTCATTGCTCTTGTGATGATCGGTCATCTCTAGTAGCACAATCTGCAACACAAACACAAATACATTCTACATGTTTCTCGTTAGATCATTACAACAAAACAAATAACCCGTGTTTATCTGTGTATGAAAACAAGTGAACCCGTGTTCGTTTGTGTGTGCAATTTCCCGTGAAATGCATGAAAATGATAAAATTGTAACAGCATAGTATGGAAGACCTAAGTTAATATTGAAATGAAGATTTATATAATATTTTTTTTTATTTTATTTTATGTATATATATATATATATATATATATATATATATATATTTGTATTTGTATATTATTATTTTTTTTAATTTTTTTTTAGTTACCAAGAACTGAATCGATCATGAGATCACATCCTCAAGATATACTTTATCACAAAGATGAAATTAATCATCGACAAGCAATGAGATCATACTGATAACTGAATCTAATCACAGTCTTTGAATGATTTTGAAATTCTCAAATATCAATAACGATTGCTGATATTTTTATCCACTTAAACCCATGCCCTATCTTTTTCAACAAGCATCAGATGATTTGTTAAGGTTCGATTAAGCACTTTATAATGCTAGGACCCCATAATCATTTGGCAAAAACTCTCACCCAACCTTAGGATTTCTTGAATTTTATTACGATCTTTATGGAACAAGGCTTGTGTATTAGTGTGCAAGTGATTATCACAGAATATTGTATTCTATGATGAATTCATCGTTAGATGATTTGACACAACTTAGATCAAAATGGTGAGAGCTCTAGGTCTATACTGACGTATAACAAAGGAGATAACCATTTAATCATGTGCTGAAGAGAGCTCCAAGTCAGTACTATCATACAGCAAAGGAGATCGTCACTCCAGCTCAGTACTTCCATACAGCAGAGGAGATTAGCACAAACACAAGACACATAAATACACCGAACATGGCAAAGAGATAGAGATATAGCTTATATGATTTGCATCATGGTAGGTGAAAGATCAATTCTCAATCCAATTTTTGTCGGGACTCAGTTTTCATGCAGGCCAAAATGATTGCGTAAAACCAGACATCCTTAAGCATATATTTTAATTTAAATCATCATGCTACTGTCTACTTTATTCTTTAGGCTGACCCTACCAAGCATATCATTAAAGAATCTATTTGTTTTTTCTATTATTTGTACTTAAAATAAGATGTAAATCAGATAACAGCATCAGTTTCTATCATTTATCATTTTTAAAAACACAAGTCATGCAAAAACAAGCATTTTAAGAAGATATACAATCATTACCCATTCATCTCGAATCAAGTTCTCAGTTCTCTTTTTATTTTTATTACTTATACTCTCCCCCTAAATTTTATTTTTACAATCTTATTTTTTATTTATTTTATATTTTTTTGTATTTTTTTATTTTTTAATTTTTTTAATTTTAATTTTTAAATTTTTTTAAAAATTGTACAAAAATAAAAATTTATCAAAGAAGGTCTTTCAAACTACACCGATTATCAAGATAAGAAATGAATTATCAAGAAATATGCAGTGACTGTGAAGTGAGAACTGTGATAATGCAAATAAAATCCAGATTGTGGATATAATACCATGACCTTAACGTGTTTGTTCCGCCTCAAATTTGAATTAGGAACAATCTCTGTCAGTAAACCGGATTACTAACAGTCCTCCTGAATTGTTCCTGCACTCATTAGCAATTAGTTAGAAAGAGGAACCCAGGCCATCGTAGTCCTAGAAGTTCCTTTTTCATCAAGATAAGTAACAAGCTTCGGCACACAACAGTTTAAACAATCAGGGATTGCTGTATCCTTCTTTTTTTTTTTGCCAATTTGTTTCGGTTCAATTAACTTGGATTTGAATGAATAAATTTGGAAATCATTTTCTGTTTAAGACCAGAAGGAAAGAATTTGGTTTTGAAGCTTTGGCTATTTTCATCTTTGTATCATGTGAAATCAGCTTCACATGAAAAGGTTTGGATGGAGGATTTTGCATCCAACCATTCAAAGATGTGTGTTGTTTACCTCTTGATCCAGAGAAGCAACCCGTGTTGCCTTTACCATTCGTAGCAAGCCTTTGAGGACATTTCTTTACCACATGACCTTCTTTTCCACACTCAAAACAAGCCTTGAATGGCTTTTGATGCTTGACTGAACCGAGTGATGCAGGTGGGATGAGGATTGCTTTGAGCTCGTAGCAGATTCTTGCTTGTTTTGGCATTTGCTATGCTGAACAGGGAATGAGATCTTCAATCATTGAGTGGGATGCTTTGCAATTGGAGACGAGATCTGTATTGGTCTTAATTCAACTTTTGGAAGCTTTTGAGACTTGACAATGTTAGGAGATATATTGATCGGTGAGGAACCAACACGCTCCTCTGTGTTTGATTCATGATCTGAGCTTATCCTGTCTTGTATACACAAATCTACTTCCGATGGATCTTGATTGACAAGAATAGGATGTGTGTTGTTTTTGGAACTTAAAGATTAGGTGATTCCTGATTTATCTCTTCTTTCATAACCCTGATAGGCTCAAAAGTAGGAATTTCACATGCTTTAAACTTATCAAAGAAGTTTGTTAGGACCAGGTACTTACGGAATACTAACTGATTCTTCGTTATACCGGATCAAATAGTGCGGAATCCTATTTGATTGGCGATCCAATCAGGGAAAACGTTAACAAGATCAAACTTAACGATTAAAAACATTAAGAACGAACTAGGAATGATCTGAAACGTTTGTGAACTTGAAGGGACGAACAGGGCATTCTGGGTCGACTAGGGTTGCAAATGTTCGAAGTGTTGTGTTTTTCCATGAATTAAGTGGTATTTATAGGTTACAGCTCTCATTCGTACGACTGAACCAAGCGACTAGCTCAGTTGTGCGACTGAGTCATACGATTGGTTCATTCGGAGGACTGAGTCAGTCTTATGACTCAATCGTACGATTGACTCAATCACCTGGTTCAGTCGTGCGATTGGCCCATTTGTATGGTCCAGTCGTACTACTGAATCAGGATACTTAGTTAAACACATTCTTGAACCTTTAATGGTTCGGAACTATATCTAACAGCTGTAAACCTATATAACATTGTCATATATGCGTGTAGCAACTAATAATATAAATAGATATAACATTAAACAACCAACAACCACATATAGAAGAGATTCTCATTATATTGATTAAACATTACATATGTGTTACAAGAAGAAGTTCTATTATATTTAAGCTCACTAGACTAGAACTGGGGACATGTGTACCAACAAACTCCCACTTGGACCTAGTTCTATCTCCCGAGCGCCAGTCATAGTACCACCACTTAAAGTGTGGGGTAAAGTCATGTGGCATCTCCCTCAGAGGAATTCGGGACATTGTGCGCAGAGGTCGGCACTTCAGGACTATCTTCGGTTGACCAGTGATGGGACTCACCTCAGACCTTCTGAGGTACCTCGTAGCCTGCTGAGGCTTGAAGTTTACCCATCTAGTCATGTACTCCCTTTTCAAGGCAGCCTCAAACCAGCCAGACATCTTCTTAGGATCAGCATAAAGAAGCTTTAGTCGGGCCAACTGATTGAGCTCAAAACCGGGGAGAGTCTTCAGATCATGAGGGAATCTGAAGTACTCGATTCCCCTCTCCCTTTTCACCGCATACACACCAAGGTCATCAAAATGAGCCCAAGCAATGATCTTCCCTGACACCTTCATGTTCTTCTTTACTTTGTATAGCTTGGTGTAGGTACTCTGAGTTGCTGTAGCATGTTGGGCTCGGACCTCGGTGAAGCAAGCCGCCCATTCAGCCTTTCGAATATCAACCTCAGCTTCTGAGGCTTGGGCTTGACTTGTTGAGGCTTCTGCTCCTTTCTCCATATCACTGAGTTTACCCAGAATATCACTGTCGAGAGTGTTTACCAAATCTGGAAACACGTTTCCCTCATGATCAGTGTATTCTGGGTAGTGTTGATCTGTGATGTCTTCAATTTCGATTTCTTCAACATCGTTGAGCTCATCATCATCAGCATCATCAAAAGTTGGAGCATTCTTAACAATTTCGTCTGGATTCAGACGAAATATTTCAGCAAGCTGCTCATCAGTAAGGTCGTGAATTATTTCTCCTTCTTCAGGAGTATAACTCACTAACCTTCTAACGATCCCCTACAGATCAAGAATCATTGTGAGTTGAGACTTGACCTAATGGAGGGGAGCAACATCATGCTCATCTTGCTGAAATCCCTTATCTGTTTAATATCAACATGTAGAGTAGCAATCATTAGTATAAACTCAAGTTAATTAAACATTAATCATTAAAGATTTACAAGAGTTTCATATACATCAAAAGATGAATCAAGTACAAAAGCTTAGGAATAAAACATCTAATCAGTACTTTTGTCTTAAAGCTGCTCATGAGTTTTGTAGTAGATGATGATGGAGGAGCCGCTGTAGATCCATCGTCTTGTCTTCTTTTTAAACGTTGTTCCCGACCAGAATCAGTAGCATTTGAAGCAGAATCATTATCATCATCATCATCTTGCCCCTCCTTGGCTTGATCATCACCACTATCATCATCATCCTCATCACTCTCATCATCATCCTCATCACTCTCATCATCCTCATCATCATCGTCATCACCATCATCATCTTCTCCTTCCTTTAGCTTCAAGGGATCAGCTTTGGACCCCTTCAGCTTCAGCATAATTTTCTTATTTGCAGACTCCAACTCCTCTATCTTTTGAGTCGACAGGACATTCTATTCCTAGAGTTGGGCAATCTGAGTTGCTTGAGAAGCATTTTGCTCCTCAAGCTGAAGCAGCCTTGTTGTCTTTTCATCATCAGTAGCTAGCAGCTTTAGTACCATCCTGTTGAGTGCTGCTAGCTATTCCTCCACTTTACTGGGAGGGAGGGGTGAACCTGTAGTAGCTGATGACTGGCCAGCTCGGTGGCTAGTGGTGGTGGCTGTGGTGGTGGTGAATATTGGAGGTGGAATGTGAGTGAAAGGTGGAGTGTGATGTACTGTGGTAGTTGGTTGGGTGGAGGTGACAGGTGGTGGAATGGGTGTAGTGGTGATTATGGTAGCTTGGGTGGTTTGGGTGGCTTGGGTGGTTTGGGTAGTGGTGGTAGCGGGGGAGGTAGTGATAAGAGTGATCCTCCTGCGTTTGGGCTTCAACCCATGAGGTTGAGCCATACGTTTCCTCTGTGTCCCCCTAGACACAGAGGCTCCTCCTCGACTGCTGGGAGAGGCTGGGGTGTAAGATGGATCAACTGTAGAGCTCCCAGACTCTCCCGGGAGTCCGCCAACCGCCCTTAATCCCCTCTCAGTTGCCACTTCCCGACTTCCCACAGTCCTGGTAAGTGGCTCTTCATCGGACTCCTCCTCCTCCTACATATGAAAATCAGGGTGTATTGGAGCTGGTTTGGGATCTTCCTGACCATCCCCTCCCTGATCAGAATCATGATCATCATCGGAGTCATCGGAGGGTAGAGCAACTTGCTCCACATCCGAATCACTGTCCTCGTGGCGCCACTTCCTTTTGCTGGCGCCACTTCCTTTTTACTGGCGCCACATAATCATCGCGGGCCAGATGCCCAAATAGTCACCTTACAAGGGGTTTCACCTGCTTCCCCCTGTACAACTTCATCCTGCCTAAGGTGGTATCATCCATCACCTCAAGCACCGCTGCATCCTCCTTCTCCTTTGGCAGCATAGGGAGCTTCTGGTCAATGATCATCTGCATGAAGTTAGGGTACATGCAGAAGCTCTCTTTGCCCTTCACTTCGATGTTCTCCATTAAATAAGTGAAGATCATCCGCGAGAAGCTGAACAGATGGTTCAGCACCAGCGCAACATATGCGCTCTGCATCTGCTCAGACAGCTCATCAAAGCCTCCCTTCCTCGAGGCAATGCACCTTAGCAGCACGTAGGCTAAGTACTTGAATTGGGGGCACAGGTTGCTCTTGTTAAGCATACCTACGTTGATATCCCCAGAGTACTTCGCCCGCAGAAAGCATCCTCGAACTGTCAGAGGGTGTAGTCGTGTGGGGTAGTCACCATCATCCCTAAACTCTAAGACTCTCCAAAGATCTTCCTCAGAGATCTCTATGGCCTGACCAAAATGGTGCTCCTGATACGGTAGGGCTCTATGGATCTGTCCACCACAGCGCTTTCCCAAAAAGCCTGCTGGACTGAACGATATGGCGTGCATGGAGTAGAAATAGCTCGGAAGATCCTCGATCTCCGTAAGAAAGTAATGATGCCCGAGAACTCCGTCGCGTTTCGAGAGGTCAGATCCAGATGAGCATAAATGTTATGCTTTATGTTGATAGTCCAGCGACTCGCCATCTGTTACACATTGTTGATAAACATTAGTGCATGTTGAGGATAGCTAATATCAGTCAAAGAACTTTAAACTTTGGTATAATCGTGCGACTAAACAAACGACTGAGTTTCAGTCGTACGATTGAACTGTGCGACTGAGATTTAGTCAAACGATTGAGTTCATGCGTATGACTGAGTCATGCGATTGGACTCAGTCGCATGTCTTCTCGTACGTGTATATCAATCGTGTGTCTGAACTCATTCGCAAGGTTCAGTCGTACGATTGAGTCATTCGTCCATCTCAGTCGTACGATTGAGCCAATCAGACAGTTCAGTCGTACGATTGAAGTTCATCAGCATGACCAGTCGTCTATTCGACTATTTGTCCATTCAAATTCTTGTTTTGAGCAATACTCAGTGTTAAACATCAAAATTATGCTCATTACACTCAGAACCAACCGATTAAACCTATTGTAACCTTAATTTGATCAGTAAGTTCAGGTTTTAAGGTCTATTAATCCTATTAAGGTTGTTGGTACTGTTAGGACATAATTTGTGCCCATTTTAATGATTTGACACAGTTTGTTCGATGATTTCTCTTGTGCAGTACCTGTATGATCGAAAGAAAACGTCAGAACTATGTAATCGAAGGTTCAGGTGAATTTTGGAAATTTTGGCTGAGGTTCTATTACGTCGTACGTATAGAGAGGCGATTTGGGTGAATGAGTGACTGAGGCCGATTCGACCTGTATATATACTAGGGTAAATCCCAGTCGGGCGACTGAGCCGAGTCGCATAGGTCAGTCGTACGATTGAGTCTAGTCGCATGAGTGAGTTATGCGACTGAGTCTCAGTCGTACGATTCACCCAATTGTTCAGTTCCAATCGTACGATTGAGGTTCAGTCGAATGACTGTGACAGTCGGTCACCTTCAATCGTGTGCTTGGACTCATTCGCATTGTCCATTCGTACGATTTGACTCATTCGTGTGTTCCAATCGTACGACTGGACCATACTTATGGTTCAGTCGTGCGACTGGGCCATACTTATCATCTTTTGACCATTTTACCATTACGACCCTTAGTTCCATTTACCAGTAGATAAACATTATGAGTAGGTTGATCATCTCAGACATGACCATTTAAAATAAAACGACATTTAGATCATCTCAGATGTGATCCATTTATCCACCTGATCACCTTAGACGTGATCCATTTATCCACCCTATCACCTCAGACGTGATCCTTTTAACCTTTCAGAAACAATTTGTTTAAGTAAACGTTAAACTCATTTGGTGACGTTTACAGAGAACATACTGCACAGTCCGACATTGACACATTATACATATAACTTCAAAATTTTAAAACTACGAACAAAATAAAACATCTTTTTGTGATTTTTGTTAGGTCAGGTTAGTGTAGGCTATTAACATTGACATCATATCAAGGACAGACTCACATGGAATCAGACAGGCATAAACAACATTACTTGGAATCTTTTATCTACATTTAACTTTAAACCCTTGCATGAATTACATATCACAGTTATTCACTTATCTAAGACTTCTAAGATCTAACTGGGAATCATGCTTGACATGATAAGTAACACCCATTGATTTTGAGCATCAGGCAATGCAGCCACGACGATTGTCAGTATACTTGACCATTAAATCCATACACAGACTTTTGACACGCATCAATGATTAATTAGATGAATTAGGTCAACAAGTATTTGTGTGTTCCACAGGTATATGGTAATCAATCTTCCTCAGGAGATTTTTGAGCGGTCTGGGGACTTAGAAGATTTGATTCTAAGAATTATCAAAGAGATGCTAAGCCTCAGGTCAGTGCCATCGCACAGCAGAGAGGCGCAAACAGCAATGAATTCTTAGAACGGATAGGTTATGCTAAGCCTCAGGTCAGTGCCATCGCACAGCAGAGAGGCGCAATACCTATCTTCTTCTTAGAGCATTATATTAGAATATACATTGTTTTCAGTGACATTTGTCATCTTTTGCTCTGTTTTTCAGATCTTTACTCACATTTGTGGCATTTGCTTGCTCCTCACCCCTTAATGGAAATTTATTGATTGTGCAGACCAGGGATATCATGAAAACCCACAACTTGTTGAATTATTTAAGTTTAAGCCAAATCACTGATGATGTCTACATATCTATTGTGTTGAATCTACCGACCATCGTACAATGCACTGGCACCCCCTAGATCAACTTTCTCCGGGTAGTTACAGTACCAACCAAGCGTACTATCATTTTCCCAATATGTTAGACCTAGACTTCTCTGATTTGTAATTTTCTGTGATTTAATTAACCTTGCAAAACATAAAAACCTTTTGGTGTTCCAAGGAACGCGACACCTGTGTACTATCACTTTCCATTTCATTGAGTCACATTTCCAGTATTTCTGTCTTTGCCTTTTCAGCTTAAGTAACCTCCCCCCTCTTTTTTTAAAGTAAATAATTACTGAACCTAACCTAATCTCCCCTTAAAATACTAAAACAGAAAATCTTTTTGTGTTTTTGGATTTTTAATCGACAAGGAAATTAAATGAAATAAAATTAAAAAATAAAAAATAAACATGTGTCGGACTACGCGTCTGTGTCTTCTGAGATAACATCACTTTTCTTTTTAACACTGTTGACCTCTAACAGATATAAAAATCTGGGTTTATCAAAGGCTTTTGTATAGAGGTCAGCGCGTTGAAAATCTGTATTAATTTTTATCACATCGATTAAATTCTAACAGATATAAACAACGTACAGTCAATCACACCCCTGCGAAAGCCGTGTTTCAACAGATGGGTGGAGAGCTTTTCATACCAAGCTCGAGGAGCCTGATGTAGCCCATACAGAGCCTTATCTAACTTGTAGACTCTGCCCTGATGATAGGGATCCTCGAATCCCTCGGGTTGACTGACGTATACCTCCTCACGGATTTCCCCATGAAGGAATGCACTCTTCACATCCAACTGATAAACTTTGATCTTCATATACGATGCATAGGCAAGAAATATCCGAATTGCTTCCATTCGTGCCACCGGTGCAAACACTTCATTGTAGTCGACTCCCTCGACTTGTCTGAATCCCTGAACAACCAACCGTGCCTTGTTTCTGATAACAACACCTTGGTCATCCTTCTTGCACTTTAGTACCCATTTGGTACCAATCACTTTTACTCCTTTTGGCCTGTCAACGAGTGTCCATACTCCAAGTTTCTTGAACTGTAGAAGCTCTTCTTGCATCGCGTTGACCCAGGCTTCATCTTTGAGAGCGTCACTGACGTACTTAGGCTCGACTTGTGAAACAAAACATGAGAAAGCCCCGTCATTAACATATCCCTTTTCCATGATTGCAGCATAATCAGCCGAGTACAGCTGATTTCGTTTCTGCACACCGGATTGAATATCCCCAATGATAGACGAGGGGGGATGATTCACACTGATCCTAGTCACTGGTGTTGTTGGAACAACAACTTCAGAATCCAAGTTTATGACTACTGGTTCAGTATCCGGATTTCCCAATGCTGGTTCGGCAGTTGACGAGCTAATTTCTGGATTTACATTATGCTCACTGTCTGGTTCAGTTGCCTCTTCATCATCTGATGAGTCATCACTCTCATCCTGAGCATGAGCTGAGGAACCTGAAGCACCATCTGCAGGTGTTGTGTTGCTTGAATCCAGATTTGGTGTATTTAGAACATCGTACATCATCTGAGTAGCAATCACATCATCCGAATCGAGCTGAGGAAGATTAAAGGATTTGAAAAAGCCATCATAATCAAAGAATGATGATGGACCTTTTCCAGCAGGGGGTGGTGTATCTTTGCACATCTACGTTACACCACACTTCAACCTGACCTGTCGAGTTATTGTAACTCGTTTGTCTGGTATGTTGTATCCTAGAAAAATCCCTTGATCAGCTTTTTCATTAAACTTGCATTCCTAAGACTTCTTCAACAGGGTACATGGAGCTCCAAATGGTTCCAGATACTCCAAGTTAGGTTTTCACTTCTGAAGTAACTCATAGCAAGTCTTGCCATGCCTTTTGACTACTGATACACGGTTAAGTGTATAGCAAGCATTTGCAACTGCTTTATTCCAGAACTGTACTGGAAGCTTAGAATCTGCCAACATTGTCCTTGCAGTCTCGATCAAGCTCCGATTCTTTCGTTCTGCAACTCCATTAATCTGTGGCGTGTATGCTGAGGTGAACTGATGAACAATTCCCTTCTCCTTGAAGAAAGCATCCATCCACTGATTCTTGAACTCTGTGCCGTTGTCTAAACGAATCTTCCTAACCTTCAGGTTGTAGAGTGACTCCAGCGTCGTGACTAGCACCTTGAATGATTCAAACGTTTCTGACTTAGCTTTCAGAAACATCACCCAAGTAAAGCGTGAGTAGTCGTCTGTGACTACAAAGCAGTACCAGTCTCCTGCTATACTCTTCGTGCTTACAGGACCAAATAGATCCATGTGCAGTAGCTCCAGGGGCATCTCTATAGAATTGACATGCTTGGTCTTGTGAGATTTCCTGGTCTGCTTTCCCTTCTTACATGAGACACAAAAATTAGGAAGTTTGAAGTTCTTGACAGTAACTCCATCAACTAAGTTGTTATGAATCAGATGATTCATCTTCCTGTGATTAATGTGTCCCATTCTTCTGTGCCATGAGATGGATTCCTTCTCTGTTGCTTTAGATAGGAAACACTGAACTGTAGACTCAGAGGAAGAAGCATTAGACATATCCAAGACATATAAATCATTGTACTTGGATGCTGACATTAAGACTTGCTCCTCTGGAATCTCCATCTCTTTCTTCAGTATGTAACACTTGCGATTGTCAAACATCACTTTGAAGCCCTTGTCACATATCTGAGACACTAAAAGCAGATTGTTTTCTAATTGTTGTACATAATTGACTTTGTCGAATCGTACCTTTGCATTACCTACTTCGCCTTGAGCGGTAATGTATCCTCCTTTGTTACCAGCAAAGGAAACGTGTCCCCCTTTAATTTGTTTGACATTGAAAAGGAGAGACTTATTTCCTGTCATGTGCCTGGAAGCTCCGCTATCTACAATCCATGTATTGGTAGTAGCACTGTAGCGGACAACCTGCATATAATTGAAAACAATTAGTTAAGGAGGGGACCCAAGCCCTAACTGGCTTGGGTTTCCCAGAGGCATCACACAGTATGAACTCTACCCACTGTGTAACATCCCAACCCGGGTAGGGCTGACGTGTCACACAAACAGTAAATCAGAGGTTCATAACGATAGAATTAAAGTACTAAGAAACACACAAATCCTTACATAGGCCCAAATAATTTAATAAAGTCTTAACATCAAATACTATTAAATCTTATTAATCCAAATGTTCTCATCCTAACTTCTTGAGTTAACACTCTTCACTCGTTCCCCTGAGCCCCTTGAGTACCTGTTATAAAAATAAGAGAAAACAACAAAAGAAAAATACGGATGAGCCAAGAATGCTCAGTAACGGAATAAACAATAGCAATACAATGGTCAATCATGATAACAATGAGATGATCAAGTCGAAAATCAAATGATAATGATCATCTAAAAGGAATACCCATGTGAGCCAATAACAATAACAATTAACAATGTGTACATTAGCTGCAGTTCTAATGCACCAATATGTGAGATAGGAATGTGGGCACACACACCTAACCATCTCACCAATAACAATAACAATGATATCCTAGGATCGATCCATACGCCTCCTTTAACAATAATCAATATGTGTAACAACTAAACACATAATAATAATGTAGAGACGCTGTGGTCTAATCGCTCTGCCACAGATAGAGCACGTCACTTGTGCCACAATGACGCCCTATGTCCCCATAGGTGGATGTGCTCGGGTATGGAGGTCAATGATACAATCAATCAAGCCAATATAACACAATAAGTTCACTAGTGCTCATAACCCTTAATCAAGGCCACTAGCTATAATCAATCATTTAGGAAGCATGTGACAATGAGTACAAAGCAATTAAAGGCTATCACATGCAAACAATATCAATTATACAATAAACACTTATAACAATAATCTTATGGATTTAATCACCAACATGTCAAGTTAAGAATTCAAAATACCGATCAAGAACGAGAGGTATTCATGCTACGAGAAAGAAAGGTCGGAATCCGTACCTTATACACGAATGACAATAATCAGAAACAAAGTCTAGGCTCGGTTAACGCCGTGAGAACCTACGATAACATAACGCAGATTATAGTTTGAAAAATTTCAGTTCTGTCTCTGTCTTTTCGCACTCGTTAAAAATACTAAACGACGTCTAAAAATTCTGAAAATCTCCAGTCTACTAGATTAGTGAGTTCTGAACAACTTTCATTTAGAAAAGTTTCTGATTTGGATTACCGAAATATGAGAAAAACGTTGATCTTTACAGCTGCGCAGAACTGCTAGCTGTTACGAAAACGACTATTTAGAGGTCCAAACGAATGAGTTTTTCGATGTTTTATATACCAACAGATTCGTCTTTCGACGAACTTCATCATGGACATAAAGTTTAACTGATTTGGATCTGTTATGATAAAGTTATGGCTTCCGTAAGTTGGCTGTAAAAATACGGAACTAATCCACTATTTAAAACTTATTTTTAAACAAAATGGACTATTTATAATGTTTGTTAATATTATATATAATCATAACTATCAGAAATTATATCTTATTCATTTACATAATATGTCAATATTATTTTGAAACATAATAATGATCCATTATTTAATTAAGTAATAGTATTTTAACTAATTAATAGTATTTTCTATAAACATATTTTATAGAAATATTAAAGCATTTAAATAAACAATTTCTATAAAATATGTAAATGGTCTTAAAAATAAAAAGAGTTTACAGAATTGGTTTTTATAATTTTTGGTAATTTTTACAAAATTTTAAATGGTTAAATAGGCTTTTAAAAAAAATATGGCAGGAGCCCGGGTTCGAACCCGTGACCTCCTGCCCAAAATCCATCCAACTAACCAGTAGACCAAAGGCATGTAGCCGCATTAGAATCCCTCTTCTAATTGTTTTAAGCTAGCCCAACCAAACACCCCCAAATCCTTTGAACCCTAAATCGGTTTTGAATCAAATTGATGCCCGATTCGTTGTTGTTAATGCTCAATTTCATAGGGCTTTCGTTCCTAAGCTAAAATCGAGCATGTATGTATGTTCAATTTCCTGTTAATCAATCCTGAATCCCAAAATACCTAAATTCTATACCGTATAAACCCTAGAACAATTTCACTTCAATTGATCATTAAAACGATGTAATTAGCCAAATTAATGATAGGGCTTTCATTCCTAGTCAATAATCGAGTATGTAGGTGTTTCGAATTACCTGTATGGTGTTCGTTTGAAGTTAAATCCAATGAAGAACAAGTCGCGGCACTCGTGTCAATCGAATGATGCTCAAACGATAATTGTAATCAAATTAAACTTGTAGACAGCTTCGGATGATGATTAAGAGCAATAGCCCCTTATCAAATGCGATTGAAACCGATCGGAGGTGTGCTCTTGATTGAGTTGCAGGTTCACGAGTTTGAAGAAATCGAACAGAGTGTTTTTGGGGATTGTAGATGTAATTGAAAGTCTTGTTCGTTTATTAATCTTGGTATCATTGCGTGTACACGATTAATTCGATTATCATTAAGTTTTGAATGCGATTACAGTTTGTAAAGTAGCCGACCAAGTTCACGTGGTTGTTAGATCGCACTGTCGTTCGAATCTTCCAATTGATGAGTGGTTTAGGTTCGAATCTTGATCTATAACCGGTTGGTATGAATTAATTGGGTTAAAACCGTGTGTTTTTGGAGATCGGGGGTCGCCGGAAAACGGCCGGCGAGTGGCCGGAGGTGGCCGACGGCGGTGATGGGGAATTTTAAAAAAATTTACAGAATGGCCCCTCAACTTCCTTCTTTTATTATTTTGTGTTTTTAAGTTTATAAAACAGTTTTCAAACTTTACAATTTACCCCCTGGACTTATTAAAACATTTTTAATAAATTTTGTAAATTATTATTATTATCATTATTATTGTTATTATTATTATTATTATTATTATTTATTATTATTATTTTTTTTTACGGGTATTATAATTCTACCCCCCTTAAAACAATTTCGTCCTCGAAATTCAATATAATGTAGCATGAATCCTTCTGAAAATACAATACGGTGAAAGTAATACTTCTTTAAATACACATCACTTACGAATAGAGTAATCACTAACAGTTAGGCTTAGAAAACATGCACTTAGTTGTCGAATAAGTATGGATACTGTGAACGAATCATTTCTTCTGTCTCCCATGTCGCCTCGCGTTCAGAATGATTTTTCCATAAAACTTTAACGAACGGTATAGACTTGCGTCTCATAACTCGTTCTTGACGATCAATAATAGCTTCAGGTTCTTCTTCATAAGAAAGATCTTCTTGAATCGCGTGAAGAGGGTAACTAATAACGTGCAACGGATGATAGTTGTATCCCCTCAACAAAGAGACATGAAAAACGTTATGAACATGAGAGAGTTGCGGTGGCAATGCTAAACGATACGAGACTTCTCCAACCCTTTCAAGAATCTCAAACGGACCGATAAAACGTGGACTTAACTTTCCTTTAATTCCAAATCGACGTATGCCACGACAAGGTGACACTTTGAGAAACACATGATCTCCGACTCTAAATTCCAACGCTCGTCGGTGTTGATCGGCGTAACTCTTTTGTCTAGTTTGGGCTTCTTTCAATTTCTCTCTGGCAACGGCAACTTTGTCATTAGTAATTCTAACCAATTCCGGTCCTTCGATTATCTTCTCTCCAACCTCATTCCAACATATCGGTGCTCTACATTTTCGACCATATAGAAGTTCAAACGGGGCCATATTTATACTAGCTTGCCAACTATTATTATACGCGAACTCAACTAAGCATAGATACTCATCCCAATTGCCCGTCCATTCGAGTGCGCATGCTCTAAGCATATCTTCCAAAGTCTGAATAGTGCGTTCAGATTGTCCGTCAGTCTGCGGATGGAAGGCGGTACTAAATCTTAACTTGGTTCCCCAAGCATTTTGGAAACCCTTCCAAAAGCGTGACGTGAAACGCGGATCTCTATCACATACAATCGATGATGGCGTGCCATGAAGTCGAATAATATCTTGCAGAAACACCTCTGATAATTTGCTAACTGAATAACCCTGTTGGATAGGCAAGAAATGAGCCGACTTTGTGAGTCTATCGACTACGACCCAAATGGCGTCGTTCTTCTTGAATGTTTTTGGTAGACCTGTAACAAAGTCCATGGAAATATCATCCCATTTCCACACAGGAATATCTAATGGTTGCAGTAATCCACTAGCTCTTTGATGCTCAATCTTTACTTGCTGACAAGTTAAACAATGACTCACATATTTAGCTACATCTTCTTTCATACCACTCCACCAAAAGTTCTGCCTTAGATCTCTATACATCTTAGTGGCTCCCGGGTGAATAGAGAATGGTGAACTGTGTGCCTCTGCTAATAAGGAGTCACGAAGGGTTGAATCATTTGGCACACATAATCTATTTCCACACCAGATAACTCCTTATTCATCAACTCGAAACTCAGATTGTTTCCCTATCTTCAAATTTTGTAATATCGCCCAAAGTTCTCCATCTTGATTCTGAGCTTCCTTGATCCGTGTAATAAGATCAGATTCTATCCTCATCTTGGCTAGATAACCGTTAGACTCACCAAGCTGTAATCCAACTTCCATTCTATCCAGATCTGAGATAATCTGTGGTTGGATTTGAAGACATGCTACTCCACCTGCACTCTTTCGACTGAGAGCATCTGCCACGACATTCGCCTTGCCCGGATGATACTGGATGTTGGCATCGTAATCCTTGAGTAGTTCTAACCATCTCCTCTGCCTCATATTGAGTTCTTTTTGAGTGAAAATATACTTAAGGCTCTTATGATCAGTAAAGATGTCACATGTCTCTCCATACAAATAATGTCTCCAAATCTTTAATGCAAACACTACAGCTGCAAGTTCTAAATCATGTGTTGGGTAGTTTACTTCGTACGGTTTAAGTTGTCGGGACGCATAGGCAATAACTTTACCATGCTGCATAAGAACACAACCGAGTCCCTTCTTTGATGCATCACTATAAATTTGGTATCCGCCAGAACCCGCAGGTAACGTAAGAATAGGGGCAGATACCAGTCTTTTCTTCAGTTCCTCAAAACTCTTTTCTCTATCCTCGTTCCAAGTAAACTTTACACCCTTTCTCATAAGTTGAGTTAGAGGCAATGCTACACGAGAGAAACCTTCCACAAAACGTCGGTAATAGCCCGCTAAACCAAGAAAACTACGAACTTCAGTGACGGATGTCGGTCGAGGCCATTTAGTAATAGCTTCCACCTTTGCCGGATCCATAGTGATACCTTTAGCTGATACAACATGGCCTAAAAATGCCACTTGTTCAAGCCAAAAGTCACACTTAGAAAATTTAGCATATAACTTCTTTTGGCGTAAGGTCTCTAAAATCGTGCGGAGATGGTCTTCATGCTCCTCTCTACTTTTAGAGAATACCAAGATATCATCGATAAAAACAATTACAAAGCGGTCCAAATACTCATGGAACACTCTGTTCATGAGGTCCATAAAGACAGCTGGAGCATTGGTCAAGCCAAAAGGCATAACTAGGAACTCATAGTGACTGTAACGGGTGCGGAATGCTGTCTTAGGAACATCTTGATCTCGGATCCTCAATTGATGGTATCCTGATCTGAGGTCGATCTTAGAGAAGAACTTTGCTCCTTGTAGTTGATCGAAGAGATCATCAATACGCGGTAACGGATAGCGGTTCCGGATAGTAATCTTATTAAGCTCTCGGTAGTCGATGCATAGACGCATACTACCATCTTTCTTCTTCACAAATAATACCGGTGCTCCCCATGGTGAAACACTTGGTCTAATGAATCCAAGTTGTAATAGTTCCTGCAGTTGTTCTTTCAATTCCTTCAACTCTACTGGAGCCATCCGATAAGGTGCCTTCGAAATAGGTTCCGCCCCGGGGATTAAATCAATAGTAAACTCGACTTCACGCTCAGGTGGTAACCCTGGAAGTTCTTCAGGAAAGACATCAGAGAATTCTCGAACAATAGGAAAGTCTTCAATACGAGGAGTATCCACTGATGTATCTTTATAGAGGCTAAGAATCCCTCACATCCACGGAATATAAGCTTTTGGGCTTTCAGAGCAGAGATAATTTTGAGAGGCTTCCGAGGTAGGTTCCCTTGGTAAACTAAGTCAGGATTCATAGGATCACCAAATAGCACACGACGAGTTTGACATTCTATGGTAACCTGGTGTCGTGTTAACCAATCCATGCCAAGAATAATATCGAAATCACCCATGTGCATAGGAAATAGGTTAGCCTCTCTAATGATTGATTCGATCTGAATAGGACAGTTTTGGTACACTTGGGAAATAACAATTGATTCTCCAACAGGAGTAGAAATCACTAATGCAGGCTCTAGAGCGGTAGGCATTATCGTAAGGTGCTTTGTGAATAGATGAGATACTATCGAGTGGGTGGAGCCAGTATCAAACAATACAGAAATATCATAGTCACCATAACGAAGTATACCACAAATCGTACCTATATATTGATAACTAATGAGATACTAACGACGGTAACACTAGAATCAATGGAAGTAGATTATGATTATTAGAATGAATTTGTACGGGAAGATGTACCTGGAGCGTTAACAGCTTCCCCTGCAGTTAGTGCGAATACTCGACCTCCAGTAGTGGGTGGCGCATTTGCTCCCTTAGCATCATTCTCTGGTCGGTTCCTCGCCTTTGGGCATTGACTAACCCTATGCCCCATATCTCCACAACCAAGACAAGCTCCTGTAAGTCGACGACAAGTTCCGGGATGATGCTTTCCACAATGAGTACACATCGGATGTCTGGAAGGATTGCCTTTTTGATTCACCGGTTGAGCTGCAATTGGTTGTTGATAGGTTATCATTTGACCTTGACTTCGAGTCTTACCATGCCATGGCTTAGTGTTCTTCCCCGATCCTTGATTTTTCTGACGATCATTTCCATTTCGGTCAGATCCTTGAGATGACTCACCGCCAGCCTGAATACGAGTCCCATCTCTACTGCGCTTCTTATTATCCTCAAATTTTAACAAAATTCTTTTCTCTCCAGGTCCACCCTTTTTGCAGCCCTAACTGCTTCCTCAACATTGTTGAAAGTGGAGTGAATAATAGCCTTACGAATCCGATCACATACTGCCCATTGATACTTTTCAGCCCGTTCCTCAGGTGATCCAGCAGAAGAACCTAGAAATCCCAACAGTCGATAAAACCGGTCTGTAAAATCAGTGAGTGATTCATCGTTCCGTTGACGGATGTTATCATACTCCCGCCTGTATGCTGCTTTATCCACATTCGTAAAATACTTGTCGAAGAATATGGAACGAAAATCATTCCAAGATAGAGTCTCCATGAACTGTTCGCCTCCTCTTTCAGCTACCACATTCTCCCACCATACTTGAGCATCTTCCTCCAGCTTATAAGCAGCTAAACCCGCCCTGTACTGCTGATCAACTCTAAGCACGGTAAAAATTTTCTCAATGTGAGCGATCCAGTCTTTGGCCACTGCAGGTGTAGCCGCCTTAGTGAATGATCGTGGTTTTTGCTTTTGAAATCGTGCTAGCCAAACGTCTGCACCAGTTGGGTTTGGATTCGGGTTCGGATTTGGGTTTGGATTTGGATCCGGATTTGGGTTTGGATTTGGATTCGGATTCGGATTTGGGTTTGGATTTGGATTCGGATTCGGATTTCGTACCGCATCAATCAAAGTTGGTAGTATAGCAGTAAGTGCTTGGGTCATAGCACCAACAAGGTTTGGATCAGGTCCATTCGACCCGCTAGAATTTCGTGAATTACGGCTGGGAGGCATCTAAAATAAAAACATTTCACATTAATCAGAAAAACGTGAATTAAAAAGTAGCCCTATAATATATAGAGAACCTAACCCAATGTCTACCCAATCCTCACATGTCTTAATTTATTTAGTTTAAGTTTTCTACAGGAAGGAGCCTAAGCTCTGATACCATAACTGTAACACCCCAACCCGGTTAGGGCTGACGTGTCACACAAACAGTAAATCAGAGGTTCATAACGATAGAATTAAAGTACTAAGAAACACACAAATCCTTACATAGGCCCAAATAATTTAAATAAAGTCTTAACATCAAATACTATTAAATCTTATTAATCCAAATGTTCTCATCCTAACTTCTTGAGTTAACACTCTTCACTCGTTCCCCTGATCCCCTTGAGTACCTGTTATAAAAATAAGAGAAAACAACAAAAGAAAAATACGGCTGAGCCAAAGAATGCTCAGTAACGGAATAAACAATAGCAATACAATGGTCAATCATGATAACAATGAGATGATCAAGTCGAAAATCAAATGATAATGATCATCTAAAAGGAATACCCATGTGAGCCAATAACAATAACAATTAACAATGTGTACATTAGCTGCAGTTCTAATGCACCAATATGTGAGATAGGAATGTGGGCACACACACCTAACCATCTCACCAATAACAATAACAATGATATCCTAGGATCGATCCATACGCCTCCTTTAACAATAATCAATATGTGTAACAACTAAACACATAATAATAATGTAGAGACGCTGTGGTCTAATCGCTCTGCCACAGATAGAGCACGTCACTTGTGCCACAATGACGCCCTATGTCCCCATAGGTGGATGTGCTCGGGTATGGAGGTCAATGATACAATCAATCAAGCCAATATAACACAATAAGTTCACTAGTGCTCATAACCCTTAATCAAGGCCACTAGCTATAATCAATCATTTAGGAAGCATGTGACAATGAGTACAAAGCAATTAAAGGCTATCACATGCAAACAATATCAATTATACAATAAACACTTATAACAATAATCTTATGGATTTAATCACCAACATGTCAAGTTAAGAATTCAAAATACCGATCAAGAACGAGAGGTATTCATGCTACGAGAAAGAAAGGTCGGAATCCGTACCTTATACACGAATGACAATAATCAGAAACAAAGTCTAGGCTCGGTTAACGCCGTGAGAACCTACGATAACATAACGCAGATTATAGTTTGAAAAATTTCAGTTCTGTCTCTGTCTTTTCGCACTCGTTAAAAATACTAAACGACGTCTAAAAATTCTGAAAATCTCCAGTCTACTAGATTAGTGAGTTCTGAACAACTTTCATTTAGAAAAGTTTCTGATTTGGATTACCGAAATATGAGAAAAACGTTGATCTTTACAGCTGCGCAGAACTGCTAGCTGTTACGAAAACGACTATTTAGAGGTCCAAACGAATGAGTTTTTCGATGTTTTATATACCAACAGATTCGTCTTTCGACGAACTTCATCATGGACATAAAGTTTAACTGATTTGGATCTGTTATGATAAAGTTATGGCTTCCGTAAGTTGGCTGTAAAATACGGAACTAACCCACTATTTAAAACTTATTTTTAAACAAAATGGACTATTTATAATGTTTGTTAATATTATATATAATCATAACTATCAGAAATTATATCTTATTCATTTACATAATATGTCAATATTATTTTGAAACATAATAATGATCCATTATTTAATTAAGTAATAGTATTTTAACTAATTAATAGTATTTTCTATAAACATATTTTATAGAAATATTAAAGCATTTAAATAAACAATTTCTATAAAATATGTAAATGGTCTTAAAAATAAAAAGAGTTTACAGAATTGGTTTTTATAATTTTTGGTAATTTTTACAAAATTTTAAATGGTTAAATAGGCTTTTAAAAAAATATGGCAGGAGCCCGGGTTCGAACCCGTGACCTCCTGCCCAAAATCCATCCAACTAACCAGTAGACCAAAGGCATGTAGCCGCATTAGAATCCCTCTTCTAATTGTTTTAAGCTAGCCCAACCAAACACCCCAAATCCTTTGAACCCTAAATCGGTTTGAATCAAATTGATGCCCGATTCGTTGTTGTTAATGCTCAATTTCATAGGGCTTTCGTTCCTAAGCTAAAATCGAGCATGTATGTATGTTCAATTTCCTGTTAATCAATCCTGAATCCCAAAATACCTAAATTCTATACCGTATAAACCCTAGAACAATTTCACTTCAATTGATCATTAAAACGATGTAATTAGCCAAATTAATGATAGGGCTTTCATTCCTAGTCAATAATCGAGTATGTAGGTGTTTCGAATTACCTGTATGGTGTTCGTTTGAAGTTAAATCCAATGAAGAACAAGTCGCGGCACTCGTGTCAATCGAATGATGCTCAAACGATAATTGTAATCAAATTAAACTTGTAGACAGCTTCGGATGATGATTAAGAGCAATAGCCCCTTATCAAATGCGATTGAAACCGATCGGAGGTGTGCTCTTGATTGAGTTGCAGGTTCGCGAGTTTGAAGAAATCGAACAGAGTGTTTTTGGGGATTGTAGATGTAATTGAAAGTCTTGTTCGTTTATTAATCTTGGTATCATTGCGTGTACACGATTAATTCGATTATCATTAAGTTTTGAATGCGATTACAGTTTGTAAAGTAGCCGACCAAGTTCACGTGGTTGTTAGATCGCACTGTCGTTCGAATCTTCCAATTGATGAGTGGTTTAGGTTCGAATCTTGATCTATAACCGGTTGGTATGAATTAATTGGGTTAAAACCGTGTGTTTTTGGAGATCGGGGGTCGCCGGAAAACGGCCGGCGAGTGGCCGGAGGTGGCCGACGGCGGTGATGGGGAATTTTAAAAAAATTTACAGAATGGCCCCTCAACTTCCTTCTTTTATTATTTTGTGTTTTTAAGTTTATAAACAGTTTTCAAACTTTACAATTTACCCCCTGGACTTATTAAAACATTTTTAATAAATTTTGTAAATTATTATTATTATCATTATTATTGTTATTATTATTATTATTATTATTATTTTATTATTATTATTTTTTTTACGGGTATTATACACTGTCCTTTGTCAGTTGGTGGAACCTCAACCTTCAGTTTGTCACTGCTATCAGACACATCAGACATTTTAGCTTTCCACATTCCATCTTTATGAAAAGATTGTTTGTGATATACAGTGGATTGATTAACAGTTTGAACCTTTGTTTTAGTTTCCAAAACTGGTTTCACCTCAGGCATCACAGACTTGCCAATGACTTGTCTGTGTTGAATGTGGTATTGAGGAGATGTGTAAGACCTAGCAGGTGTGTTAGACCTAACAGGGGTCTTAGATCTCTGTTTTGGGAACTGAGTAACTTCTTTGTCCAGTTCAACTTTAACCCTAGGTGTCTGATAGCGGGGACAACTAGAAGATATGTGACCCCGTTTACCGCAAGCATAACAGGATCTCCTTTCAAAGGGACTAGAAGATCTCTTGTGGGGTGGGGAGTAGACCTTAGGTATGTGGTCTTTGGTCTCGGTCTTTTGATGTTCACCTTCCTTGACAAACTTAACTTGTTTAACATTATGATTTATTTGCCTTTAAAGATGAGTGTTATCTTTCTTAACTGGTTTATTTTGAGTGGGTTTGGAAATCTTGGATTGTGTGTTAGTAGACTTAGAACCCAACCCAAGAGATGCTTGAACATTCTCTTCCACCCTTTGTTCATTTCCAGTTGTGCCTGAAGTTGAGGGTTTCTGATCAGCACCTGAAGACATAGTCTTAACTACTGTGTCCGGGTCACCGACTAGAGGAGTTGTCACCACATGATCTTTAATTGGATTATTATTGATTGGACGTTGTTTGGTGTTCAAAAGAGCCTCACATGGTGGGGGCACAACTTTATAACCCAACCATCCCCGTTATTACGTTCCTTAACCAAGTTTTTCAAAATATGCGAGGAGCTCGCAAGACTATGATGTTTTTGTTTTAAAGACTCATTTTCAACTAGTAAAACTGCTTTATCCTTTTTAGTTTCTTCAATGGTCTTTAAATAGAATTTAATATTATTCTCTTGGTTGAAGGCAACAACTTCAGTCTCTTTTAATTGTTTCTTTAAGGCCTCAACTTTTTCTTTGTAACTGCTTTCATTCTATTTTAAAACTTTGTTAGCCTTTTTGCATAATTTTAAGTCATTTACTAAGTTATCATTATGATCTAATAACCTAGCAAATTTAAGTCAATGCTTACCCTAACTTTTTCACATTCAACACAAGCATGTTTAGCAAACAGATCATCTTTTGATTCTACCTGTGCAGATGTGGACATTCCGGCCATAAAAGCATTTTGAGACTGTGGTTGTGCTTCAGATTCAGCATTCAGCTCATTCTCAACGATTTGGTTAACATCAGCTAAAGTCTCTTCCATTTCAGTAGTATCAATCTCAGCTGAGCTCTCCCCCTTACTTGCTGAGTCTTCATTCAAATCTTCAATTGATGCTATGTTGGCTTCACTGTCAGATAAGAATCGGAAGGACCAATCCTGTCCTTCATCACCTTGAGCAACCATAGCTTTGGAGTCACTGCTTGTTGGAACTGTTTTTTTCTCCCTTTCTTGTTTGTTGAAAGATGAGAATGGATTCCCGTTGCCAGTCTTTTTCGGTTTTACACATTCCCTCTTGAAGTGGCCTTTTTCTCCACAGTTGAAGCAAGTGACTTTGGACTTGTCAAAACCAAATGTAGTATCTTTGGTAGCCATTAGATTCTGTCCCGTCTTTTTCATAAACTTCTTAGCTCGTCGCACAGCACTTGCTAGAGCCCACATTATGTCAATACGTTCCAACTCGTTCTCATCCACCTGCTCGTAGTCTTCATCAGCCAGGTGGCAGTTTCCAATCTTCCCGGCCACTAAACCATCATAGGAATGAACTACCGCAGCAAGTAGATCCATGTGTTCCTTTGCAACCTCTACAGTTACTTTTCCCAAATTTTCAGTCATTAACTTCGTTGATTGGGTAACTATAGGACTTTGTAGAACCCCAGATGCACCATGTGACTCACTAGCAGATGATGAGCCTTGATCAGCTGATGGTGATGCATTTGACACAAAAGCAGTTTGCAGAGGAGCACTGGAGGCTTTGGAAGTAGAAGTAGGAGTAGGAGAAACATTGTAGAGTGATGGATCTTAAGTGTAAGCTCCTTTCTTCGTTCTATACTTGTGTCGGACCTCTTCCTCTCTCAGTTTCAGAATGAAGTCATTAATATCCAAAGTCTCCAAAACTGAGTTATAGTGTAAAGTGGAAATAAAGGAATCCTATTTCTCTTGTAGACCCTCATCCAAGCTTGTAACTTTATCTTCTTTAGATGTCTTAACCCCATGAGTGTGAAGTCCACTCATCAAATGGTAGAAGCGATCAATGATCTCGTCCAAGCTTTCATTCCCAATAGACGAGAAGTTGTAAAAATCTTTCTTCAACGCTTTAGCCTTCAGTGACTTAAGTGTTGAATTGCTATCATATCTCTTCTCAAGAGCGTCCCATAACTTTTTGCTCTGTTTGTGCTCTGAGTATTGATGAAAGATGTCTTTGGGAATCGACTGTGTCAACATTGCATAAACCTTCTTTTCAGCATTATAGGCAACCTTTTGTGCATCACTTAGTCCACTTAAAGTCAATGGTATTCCATCAGCACCAACGGGCATGTTATATCCAGTCTCAATCGAGTTCCATAAATTGGTATCCACACCATTTAGATGAATTTCAAATCTTTGTTTCCACTGAGGAAATTCATCAATAGACAGTAGTTTAGGTGGTTTATTATGGTTTCCAATTTCATTTTCCAGTAACAGAAGGTTCTGAATCCTAGAGTCTTTTCCGACTGAGAAGGCAAAATTTTCGGAGTCCATTTTGTCTTAGTTTAAACTTGAAGAGTGAACTGTTTGGGCGACTGGAGTGTACGACTGAGAGGCGACTGACACAAACA
The DNA here is from genome assembly GCA_024085815.1 of Flaveria linearis. Taxonomy (NCBI): domain Eukaryota; kingdom Viridiplantae; phylum Streptophyta; class Magnoliopsida; order Asterales; family Asteraceae; genus Flaveria; species Flaveria linearis. The sequence continues at coordinate 44,110 of JABSNV010001103.1, forward strand.
GTGTGCGATTGAACTCAATCGTACGATAGGACAGGTGATTGTGACACTTGAGCGACTGGACAGACCGACTGAATCAACCGGGTGATTGAATAAGCGACTGAGTTCAATCGTACGATTGAACTGGGCGACTGGACTTCAGTTGTACGATTGAGATAATCGTGCGACTGAGACTGCTGAAATCAAGGTTTTTCACACACTTTGACCTAAAACGCAAGTTTTTACACCCTTGACGGCTAAAACTCGAAAAAGATTGAATTTTCAGAACATGCACACGTAAAAACTTGATTTTTGAGCAGAAAGAACGGATCTTTTCGCTAAAAACGTAAACTTTTTCACGAAAAACGATAGAATCCACGAAGAATCAAGAGCCAAAGCTCTGATACCACTTGTTAGGACCAAGTACTTACGGAATACTAACTGATTCTTCGTTATACCAGATCAAATAGTGCGGAATACTATTTGATTGGCGATCCAATCAGGGAAAACGTTAACAAGATCAAACCTAATGATTAGAAAACGTTAAGAACAAACTAGGAATGATCTGAAATGTTTTGTGAACTTGGAAGGGACGAACAGGGCGCTCTGGGTCGCCTAGGGTTGCAAATGTTCGAAGTGTTGCGTTTTTCCACGAATTAAGTGGTATTTATAGGTTACAGCTCTCATTCGTACGACTGAGCCAAGCGACTAGCTCAGTCGTGTGACTGAGTCATATGATTGGTTCATTCGGACGACTGAGTCAGTCTTATGACTCAATCGTACGATTGACTCAATCACCTGGTTCAGTCGTGCGATTGGCCCATTCGCATGGTCCAGTCGTACTACTGAATCAGGATACTTAGTTAAACACATACTTGAACCTTTAATGGTTCAGAACTATGTCTAACAATTGTAAACCTATATAACATTGTCATATATGCGTGTAACAACTAATAATATAAATAGATATAACATTAAACAACCAACAACCATATATAGAAGAGATTCTCATTATATTGATTAAACATTACATATGTGTTACAAGAAGAAGTTCTATTACATTTAAGCTCACTAGACTAGAACTGGGGACATGTGTACCAACAAAGTTAGAAGAAATAGTAGATATAGATTTACAAACAACTGGGACTGCACAATTGTTAGCTTGACTGTCAGCATTCGATTTATTGTAGCCCATACCAGTTGTAAAATCATAATCATCTCGCACCTCATTAAGATTGACACCGCTCAAACCTGCATGCAGACTATTAGTAGGTTGTTCAAACAATCATTTGAAGGATGAGGTCTGGGATTGGTGAATAACATAAAGTAGAAGGGGGTGGAACTGAATTAAATACAGTTTCACCATCAGATTTATATCCAATCCCATGTTTTATCCGCGCCCCTTGTTGTTAGCAATAAGCTCATCCTTTTTCATCTGTGAAAGAGTCCATTTATCGAGCTTTGTTTGAATTTGAGTCGTTTCAAATTGAGCTAGCACTGCTCTTTCTCTTAAAATATTAATTTCCAAATTTCTTTCCAAAAGATTTCTTTTCAAAAGAACAATTTCAGCCAATGCTTCATTAAGTTTCTTTGAAAAAGCAATTTCATTCTGCTTGAGTTCTTTGTTTATGGTTTTTTATTCTTTTTCGTTATCTAGCAATAACCTATTTGCTTTATAGATCCCAAACAAATGAATTTTGCAAGCAGATGAGCACATTTCTTGAACTGTCTCATATGGAGGTCCCGTGACAATTCTTTCAGCTTCTAAGGCTTTCTCGCAGTTGCAGACCCTTATGTTTCTTTTAAGTTCCTCTTCCTTGGCCTTTAGCGTCTTTTCATCCTCAGTTTCTTTCTATCCTTCATCATTTTTTTCAGCTTCATTAGCATCAGTTCTCGCAAACATGTTCACTTCCATTACCAGCTCTTAAAGCTTCACAATTCTCTTTTACAGTCTCTCTGATTTCATCAGTTGAATCAGAATGAATTTCCATCGACTTCAACCTCTCAATCATCTCGGTTTTGTAATCAAGAATGCTTGTCGCAGAAGAAATAATAGATACATTCATTCTGTTAGTTTGAGATGGAAACACGGCTTGATGAAATTCTCTTCTTTTGATATCCAGCTCAGCAGATTTCAGCTTGTTGATCACATCTATCAACTTGTAATCAAGAAAATTTCTTTCGTTCTTAAGCATTTTAACCTGAGAGCTCCACTCGGGTGGAGGAGATTTAAGAAGCTGTTGAACTTGTTCATAATTGGTGAGTTGGGGGTCATGCTTCTTCAGATTATTTGCCACAGATATAAATCGATCAATGAAATCAGACAACTTTTCATTCTTCATACCTGCAAAACAGTCAAACCGGCTTTGAGCCGTTGTGAGATTATTTGATTTAAAGTCTTCTGAAGATGACATTTTTGAACAATTAAACGACCAAAAAAAATATTTTTCCCAAAAATTCTAAAATAATTCTCCCCCTGAAAAAATATTTTTTCTTTTAAAATGTCACGCTACAATGGTAAAATTTTAACAGTTATTAGCCCAATTGAAAACCCAAATCAGCCCAATTTACTTAACCAAATTGAATACCCAGTCCAATGATATTAAACCCAATTTGTTGATCCAGGCCCAAAATAATGAGAAATCCCATTCACAAACAAAAAACCTTTACCCTAATCCTAACACTTAAAACACATCTCAAAAGCTCAAAAGCTCCATACGGTTTCAAAACTCAAAGTCAACATTCTTCTCTCTTAAACCCCACCCTCACCTCTGCCATTCTTCTCTTCGCTCAACCAATTCCACCAGATCCCTCAAAACCCTAACCTATAATTCACTACCACACAATCGTCTTCCCAAACCACCACTTTTCTCCTTCGATTCACAGGCATCATCAAACAACTCAACAATGGTGAAGAAGGAGAAATCTATTAACGTATCAGGAAAACCGAAGCACTCTCTCAACGTCAACAGAAATGGCGGCAACAAGAACAAAAGCGGTGACAGTGGCCACTCCGCCGCCACCGTTCGCCGCCTCAAGATGTACAACACGAGGACCAAGCGTGACGCCAAAGGGACAATTATGAAGCACGATTTGCAGTCGAAGGACGATTGGTGGAGAAGCTGCCGGCTAGTTGTTGTAAGTGTTTCCGGTGACGGTTTTAGATGGTGGTTAGGGCAGTGGTGTTGGTGATTATGGCTGTGGTGGTAGTTTAATGGAGGTAGCTGTTGGTTTGGGTGGTAGAGGTTACGGGTGCGGGTGGTGGTGGCTGAAGGTTCGGGTGTAGGGATGAGCTAATGAAGGTGAGGTTGTCGGGTGAGGGCAGTGGTGGGGTTGTGGTGGTGGTTGACTGGTGTGTGTCGTGGTAAGGGGTCAGAAGTGGTGCAGCTGCTGCGAGAAATGGAGGTGTGGAGTTGAGTGTTCTGTTTGCTCGAGAGTTGGTGATGAAGATGTTTCAGATCTGTCTTCAATTTTTTTTTGTATAATTTTATATCTGCTAGAACTTGTTGTTAGTTTTATCTTTGTTAAACCAAGATGTATTTTCGCTGGTTTTGATGTTAGTTTCGCTGGTTTTGAAGTTAGTTTCGCCGGAAAATGTAATTTCGCCGGAATAGTTTCGCCGGAGTTGCAGTTTCGCCGGAAAAGTACAGTTTCGCCGGAAAACGTGCGAAACTGCTAGTTTCGGCTGTAATTTCGCCAGAAACTTTGAACTTTCGTTAAGAATAATGCTAGTTTCGCCGGATGAAGATTTGAAGGTTTTCAAGGCTGCCAAGAACACCAAGAACACACACTAGTGTGTGTGAGAGAAACATTCAGATCTGAAGTTTTTCATTGATTTTTCTTGGACAAACAATGATGTAGATTCAATATATGTTGATTATAGTGATAGATCTGATGTTGTTGATGTTGAATTTCTAGAAATTTTAACTCAGGTCTACTTTCTCTCTCTAGAACCTCAGTTTCTCTCTCTAAAAATTGATGAACATCTTCAAAATCAGCAACAATTTCTTCAATTCTTCAATGCATTTTGATCCAAAATGGCTCTGATACCATATTGTTGGTCCATAATGATCGATTCAACACTGCAAATGATCACAAACACACACAAATCCCACTGATATTCATTGAACCATGAGAGAATCTTGCTTAACAATCAAAGTGAAGATCAAACAAAGATCAATAGAGGATATAAAGCTACAATAATGAACAAATCAGCTTCTAGAACCTCTAGCCGTCACACACACACACTTAGGGTTTGAGAAAAATGGCAAAAACTTTCATTAGAATGAGAAAACATTACAATATATAGACAGACTCTAGGTTCGCTAATAGATTCGCTGGACAGCGAATCTATCAGACCAAAATTGTTTAACTTCGTCAGGCGACCAAAACATGTTCGCCCGGTAACAAACAAACACAATCATAATCAAAGCAAGTCTAGTCTACTGGGCGAACCTATAGGTTCGCCCTTAGGTTCGCTACAAAGAAAAACATCAAAATACAAAGATAATAACACCGACATGCCAGTGAGTTCAACCTATCTAGATCATCATATAAGAGTGATAATGATGAGGTCAGTGGTGAGGGAGAAGCAAGAGGAAGGCAGGAAGATGATGATGAAGAAGAAGGCGATGCAGCTGCATCTGCCTCAACTCCGGGTCAAGAGCGAAGAACGAAGAGAAAACAAGACCAAGGAGCATCATCGTCTGCTCCACCTACTTCCCCGACTGTAGAAGATCCCAGCATGATTCAGGATAAAAGTAAAGTTTAGATGTCTATGTATTTTTGAAAGCTTTGTACTTGAATCATGTATTAATGTTATGTAAATTAATGTTTATATTTCATTATCAAATGTTTGATTGTCTTGATTACTTACTAACTATTGATGTGTTTACATGTTTAATTCAAGCAGATCAAACATCTCAGCAAGATGAATATGATGTTGCTCCCCTACGGTAAATCAAGTCTCAATTAACTATGATACTTGATTTGTAAGGGATTGTCAGGAGGTCTGTGAGTTATACTCCCGAAAAAGGAGAAATAATTCATGACCTTACTGATGAGCAACTTGCTGAGATGTTCCGGCTGAACCCGGATGAGACTATCAAGGACGCTCCAACTATTGATGTGGCTAGTGATGATGAGCTTAACGATGTGGATGAGATATAGATTGAGGACGTCACAACCCAGCATTATCCAGAGTACACTGACCGAGAGGGAAATGTGGTTCCTAACTTGGGAAGTACTCTCAGCAGTGATACATTTGAGAAGCTGGATCAGATGGAAAAGGAAGCAGAGACATAAACAAGCCAAGCCCAAGCCTTGGACGCCGATGTGGACATCAGAAAGGCTGAATGGGCGGCTTATTTTGCAGAGATCCAAACCCAACGTACTGCACCAAAGCCAAGTGCCTACACCAAGCTCTACAAAGTAAAGAAGCATCTCAAGGTGTCAGGCAAGATCATAGCATGGGCATACTTTGAGGATCTGAGTGTTTACGCGGTGAAGAGTGAGAGGGAATAGAGTACTTTAGATTTCCACATGATCTAAAGACTCTTCCCGGTTTTGAGCTCAACCAGCTGGCACGCCTTAAGTTGCTATATGCCGACCCGAAGAACTTGTTTGGTTGGTTTGAGGCTACGTTGAAAAGAGAGTACCACACCAGGTGGGTTAACTTCAGACCTCAACAACTGACGAGGTATATCAGAAGGTCTGAAGTTAATCCTATTACTGGCAAGCCGACAGTGGCCTTGAAATGGCAACCTCCGTGCACGATAGCACGTATACCTATGAGGGAGATGCCACAAGACTTTACCCCCCATTTTAAACGGTTGTACTATGACTGGCGTACTAGAGAAGCCGTCATTGTGTTTGATCGAAAGGGGACTTTGGAGACAATAAGGGTGTTCGACCCAATATGGCTCACGAACTTGTCAGGAAATGATGTATATACTTTGTACAAGTGGCCACTGTTTTTTGATACGCAGGATATTGTGCAAGCACTTCAGTTTCAACAAGTCATACGCTTATGCTTTGCATTTGATATTCATGCTGGGGTTTCAAAGGAAGAGAGATTCAAGAGATATGAAGAGTTTTCAAAGGAAGTCAAAGAATAGGTAGAACTAGGTCCAAGGGGGAGTTTGTTGGTACACATGTCCCTAGTTCCAGTTCCAGTGTACTTAAATGTTTAGTGACTTTCATTTTGTTACACTGATGTAATCATTTGATATATGTAATGAAAAACTCTTGAATGAATGAATATGTGTTATTGAATGTCTTGTATCTTTATATTAGTGTTTATTACACACATATATGAACATGTTATATGGGTTTACAGTTGTTATACATAGTTCTGTGTCAATAAAGATTCAGGAATGTGTTTAACTAAGTCTTATGACCCAGTCGTACGACTGAACCATGCGTGTGAGCTAGTCGCACGACTGAGTCATGCGAATGACTCAGTCGTATGAATGATTCGGTCTTATGGTTAATACGTACGTATGAATGGATTGTATGACTCAGTCGCACGATTGAGCCATACTCATTGCTCAGTCGTACGAATGAAGACTGTAACCTATAAATACCATTTAATTCGTGGAAAAACAAAACACTTCGAGAATTCACAACCCTAGCCGTCCCAGAACATCCAAGTCGTCCCTTCCAACTTCATAGAGCGTTTCTGATCATTCCTAATCAATTCTTAACGTTTTCCAATCGTTAGTTTGATCAGGTTAACGTTCTCCCTGATTGGATCGCCAATCAAATAGGATTCCGCACTATTTTATATGGTTTCACGTAGATTTTGTTAGTACCAGGTCGTACTCGGTCCTAACAATTAATATCAATATCAGTAATATTATTATTATATGGTGTGTTGTTTGTATATCTAATTACGTACGTGTCATGCGTTGAACCCGAACCGACCCATACCGACCGAACTTATCTTACTTCGTTAAACACATTTAAAGACTTAGTTGCTATTATTATAAGTGTTTGACCGTCGTTCACTCTCTTTCATTGAAGCCTTTACATACTCTAATTCATCATATTTTAAGGTGAGTTTCGCTGCTCCGTTTTATTACAATTATTTACAAACATCAAGGGGGAAAAGTATGCTCTACCCTTTTTATGCTGTGAACTAATGCAATTTTTGGGACTGTTGTGTTATCTGTTTTGTAAGTATTTATCTGGTACATGCATGAGTTGTCTGTGTGGTTCTTTATTCACAACTATTTAACTCCGGTGTTGGAGCCAACGGACAGGTATTGATAGTAATATTGGGTTGACACCCCCACCCTTGTTTGTTAGTATACTAGTTGGGACCAACAGTGGCCATGTACGAGCCCTAGGGTGAATATGTTCCGACAAGTTCTGTGTGTACGTCGTAGGTTTAGTTGTGATGCTCATGTCTGCATGTGATAGTACTTGCTTATAACTGTTTGCACTCATGTCCTACCAAACTTTTACATAGTATCAAGTTTTTGTTTACTCTTTAAACCTGCGAACTCACCTACAATATGTTGACCTTTTGAGCATATCTTTTCAGGTAACAATCATTGAGGATAACTAGGAATGCTGCCTTAGCGACGACCTTAGGATTGCACTACTTATATTCATTGGATGTCTTTGACAATTGCTTTGACTTTTTCTTTTCATTTATGTTCACTTGTTTCCCGGGTTGTGGGATTTATACTTGATTGTTTGTATGACTATGTTTGTCGTGGAATTGACTAACTACGACACAAGTCTCCATTTGTGTCGGGTGATGTCATGACACTTTGACTTTCATCATTTATTGCATCTATATTAATTAACAATGTGTTATGATGATCCCGTCCGTTACATCCTCGTGTTTCTGCTATAAGCGGGGGTGTGACAGATTTGTATCAGAGCCATTGGTTATAGAGAATTAGGTCAATCACTCGACCTAGACTATAACTTTAGAACCTTCATGTAGGATGCATACTAGGGTTTGTATGCATTTGATATTACATACATGTTCTTTGTGATTCGATTGACTGCTTATTTCTTTTGTAATATATTGCTTACCCACATGTAGTATGCATAACATGGTTATGTGTGCAACAATATACATGTGACTGTTTTAAGCACGTAATTGGTCATGCTTCCATAGAGTGTCTTACAAGCTATCGATGTTATACTTATTTGAGAAGGTTGTGGGTATTATAGCATCTATTTATACCTTGAGAAGCACTCGATAATCGTATTCTATCGTTATGTGATTGACTTATATTTGATTTGGATTAATAAGGGATTTTATAAGAACTCTCTTAAGGACTTAGGTTGCTAGTCTAACTTTAATTCTATGCGTCTGTCGATGTCGCATTTTCTATATGCTCCCTTATTTATAACTTGTTGGGCTGAATCTTGGAAGAGGGACGCGCTGGATAAGACGACACCAGTGGACAAGAGGCGCGGAATACTGAAATTAGATGACTACTTCATCATAGTTCGGATTGAAGTACATGGATTCTTTCGACTATTCCTTGCTCAAGTGAATGCTTACTCAATCGATTCCTTTGTACAACTTCGGTTAATTAACTTTTAGTTAGTAACCATGTCCGTGATACTCAAATAATAAAAACACTCTATACATTACAAGATATGATAACTTGGGTAGGTGAGGCTGGGGGTGACCATGCAAAGCAAATTACCATTAGAGGTGCACACGTAATTGCAATTTGCAGTGCATGTGAGGCCTGGTGAATCTTGCCATGAGATAACGATCATGATTAGTACAAATCTTTCATTCTATACCTTGGGACACAAGAGTCATAATTCTAGTAAGACTTTGTTAATAACGATGAAACATTTACGACCCCTACTCTTACTTAAGTTCTATTCTACCTGGAGCCTTCATGGGATTCATATTATGATATTAGTCTTATTCCCAATGAGACATTGCTCTTTCTAGCATTTCAGTAACTATGAAACTGACTAATTGCTTAGAATGGATGTGGACTTTAAAAAGTTGTAGAAGAGTGGTGATACTCCCTACACATGCATTATGTTGTTTATTGGGATGATATTAAGAATAATCAGATGTCAAGTGACCAGTTTAAGCATCGTTCTCGGTATATCGTGGATGTGGTGGGAATGTTGCGGGGAACCCTATATATAAGCATCACCGGTATACTAAGAATGTGCTTGAACTAGGTTATGTGATTATCTTGATTAATTGGATTATGAAATGATGGAAATGATAAAGTGAAAGAATTTCCGGTATATACCAGGAATTCTTGACATACTAGTCGAAGCATTATGACAAGAAAGGAAAAGCGATAATCCTGACCAGTTAGATTGAGAAAATGGAAACTGTAACATATTTGAACAACTACACTGAAAACCATAAAATGAAGTATGTTTTGCTTACTCACTAATAGGTAAAGCACAAGCATGGTAACATACCTAAGCTTAAGTCTGAGGTAAGGAGGCTGTGATAGCCATGACTTTAGATGAGTTCAAAGCCTTGGTGATTGAGTACTGTTACCCAAGGAATGAAATGCAAAAGTTAGAATTGTAATTCTGAAATCGTGCAATGGTAGGTTAGGTCATGCTCTTTATACTAACAAACTTCATGAGTTGACAAAGCTGATGTCATACCTTATGACATTAGACCAAATAGAATTGATAGGGACATTGGGAAAATCTAGTGAGTAGTAGAAAGAAGTTGGAGGGTCGAACAAGCAATCTAGTAGTAAGGTAGACAAGAATGTCAATGTTTGAACCTAGCTATGTTGGTTGATACGATTAAGTCAGCTTGCGTTAAACGGGGACACTAAGAAGGTGGGAGTTCTGACCCTTACCATAACATGTGCCCTAGGTCGATTAGGACCCCAGGACAAGTTAGAAACAATCAAAATTAGGAAATGGCTATAGCTAGAAAGTAAGAACAGTAAATTATAGAAATAAAAATTATGTAAATCAAGATAGAAACAATCAGAATTAGGAAATGGCTATAGCTAGAAAGTAAGAATAGTAAATTATGGAAATAAAGATTATGTAAATCAAGGTAATACGTCATGCGGTCATACATTTGTGACTGGAGCAGGTGACATTCGACAAGACCAAATGTTGTTACATGCACGTACCTTATTATCAATAGCTACACATCTATTTGATACCAGGGTTGATAATAGCTTTGATACTTACAGAATTATTCTTTAACTTAGCATTAACCCTAGTTGCTTAGAAATTATTTACTCAGTTGAGATGACCAATGGTAATAAGTAAAGGTTACACAAAAGTACACAAAGATCATGTCTTTGACATAGACTTAATACCGTATGAATTGGTTATCGAAGCATGAAACCAAGATAGTCCATCAGGAGATGGTGATTTGTTGATGCCTAAAAAAATGATGTTACGCATTTCTAGCACATACGGTGGAGAAGAAGGCAGAAGAAAGAAAGTTGAAAGATATTCCTATTGTACGTGATTTTCCAGAAGACCTTCCTTGTGACTTAACAGGATTGTCCCGTCTTCGTCAAATAGAAATTACAGAATAATATGAGCCCTAAAGCAAGTTCTGTTACAAGGCATTGTATCAGTTAGCACCAACGTAAATGCAAGAATTATCGCAAAAGAGATCTCCAATAGTTCACCAAAATAGGGCCGGAGAGCCGGTAACCTCGTTCGCCTAAGATCGAAATCATCTGTGATTAAGATAAGAGCTCTTGGATAAAATTTTTATCCACTTAATCACTGCTATGGGAATCACCGACCTGATTGGTTGAAAATAAGGATGGGTCATTCCAGTTGTACATAGATTATCAAAAGATGAACAAGTTAATTCTCAAAAACCAATACCCTCTCCCCATGAATTATGATCTATTCGATCAGTTGCATGCAGGACGCAACGTACTTCTTAAAGTTCGAACTCTAGTCAGGTTATTACCAATTAAGGGTTCAAAAAGACGAGACCTGAAGGCAACCTTTAGGACTCGATATGGAAATTACGAGTTCTTAGCCATGTCGTTTGGGCTCACCAATGCTCCGATAGTGTTCATGGACTTGATGAACCGGGTATGCAAGCCGTATTGGATAAAGTCGTAATCATGTTTGTGGGCAATATCCTCATCTATTCCCGACCAAAGGAAGACCATGATCAATGTTTATGGACGATACTAAAATTATTACGGGAGGAGCAACTCTATGCCAAGTCCTCCAAGTGTGAGTTCTAGTGGTGTGAGGTGAATTTTTTAGGGCACATGGTTTATGAATAGGGAATTCACATTGATCCTTGAAAGATCGAAGCAGTGAAGTAGTGGGATGCACCTAAGGCTCCCTCAAAAATTCACCATTCTTAGGATTGGTTGGATACTATCGATGATTCACTGCGAACTTATCAAAGATTGCTCAACTATTGACAATGTGAACTCAAAAGGGTGAGAATCGATTAATCTTCCCTCATGGGTCAAATGCCTTCGTGGAATTTTGTGAAGCCTCACATCAAGGGTTTGGTTCCATTCTAATGCAGAAGGATAAAGTGAATGCTTATGCATAAAAACAACTTAAAGTCCATGACTAAAGTTTTACTAGCATGATTCAGAATTAGGTACGGTGGTGTTCGCACCCAAGTTTTGGAGACACTACCTGTACAGAGCGAAACGTGTTATCTATACTGACCATAAGAGCCTCCAACGTATTTTTTATTAGAAGGAACTGAACATGCGTTAGAGGCGATGGGTGGAGCTTCTCAGCGATCATAATTACGAGATCCGGTATGATGCTGTGAGTAGAAAGGTACGTGTGAAACCTTTACGTGCACGAGCAATATGGATGATTATTTAATCGAATCTGAAAACTCAAATCCTAACAGCACAAGGTGAAGCACTAAAGGAAGAGAATATTATGAGTGAGGAATTTTGATGATTGGATAAACAGATGAATTGTAAAGAGGATGGCATACGGTACTTTGTGGATCGTATATGGGTACCTAAGTGGGGAGATGTCCGAACCCTAGTCATGAACGAAGCACATAAGTCTAAGTATTCGGTGCATCTTGGTATAGACAAAATGTACCAAGACCTAAGGAGTTGTATTGGTGGCCAGGTATGAAGAAGGATATCGCAAAATATGTAAGCGAATGTTTGACCTGTTCGAAAGTCAAAGCCAAACATCAGAAACCATCGGGTCTGTTGCAACAACCAGAAATTCCCGAATAGAAGTGGAAAAATATAGCGGTGGACTTCATCACTAAGTTGCCTAGACCAGTAGTGGGCACGATTCAATTTGGGTCATTGTAGATCGAATGACAAAGTCTGCTCACTTCTTACCTATTCGTGAGGACTATAAAATGGAGAAGTTAGCGAGATTATATGTGAATGAAATTGTGGCTAGGCATGGAGTGCCTATATCATTTATATTAGATCGTGATAGTTGATTTACATCGCGCGGTTTGGCAGACACTACAGAAGGCAATGGGAACCCGTTTGGACCTAAGTACTGCTTATCATCCACAAACAGATGGTCAAAGTGAAAGAACGATACAAACTCTAGAAGACATGCTTAGGGCATGTGTGATTGACTTTGGTGGGAGTTGGGATAGTAACTTACCATTGATCGAATTCTCTTATAACAATATTTATCATACGAGCATTGGGTGTGCTCTGTTTGAGGCATTGTATGGAAGGAAGTGTAGATCTCCGGTGTGTTGGGCAGAAGTAGGTGAAAGCCAATTGACGGGTCCGGAGATTATTCAGGAAACGACGGATAAGAATTGGTCTTGTAGCGTATCAATTTAAGTTACCTCAAGAACTTAGCAGTGTGCATGATACGTTTCACGTATCAAACCTTAAGAAATGTTTAGCCGATGGATCCCTTCATGTGCCGATTGAGGAAATCAAAATTGACGAGAAACTCCACTTTGCAGAAGAATCCTCTAGAAATAATGGATCGAGAAGTGAAACAGTTGAAGCGCAGTATGATTCCAATCGTCAGAGTGAGATGGAACTCTAAGCGAGGGCCTGAGTTTACGTGGAACGGGAGGACCAGATTAAATCTAAATATCCGCATTTGTTCGCGGATAGAGCTTCGGGATCTAACTCTAGTTGAATTTCGGGACGAAATTCTTTCGACTGGGGGATACTGTGACATCCGTCACTATCAGGTCCGTCAATTAACGAGACACTCGTTAACTTTTATTGTGTAGTTATTTTGTCGCGAAATTAATTCGTTCATATGTTGAAATATTTGTCTCATCCGTTTGCACGTCGACCCCAATGCTATAAAAGTAATAAGTAAAAAAAATTCTGCTACTAATGATACGAATAATTTTATTTAATAACCCTAATCATTTTGATTCCAATAATGTTTATTATTACTAAAAATTATTATTACCAATATTACAACCTTTAATATTATTATTATTATTATTATTATTATTATTATTAAAATTATTATTAGCAATATAATTATATTTATTAAAGTTGAGGTTTAAAGGGTAATTTAATTAAACTTGAGAGATTAATTAATTGAAAGTCTAGGGTCCTAAATGTAATTAGGAATATTATATATATAAAAATCTTTCTTGGTAAAACCCCTAAACGCCCAACCCCCCCAACCCGTCGACCACTGCCGATCACCTACACTGCAGTGCCGTTCACCGCCGATTGCACCACCGCCGTTCGACACCTTCCGTCATCCTGTTTCGCAGGTAATCGATCGGATTACACCTCGTTTGTTTTCTTTCGTGATGTTCGGTTCGGTAAACTTCGGTTCGGTGGGTTCGGTGGGTATATAAATATATATATATATATATATATATATATATATGTGGCAGTGTGTATGTATGTATATGGCTGTGTATGTATGTCTGGTATGCATATGGTTGTTGTCATGTATGTCGATGTATATATACGTATGTGTGTGCGTCGGGTATGCATATATATATATACATGTTTGTTTGTGTGTTGCGTATGAATGTGTGTATGTGTGGCAGTGTGTATACGTATGTACATATGGACGCAAGACAGATTCGGGCGCATGGCAGCCCCCCCTTAGGCGCATGAGGCGGATTCGGGTGTTGTGTGTGCGTGGTGGTGTGTGTATGTGTTATCGTGTGTATGTATGTGGTTGTGTATGTATATATTTAGTGTGTGTGTGTGGTGAGCGTGAGTGTGTGTGTGTGTGTGTGAGTTTGTGTGTTGTGTGTGTGTGTTCGTGAGGTGTATATATATATGGTGTGACCATGTGGGTGTGTACAGGCATTGTGTGTGTGTACGTATGGGTATGCATATATATATGGTGTGTGTGTAAACTTGTGTGTGTTTTGGGAAGGCACTGCAGACGTGGGCTATTGAGCATTGTAATGCTTTTATTTTATTATTATTATTATTATTATTATTATTATTATTATTATTATTATTATTATTACTAGTGTGTGACCAGCACGCGCGTTGCACGAATTTAGCTTTCGTCTTTTTCACAGATCCGCGTTAGGTTTTTTTTGACCCGCGCTTTGCGGTGGAGTTCGAAGATGTTTCCATTCTAATGTTGGGCTCAGAGTGTCTATGGCGGTGAATACACCATGGCTGGAGGGCGGGTTGCAGGCAATAACCTACCATCTTCCAACCCTCTGACGACTAACAAATGTCCTCAATCAATTCTTAATTGGACCCATAAACTCATCACAGCCCATTAGAAATTCGCATCAAATGCAATGTGGAACCAAGGGCAAAGCGCATCAAACAAACAACCAAAGCATAGCCTGATATTCATTGGTGTTTTATAACATCAGGAGGAAAAGAGATGGTCGGACCACCGCCATCTACACCACCTCCATCAACAGCGGCAACATCAACAGCACCGCCATCAAGACCACAACCATCGTAGCCCCCCCCGGCTCGATTTCTGTCGCGGTAACGCTCACTGACCCGAATTTAATCTGAACAACGATTACATCAAAAACCCCACCATCAAGATAAACAATAATGAAGACAGGGTTGTTGCATGTTGTATATCGGGAAAGGGGCACGTTACCGGAGTGCAAAACCACCGCAGTGATGGCTAGGCTTTTAACGCGTCGCGGTCAGCGGTGACGAGAACCGGCTGCGGTTGTTGCAGCAACGACGGTTGACAACCTTGTTACGATGGCTACGGCTTAGCCATGGTGGCACGACGATGGCGGGGTTAACGTGCGATGGTGGTGGTAGTGATGGTGACAACGCCGATAGTGACGGTGACGACGCTGCGGTGGCACTCTTACCACAGAGAACCATTCCCCGAGGTTTGGCCCCCCCAAATCGGAGCCCCGTAAGGCCTTGGTAGGACAGAAAAAGCCTCGCAGAGCCGGCGCTCAACCTCCGGTCGTGCACCGACAAAACGGATGCCCACCATCTAGGTATCACAGTGTAACACCCCGAAAATTTTCTAAGCACGTCAAATAATAATAATGGGCTTAGATGAGACCATTTAACAAAATAGGATGATTGTGGGTGTTAGACCGAGTTAACCCTTCGGGTCACGAGTTTAACGAGTTTAAGGTGGCGGGAACGCCTGATATATATAGATGGATCAGCTGAGCAACTCTCATTTGCACTCAATACCCAGTTCTAGAGAGAGAGTGTAGAGAGAGAAAGTGTCGGATCGAGGCTCGGTTGGTCAAGAGATCGAAGGCTGGTGTTCGTGGACTCCAAAATAACAAGAATCAAGGTAAGAAACGTAGTATAATTGCTCCTTTTAGTGAAAACCCCGGATTTAAGTTTTGGGGTTTTAAAAGTGGCAAGAATCGCTCAAAAACGCACGTTTTTAGGCAAGAAAACATGTAAAAGCTTAGATATAGCTTCCTGGATGATAACCCAAGGTTTTGGGTGTAAAAGATTGAAGTTCTGGGTTAAAATGGGCTGATTCGTAATTTTCAGCTCGTTCTGTGAAATTAAGCACTCATCCAGCGAAACTATGTAGCGAAATTGGGGGTTTCAGCGAAGCTACAGTTTCGTTGATGACTTCGCCGGTGCCCAGGTTGACCCTTAGACATTGCGAAACTAGGGAATTCCAACGAAAGTTGGGCGCTCAAGGTAGCGAATCTGTCCAGCGAAACTGGCAGAAATGTTGCCCAGCAGATTTAGTAGCGAAACTGCTATTCGCCTAGCGAAACTACGGGCGAAACTACGGGCGAAACTAGCAGCGAACTTGTTAGCGAATTTAGGAAGAAATTAACTCTTTTGAGTGTTAACTTATCTGCAGGCGGTGTAGTGTGACCCTCATCTTTAAAGCTAGATTGCGAAGCTACTTATCGAGCACAGGTGAGTTCTAGGACCCCTCATTTACTTGTTTCAAACGATTTTGGGGCTGGAACACATATAAACCTGTTTGATTGAAATATGTATGTTTGACCCATCGGGGTGTAATCACGTGTAGCCTGTTTAAGGTACGATTGTGGACTTGTGTGTATTGTAAGATGTCCTAGTGTGAGTACCCAAGGGCTAGGAGGGATAATTAGAGCTAATGCACTCGAGGAGGTGCCTAGTTGAAGTCTGGTTTCTGGGAAAATGCAGGAGTAAGTTCTGACACAGAAACTTCTGTAAGTGCCTGTAGATGACTGTTAATGTAGGCTATGTATGTAAGATGCTATGCATGATGATGTATGTACGATGTGTGTGTGTTCCTTATGATGATGTGTATATATATATATATATCTTTCCATGACTTTACGTATTATGACAACGAATGAACGAAGTATTATATAATGTAAAGTGAAAGATAATGAAAGAGGAACACGACGATGAATGCATGTATTAATGAAGGAATGAATGAGTAATAAGATGATGAATACATGCATTAATGAACGACGAACGAAAGATGTCTTGCAAGCATTGGATAAGGTGAACGGGTCCTTCTCGGTGATTGACCATATGTATGGTGCCCCTACCGCTTACCTCTAGTACCGTGGCATACGCTTCGCTGTTCATTTAATGATTTCGGCCCGGTAGCTAAGACTGATCGAGGTATAGCATATGGTAGTGGTACAAAAGATATCCAATGTGCAAGAAAAGACGAAACGAGATCCTTTTCATTCGACCACAGTAATCATGGCTACGTGCCATGAAGTGGGTAAAGCCTGACAGGATCCAAATGAGAACTGAAGGATAAAGACGTAACGAATGAATGATGAAGATAATAATGAATATTATCTGTATGTGTGAATAATGAATGTTCATGAATGAAACGTACAACGAATAAACGTAACGGGATCCTTGTCATTCGACCAAAGTAATCATGGCTGCGTGCCATGAAGTGGGTAAAGCCTGACAGGATCTAGATAAGAAGTGAAAGATAACGATGTATAATGAATGAATGAACGAATGAACGAGATAATAAAGACATTATCTATGTGTACGTATGATGTATGATCACGTGTAAAGAAAAGAACGGTCTTAATGAAAACAAAGTATGTTTATTATAAAACTAGAACTCACTCAGCAACGCTGACTTTTTATGTGTTTCCAGTTGGCAGGTAGTGTTGCTGGGGATGGCACGAGGCGGCTACTCAACTCTTTTGGGATGGCATTCTCCTTTTGATAATGCTGCCACGCAATAGGATGCGGGCTCATAATGCATACAACACATTATGTTGCATGCAAGTGTCAAGTGTTCCTTGAGGGTTCCGATGTACGGAATTACTTAAAGAATCTTCTTTATGATGAAAATTTTAATATTTTTATATTAGAGGTCACTGTTTATGACCCTAATAGTGCTTTTGTGATGTAATGCAACAATAGATGTTTTGTAATTGACGTACGTTGTATTAAACGGCAAAAGTATTATAGTAGAAGAAAAGTTTATCTTAGAAATTCCACTGCATGATTTTATTAAGTTTATGCAAATATATGTTTTAACGTGCGATGAAAGACCAGCTGTGAGGTGCCCGGGAACGGGGCCTTACACACAGAGGCGGAAGGCAGGCGATCACCGGGGAGAGGCAGGCGGCGGTCATCAGCGGGAGGCATGCGCGGTTAGACGGCGGTCATCGGTGGGAGGCACGCGCCGGTCGTCGGCTGGAGGCGGCGGCGGCAGTTGGCATAGTTTTGTCCCCCTTTGGAAAAAGTGACCTATATAGAGCCAGACAGGGGCACAAACGAAAAAACATAACTTTCTGTGGCCAAATTGAAAACTGTCTAAAGCCACTATTCCTCATAGTTGCTTTTTCATAGTATGTAATTATTATTATTATTATCATTATTATTATTATTATTATTATTATTATTATTATTATTATTATCATCATCATCATCATCATCATCATCATCATCATCATCATCATCATCATCATCATCATCATCATCATAATAATAATTATTATTATTATAGTGTGTGCTAAATACATATAAATATGTATGTAAATCGAATATATATATATATATATATATTATATATATATATATATATATATATATATATATATGTGTGTGTGTGTGTGTGTGTGTGTGTGTGTGTGTGTGTGTATAAATGTGCACGTGGGTGTAAGTGTGTGTGTGTGTGTGTGTGTGTGTGTGTTATAAATGTGCACGTGGGTGTAAGTGTGTGTTTTCGGTGTGTGTGCAGTGGGTGCGTGGTTGTATTATTGCTATTACTATGATTATTATTATTACCATTATAATGACTATTTTTATTTTATTATTAATAATGATATCCTTATTATTATTAATATCAATATTAGTAATATTATTATTATATGGTGTGTTGTTTGTATATCTAATTGCGTGTGTGTCATGCGTCGAACCCGAACCGATCCAAACCGACCGAACGTATCTAACCTCATTAAACACATTTAAAGACTTAGTTGCTATTATTATAGGTGTTTGACCATCGTTCACTCTCTTTCGTTGAAGCCTTTATTTACTCTAATTCATCACATTTCAAGGTGAGTTTCGCGGCCCCGTTTTATTATAATTATTTACAAACATCAAGGGGGAAAAGTATGCTCAACCCTTTTATGCTGTGAACTTATTCAACTTTTGGGACTGTTGTGTTTACTGTGTTGTAAGTATTTATCTGGTACATGAATGAGTTGTCTATGTGGTTATTTATTCATTACTATTTAACTCCGGTGTTGGAGCCGACGGACAGGTATTGATAGTACTATTGGACTAACACCCCCACCCTTGTTTGTTAGTATACTAGTTGGGACTAACAGTGATCATGTACAAGCCCTAGGGTGAATATGTTCCGACAAGTTCTGTGTGTACGTCATAGGTTTAGTTGTGATGCCCATGTCTACAGGTGATAGTACTTGCTTATAACTGTATGCACTCATGTCCTACCAAACTTTTACACAGCAACAAGTTTTTATTTACTATTTAAACCTGCGAACTCACCAACAATATGTTGACCTTTTGAGCATATCTTTTCAGGTAACAATCATTGAGGATAGATATGGATATTGCCTTATCGACGACCTTAGGATTGCACTACTTAGATTCATTGAATGTCTTTGACAATTGCTTTGACTTTTTCTATTCACTTATGTTCACTTGTTTCCCGGGTTGTGGGATTTATACTTGATTGTTTGTATGACTATGTTTGTCGTGAAATTGACAAACTACGACACAAGTCTCCATTTGTGTTGGGTGACGTCATGACATGTTGACTTTCATCATTTATTGCATCTCTATTAATTAACAATGTGTTATGACGATCCCATCCGTTACATCCTCGTGTTTCCTCTATTAGCGGTGGTGTGACAGTAAATTCGCTGGAAGAAACTAGACTGGTTCGCTTCACAAATGGACCGCAGGTTCGCTCGAAAAGTGCTTGAGAACACAGGTTCGCTGAGGAGGTTCGCTCGGAGATGACTGAGCTTTCGTTCTAGATTAGGTTTGCATTAAGTTTGCTTGCAGACCAAGCCCAAATGGTGAACTTTCGTTCAAAAGCAGGTAGGTTCGCTGATCACAAAAACCCAAACTCTAAATCACAAATCTTCGTAGATTCACTGGATGAATAATTAGATTCGCTCAATGAATATTTAGGTTCGCTCGATGACGGGAATAGCCTTCTTTGACACGAAATCAATCAAAACAATCCCAAAACTCAACCAATTGAAGATCCGTTTGTTCCTACAGCTTCCTACGAACAAAAACTAGAGCCCTAAATCAGAATCTATATAAAAAACACAATCAACAGCCCCGAGATGAATGAACACTGATTTTGCACAAAATACCCCAAAAACTCAAACAATCAACAACACTAAAGCTCTGATACCATATTATTGGACCATGCAGATCTAACAATAGTGCTATGATCAGAAATATGTGCAAAACCCACTGGAAAATAAAGATCTATGATAATATCTCGCAATCCAATCAAAAACAAGATCAACACAAGGAATATGTGAGGATATAAGCTTACAATGATGATATAATAAGCTCCTAGCACCTCATCCGTCACAACACACGATTAGGGTTTCAGAGAATTTGGAAATCCTTCCATTGAAATGATAAAAGATTACAATATATAGTACCTAGGTTCGCTGGCAGATTCGCTGGTGAGCGAATCTGCCGGACCATCTCACCTACATTCTCCCGGGCATCATACAAGTTTGCCCGGGAACAAAACCAAGACACAATACATTACAGACTCCGTGCGAATCAATAGATTTTCCCATAGGTTTGCTAGATCTAATAAAGTCAAAATACAAATATAAAACAACGCCAACATGCTGGTGAGTCCAACCTACACTGATCTACGAGTATGTTCCTTTACTATGACAATTCTGGCTGTTGCTTTAAGTTCGTTCGAGTGGACAATTCCCATAATTTGACACGTGAACACAAAAATAAAGCCTGTAAACGTAGAACTTTCACCGCCTGATCAGTTCAATAGTTTTAACATGTAGCAACAGTGTAATATGCCTTACAGTGATAATTTACAAAATTAGATTTTAAGGCTCTAGATTTTAGGTGTTGAATTGTTATAGGCGAATGACTACATATAATATTCCATTAGGTATTATTTTAGTTGATATAATGCTTAATATTATGTAATAAAGTTATCTCATTTAGATTATGTAGGTGAGTTAAAGAACAATTCCTTCATCATGGAAGCAAAGGCTATCACGCATAAGTAATATGTGTAATTGTAGACAATATTGAGAAGACAAAAAAAGTGGGAAAAGAAAAAGAAATATGTAGGATACCAAGTTACAAATTAAAAGGTGGTAATTCCTTAAAATAACCAAAATGGCAAATGCACATGTGATGAAGTTACATACTAAAGGCTAGCATTGCTTAAAATTAATAAAATAGCAGCACGTATGTGATAGAAACAATTATTAATGTGTACTATAAGTACTACCTCTGTGTATTATCTTTCATAGATAAGTCAAAATGACAGTTATGACCTGAGATGAGAAAAATCACAAAGATTATGGAAGTAAATGTATGAAGATAAAGGTAATATTTTTACTTATAGTGGCATATAAGTCACCTGCATTATAGAAACCAAAAGCTAATAAAACGACGCTACAAAAGTTTTCTACTTTAATGGATGATGATGATGATAAAAACTAACTATCTACATAAAGATTATTTTCCAACTGTTAATTCAACCCAGAACTAAAACCTAATTCTGCGGTAGAAAAGAGATAACCATGGTATAAAGTTATGTAGAAACAAATTTCCTGTCTTGTAATCTTCATTCCTTTACATTGCCAAGTGGGGCATAACCGAAAATTCCTTTGTTAGTTAAAATAAGTTGCACCTACATCTTAAAAACATCACACATATAATTTAAAATCATTAGAGAAAGTCTCAAGAATTTCTTTTTAAAAGGCATTCTATGAACTAAGTCATATCTACTCCATTAGTTTTCAGATATCCAGATTTCACAAAATAATGAAGAATAAAATTTAATGATACTATCTTCATTAACAAAATGCAAAAGGTTAACCAAATTTTGAGGCACCAATCAGATGGTTCCATAAAATGTATTAACAATCTAAAAAGGCAACAACGACCATAGTTCTAAACAGGCACCAATCATGGCAAACACCAATCAGATGGTTATAGCAGAGTTTTAGACAGTGATAACTTGGCACCATACTTTGAAGGCATAACAAATGAAAATTTCACTTATCTTGATCTTCCATCTATATATTAATTTAAGATGGAAAATATCATCACATAAGAGAAAATCAAATATGCAACAACTCAGGAAACATCATCTTTGTTAGTTTATTAGTCAGTTTTGCTTATATTTACACTAACATTAATGACCTAAAAAACTAAAAAGTCATGAAAATTGAAGCTTATAAACTTGATTAAGTAATGAAATTGTAATGCAGCTTTAGATCCATGAATTAACTCGATTCCCATATCTAACAAGGCATACATTAAAGTTGTAAAGGGAAACCTGAGCGAGGGTCATATACCATTAAACTAAGCATAAAATTGCAGAGGTCATTGTTAATTCATACAAGGAGTAAAATCAACCTTTCATTATATCACATTCGTTAACATTAACCCAATAAGAATTGCTAACTACAAGAGAACATAGATAAATGATTGTTTGTGGTTGTCCGTTGAAACAAGATAAAACAAATACGACATGGAGAAAACATACCTTGAAAGAAACAAGAAAAACAAAAGCATCTTAGAGATGCAAGTAGCTACTTCTAAGTGTGAACGACATGATAAAAAGGAAGACCTCAACCATTTTAAGCTGGAGCTGTAAACTCAAAGGATAGGATAGGATTTACTCCTTACATCTTACTACACTATCAAAGAAATAAAAATTGGTTCAATCAATCTACAATTTTTCAACTACAGATCTCAGAAATGATCTTTTCACTTTATACAAATCATTCTATAATTTAATTATGAATAACCTCAACTGTTAGCTAATTAGTAAATCAACGAAACAATTGTGATTCTTAGACTAATTTCTAATTACATATATGCTATCTTCAGATGTCATAAAAAGACGATCACATAATGAAGTATAAAGTAATAAGAAATAATCTATAAATTAGTCATAGTTAATTCTTTTTTTAACCGCAGAAGACATGAGTTTTGTATTGTTTTTAATAGCGGAACAAAATATGTACGTAGGTGCAGAATGTCACACCCCGACCGACGGCGGAATCATCGAGGCGGACGAATGTGAATCGATTGTTCATTGCACAAGGTAATAAATACGTTGAAATAACATTTAATAACCATTTATTTATTGAATAATGTCATTCAAGTCACATATTACAACGCAATTAAAATAAAACCATGAAATATAATATTGTCTTCTTTATTTTGACTAGGTCCAATCCTATATGAGCAGAGAGAATTCCACTAAATAGCATTTCCTGAAATCATGTGAAAAAAGTAACGAGTCAGCTAAACAATTTGCCGGTGAGTAATCACAGGTTTAAACACACACAAAATTTGATTGAATACTTGAAAACAATTCAATTCACATGGTAATGTTATAACTAACATGCAACAATGTATCATAAATGACAAACAACACGATCAAACCTATTGACTGAATTGACTCGGTCCACAGACGAAGCCTTATAGAATGTATGTTTCTGGTTTCAATCACCTCACGACTAAACAAATGGGGTGGGTTGTCAAACCAATAATCTATCATTGTGCCGTGGTTGTGTGAATTAATGATCATGTTATCAAGTTTATCTAAATACGAACACATAATTGCAAGTAAATAACATAACATGTATTGAATTGAATTTTAGTATGAAATAGAATAAAAATGTATAAGCATGGTTGCGTATGGTATCACATGATTTCCCCAAATAATAAAACATGTAAAATGGGCAATGAATACTCACCTGGTATAGTAATATGGTTTGAATAATATGCAAGATTAGACACTGACGGTTTCCTCAAGGATTTAACCTAAGGAATGGTGTTTTAGATTAAAATAATATAATGATTGAAGAATAGATATGAATTAAGGTTTCAATTGGGGTTTGTGGGATTATAGAAAATATTATATCTCATTTGATATATTGGTTAAATAAAACTAGAATAAAATATTTGAATAATGATAATAAGTAATTAGTTAAATAGAATTATAAAATGATTTAAGTAACACTTGGGATCAAGTATGATACATAAATAAATAAATTTTAATGATTAATTATTCATAACTGATCAAAACAATTCATTTATATTTGATTCAAAATAGCTTATAAGAATTTAGAATGTTCAAAGAAATTAAATATGTTTTTATAAAATTTATTTTTATTAAAAGATAACAATATGTAATTTATACCCTTTAGAATTTCAAAAAAAATTAATTAATAATTTCATGGAATAGATTTAACTAACAAAATAATTTTTATATTAGTTAATAATATATTAAAAATTTCTGGAATAAAATGATTTGAAAATAAATAGCAAAAAGATTAATTGTGTTGGACCAGGGTCGAACCCGGGTCAATTCCACAAGGAGGTGAGGTCCAAACCGGTAGGCTGTAAGCCCATGATTTGAAATGGAACTCGTTTAATACTTTAAAAACCAGTTTTAATAAAATCCCCAAATTAACATGAACCCTAATTTTGATTTGATTCAAATTGAAGCACGATTCGATCATGATAATCATAATAACCATGGGGCTTTGATTACCCACGCAAAATCGAGTAGGTAAAGGTGTATAACTTACTTGATTACGATTGGGTTGATGTATTTGATTCGAAGAACAGTTCGCGACAGGTGCAAAATCAGTTCGAGTTGATTTGTTGATGGAAATCGAATTGCTTGTTCAGGAAGCTTCAACTGGTCCAAATGATCAAAAGCCCTCAAACAATTTCGGTTGGGGTTGCCTCTAATACGGAGTTCGACCGGTTGCAGGTCGCGAATGGTGATGGAGGTCGAAGTCGATGAACATGTGATGTATAATTGAAATTAGGGGTACAGAAACTTTGGAAAGGTCATTTAGAAACGTTGCCCTCTATTATATAGGTTCAATTTCATCTGTTTCATGGTGAACGCGTTTTGAGTTGGTCATCGGTTATAATTGATTGAATTTGATTTAGTTTATACGTTATTAGTTCAAATTGATTGGATAGTTATAACCGAGATGATGTTTAGTATGTTTTGAGTTGATCAGGTGAATCAATTTACTGGATTTCGAGTTGAAACGGATTTGGGTTTGATGGATCCTCGGTTTTGAGATAAAACTTGATATGACAGCACTAATTTCAAATCGAAACCGGTGACAAGTTCGAAACTGATGTGCAAGGGTTAAAGAGCGGTTTAATTGCAAGATTATCGAGTGGTTTGAGGGAGAGGGGGTCGCCGGAGGTTTGGTCGGCGGCGGTCGGCCGACGAGGGGGGAAACGGGGGGGTTTGGAATCCTGTAAATTGATTCACCTCAGTGACTTGAGGGGGGTTTTGTTTCCAATTGAAGTTCAGCGCCGCATGACATTTCATCGTACATGTTACCCTCAGTAACTGACTCGTGTTGGGCCTCGAGAATTCGGGTTTTAAGTTCGGATTGAATCGTCACACTTTGGAGTATGACATAATCCTTACGACTCAATGCATCGGCTACGACATTTGCTTTTCAGGGTGGTAGCGAATTTCGCAGTCGTAGTCATTAAGTAATTCAACCCATCGCCGTTGTCTCATGTTTAGTTCTTTGATTGAAAATGTGCTGGAGACTCTTATGATCAGTGAATACAACACACTTGGTGTCGTAAAGATAGTGTCTCCAGATTTTGAGTGCGAAAACCACAGCACCCAATTCGAGATCATGAGTCGTGTAATTTTTCTCATGGATTTTGAGCTGTCTTGAGGCATAGGCTATGACTTTTCCTCGTTGCATGAGGACACAACCAAGACCTTGCTTGGAAGCATCACAGTAAACAACAAAATCATCATTTCCATCAGGGAGGGTCAAGATTGGAGCATTGCATAACTTTTGTTTAAGTGTTTGGAATGCTTTTTCTTGATCTGGTCCCCACTGGAAAGACTTATCCTTGTGGGTCAAGGCAGTAAGAGGCACAGCGATCTTTGAGAAATTTGGGATGAAACGTCGATAGTAGCCGGCCAAGCCAAGGAATGAACGGATCTCAGTGGGAGTTTTAGGTTCCACCCAACTCTTTACCGCCTCAATCTTTGCAGGATCCACATGAATTCCTTTATCATTTACGATGTGACCAAGGAATTGTACCTCTTTCAACCAAAATTCACACTTAGAGAATTTGGCATATAGTTTCTCCTTTTTCAACAGTTCAAGAATCAAGCGGAGATGATGTTCATGCTCGGATCTTGATTTGAATAAATCAGAATGTCGTCGATAAAGACGATCACGAACTTGTCCAGGTATGGCTTACACACGCGGTTCATTAAATCCATGAACACAGCTGGTGCGTTGGTCAAACCAAATGGCATAACCAGAAATTCGTAATGACCATATCTCGTACGGAAAGTTGTTTTGGGAATGTCGTCATCATGCACTCGTAGTTGATGATAACCAGAACGAAGGTCAATCTTGGAAAAGTATGAAGCGCCTTGAAGTTGGTCAAACAAATCATCGATTCTTGGTAGAGGATATCGGTTCTTAACAGTAAGCTTGTTGAGCTCCCGATAATCGATACACATTCGAAATGAGCCATCTTTCTTCTTCACAAACAACACCGGGGCTCCCCAAGGTGAGGAACTTGGTCGAATGAAACCTTTATCGGAAAGTTCTTGAAGTTGACTAGCAAGTTCTTGCATCTCAGATGGTGCAAGACGATATGGAGATTTTGCTACAGGTGTTGCACCAGGCACAAGATCGATACGAAACTCGACTTGACGAACAGGAGGGAGTCCAGTTAAGTCATCGGGGAACACTTCCGGAAAATCACGAATGATCGGAATATCCTCGACTTTCTTTGACTTCTCATTCGTTTTCACGACATGCGCTAAAAAAGCCACATAGTGCTTGCGAAGGTACTTTTGAGCTTGGTACATGACATGAGTCGAAGGCCTTTGGAAGGTTTTTCTCCATAAATATTTAACACCTTTTCGGGCACAAGAGGGATCCGGATGATTTTCTCGAAACAAACAACTTCAGCATGGTTCTTAGATAGCCAATCCATGCCTATAACAACGTCGAAATTTCCAAGTTGCATCGGTGTGAGATCGATAGGAAAATCATGCTCGCTAAGACTAAGGATACAGTTTGGAATAATTGAATCGATTGTGATAGGTTTCCCGTCGGCTATCTCTACCGTAAATGGTTTTCTCAACTTAGTCCGTGCACTAGCAAGTAAGGGCTCAGATTCTAAGGACACAAAACTTTTGTCGGCGCCGGTATCAAATAAGACTGAAGCATAATGATTATTGATTAAAAACATACCGTTCACCACATCATTATTGGTTTGAGCTTGATGAGCATTGATGTTAAAAGCACGTCCTTGAGCCGTAGGCACCGTGCTGACAAGTTGAGGGCATCGATTGCGGAAGTGGTTCGGATCACCACATTGATAGCATGCACGACCCTGAGTAATTGCAGGAGGATGTTGAAGAACAGGTGCGGTAGCCGGAGTCTTAGCTGTGCTCTTACACACGTTGAAGGTATGGCCGAAACGACCACAGTTGGTGCAGCGGCGACATTGTGCATTGGCAGGGTGATGGTACTTGCAAATGTTGCACTGCGGAAAGGTTCCAGTGTAAGGTTTCTTTGCCGGGACTTGATTGTTGGAGCCTGGTTGGTAGTTTGGTGCGACTTGATTAACCGGAACAGTAGGGGTAACCACAGCAAAGTTTTGGGATTTAGCCTTCCTCTTCCTGTTTTGAGAAGATTCAGGTTTTTCCTCCTTAGGGGGTTCAACTGAGGGTTTCTCGGGCACCTTCTTAGCACCCTTCCTAGTCAGGGTTCCAGCCTTGACATGATTGTCAGTTAACTGAGCAGCTAACCGGATGGTATCTTCCAGAGTTGCAGGATTCCTACCCCACACCGTGTCTTGAATTTTCATGGGTAGACCACCGATGTACTTCTCAATGGCCCGGGATAATGGGGTAACCAAGTGGGGAACAAGTAGGCTCAATTCATGGAATCGGTTGGTGTAAGCTAGATTTTCTCCACTTTTTTGAGTTAATTCCCAGAACTCAGCTTCTAATTTCTTGATTTCATTTCTCGGACAAAATTCCCGAGTCATGAGCTCTTTGACTTCATCCCACGTCAATGCCAAAGCGGCATCAGTTCCACGGGTTCGTTTCTCCCCGTTCCACCAAGTAAGTGCTCTCTTTTGAAGAACACTTGTAGCATAGCGAACCTTGAGATTCTCGGGACACTCACTATTGAGGAAAGTGTCCTCGATACTCTCAAACCACTGTAAAAGGCCAGTGGCTCCTTCGGTCCCGCTAAACTTAGTAGGATTGCAAGAACTGAAGTGCTTGTAAGTACAAGCTCGTGGAGGATTTGGTGCAGCTTGATTTTGAACAACGTTGTTGCCTTGATTCAAATGGGTAAGCAGTGTTGGGATCACCGCAGCAACTTCACGTGCCACTATAGCAGCAATCTTACGGCCAGAGCTTCTAGATCGGGAGCGGTTTTGACGAGAAGACATGCTGTATAATATGGAAAAACCTTTATGAGAAACGGGTAATGGGGTTTTAAAACTTTTCAAAATGGTAAAATCGTTGATGGGATTGTTTAAAATAACGATAAGAGGTTATGAGTGTAAACGTTCGGCTCGCAAACCAAAGCGAATACGTTGACTTATCAAAGTATTTGTGTCCACCACGACCTTAACGAGGACATGCGTACCTATAAGCGAATACTCATCTCGAGGGTTCCCAGGTAAGGTAACGGATCCATCGGTTGATTTGGATTTATATGAATACCTTGTCTAGACAGAACACATCAAGATACAGGTATTCCACTCTTCCAGCATTGCATGTTCTCAGTCATGTGACACGGACTTTGACGAGATTTGAAAACCATGAATAACAAATCAAAATTTAAGATTTGAAAACAATTTGATTTAGGCACACAATGCCATATAATATGATTTGAGAATTTGTATGTGAAAGGTAAGAATCAAGATATAAGAGAATGTGATAATCATATAAACATAATAGACATAAGTGACACATATAAGCCCTATCTAAACATATAGAATACATGAGAGAACTCATGTGTAAAGGTACTTAGTTATAGTCTAAGTCATTCCATTTCTAATAACCTAATTCCCTATAACCTTGGCTCTGATACCAATCTGTCACACCCCGACCGACGGCGGAATCATCGAGGCGGACGAATGTGAATCGATTGTTCATAGCACAAGGTAATAAATACGTGAAATAACATTTAATAACCATTTATTTATTGAATAATGTCATTCAAGTCACACATTACAACGCAATTAAAATAAAACCATGAAATATAATATTGTCTTCTTTATTTTTGACTAGGTCCAATCCTATATGAGCAGAGAGAATTCCACTAAATAGCATTTCCTGAAATCATGTGAAAAAAGTAACGAGTCAGCTAAAGAATTAGCCGGTGAGTAATCACAGGTTTAAACACACACAAAATTTGATTGAATACTTGAAAACAATTCAATTCACATGGTAATGTTATAACTAACATGCAACAATGTATCATA
This sequence comes from Flaveria linearis, assembly GCA_024085815.1. Classification (NCBI taxonomy): domain Eukaryota; kingdom Viridiplantae; phylum Streptophyta; class Magnoliopsida; order Asterales; family Asteraceae; genus Flaveria; species Flaveria linearis. The sequence goes on from JABSNV010001103.1 coordinate 73,665, forward strand.
AATGACAAACAACACGATCAAACCTATTGACTGAATTGACTCGGTCCACAGACGAAGCCTTATAGAATGTATGTTTCCGGTTTCAATCACCTCGCGACTAAACAAATGGGGTGGGTTGTCAAACCAATAGATCTATCATTGTTACCGTGGTTGTGTGAATTAATGATCATGTTATCAAGTTTATCTAAATACGAACACATAATTGCAAGTAAATAACATAACATGTATTGAATTGAATTTTAGTATGAAATAGAATAAAAATGTATAAGCATGGTTGCGTATGGTATCACATGATTTCCCCAAATAATAAAACATGTAAAATGGGCAATGAATACTCACCTGGTATAGTAATATGGTTTGAATAATATGCAAGATTAGACACTGACGGTTTCCCCACGGATTTAACCTAAGGAATGGTGTTTTAGATTAAAACAATATAATGATTGAAGAATAGATATGAATTAAGGTTTCAATTGGGGTTTGTGGGATTATAGAAAATATTATATCTCATTTGATATATTGGTTAAATAAAACTAGAATAAAATATTTAAATAATGATAATAAGTAATTAGTTAATAGAATTATAAAATGATTTAAGTAACATTTGGGATCAAGTATGATACATAAATAAATAATTTTTAATGATTAATTATTCATAACTTGATCAAAACAATTCATTTATATTTGATTCAAAATAGCTTATAAGAATTTAGAATGTTTAAAGAAATTAAATATGTTTTTATAACATTTATTTTTGTTAAAAGATAACAATATGTAATTTATACCCTTTAGAATTTTCAAAAAAAAATTAATTAATAATTTCATGGAATAGATTTAACTAACAAAATAATTTTTATATTAGTTTAATAATAGATTAAAAATTTCTGGAATAAAATGATTTGAAAATAAATAGCAAAAAGATTAATTGTGGTGGACCAGGGTCGAACCCGGGTCAATTCCACAAGGAGGTGAGGTCCAAACCGGTAGGCTGTAAGCCCATGATTTGAAATGGAACTCGTTTAATACTTTAAAAACCAGTTTTAATAAAATCCCAATATTAACATGAACCCTAATTTTGATTTGATTCAAATTGAAGCACGATTCGATCATGATAATCATAATAACCATGGGGCTTTGATTACCCACGCAAAATCGAGTAGGTAAAGGTGTATAACTTACTTGATTACGATTGGGTTGATGTATTTGATTCGAAGAACAGTTCGCGACAGGTGCAAAATCAGTTCGAGTTGATTTTGTTGATGGAAATCGAATTGCTTGTTCAGGAAGCTTCAACTGGTCCAGATGATCAAAAGCCCTCAAACAATTTCGGTTGGGGTTGCCTCTAATACGGAGTTCGACCGGTTGCAGGTCGCGAATGGTGATGGAGGTCGAAGTCGATGAACATGTGATGTATAATTGAAATTAGGGGTACAGAAACTTTGGAAAGGTCATTTAGAAACGTTGCCCTCTATTATATAGGTTCAATTTCATCTGTTTCATGGTGAACGCGTTTTGAGTTGGTCATCGGTTATAATTGATTGAATTTGATTTAGTTTATACGTTATTAGTTCAAATTGATTGGATAGTTATAACCGAGATGATGTTTAGTATGTTTTGAGTTGATCAGGTGAATCAATTTACTGGATTTCGAGTTGAAACGGATTTGGGTTTGATGGATCCTCGGTTTTGAGATAAAACTTGATATGACTGCACTAATTTCAAATCGAAACCGGTGACAAGTTCGAAACTGATGTGCAAGGGTTAAAGAGCGGTTTAAATGCAAGATTATCGAGTGGTTTGAGGAAGAGGGGGTCGCCGGAGGTTTTGGTCGGCGGCGGTCGGCCGACGAGGGGGGAAACGGGGGGGTTGGGTTGGTTTGAAAGTTTACAAATTTAGCCCTTATAGTTTAGTATACTTGTTATTTTATGTGAAAACTTTGTATTCAAGTTTTATAATTAACACTTCTCACCCTAAACTTAATTTATAAAATAAATCCATTTATTTTACAAAATATTTATAATGTTTATAAATTTTTAATGAATCTTTTAGATTTAGTTTTTTTTTAATATAAAATGATATATAAACTTTCAACTTAGTAATAAATATTTACGGATCATAACATTATTATAAATTGTTCAATTGTTTTAAATAGATGAAAAATAATTTATAATATTGGTTAAACTACCCCATATTACATTTAATTCATTGGAATAAATACTCTGAACAAAATAGATTCGGGTTACAAATTTGAAAATGGGTCAAATGTTACAGCTATACCAAAATGGAATGGGACAGTCATTCGAAAATGATAAAAGAAAAGAAGGGTGTCAAGACATCTATATGACCAAGATGGCCATCTCACGAATTGGATTCGAACCAATATCAAGCGACTTTACATAATGAAGTATAAAGTAATAAGAAATAATCTATAAATTAGTCATAGTTAATTCTTTTTTTAACCGCAGAAGACATTGAGTTTTGTATTGTTTTTAATAGCGGAACAAAATATGTACGTAGGTGCAGAATGGTTAAGTAAACTCATCTCTTTTCGCAGAAGAAGCTCCATGCGCCACTAGTTCAGTGTACATTTGACTACACTCAAGAAAATTGGTTTCGCTATATTTTAGTTTCAAGTTACCTTGACATCATAAACCTTAAAACAAAAAAATAGAAATAACCAAACATGAAATTCAAGTGCATTAGGATGATCTAATAAGTGAAGATTTCTAACCTGAAGTTTAAATTTCAAAAACAAAATATGAAACAAACTATATGTAACGCCCGAAACTTTGTCAAAATAAAAGGAAATAAAAGTATCTTGAAGGAAATATAAGAAGCTATAGTAGAAGGGGGAAAGTGAAAAATAATACAAAAAAAGTCAAATATTTTTATATATTGGGGAATGGCCGCCCATACCACCTTTTACACATCTGCTTTTCGGTCAAAAAAATAAGAAGAAAACAGGGTTTTCTCTCGGTTGTTCAAGAAGAAGAAGTTTTCATGATTTGATAAGTAATTCATGTTTATTTGACTCGGTTTTGTTGTGTTTTGACCATGAAACCGAGAATATATGTTCTTATGTGTATGAGTGTTCGGGTTTATGTGTTTTGGTCATGTCTAGATGTTAGAATATTTTGAAAAGTTCAAGTGGAAGAGTTTAAGCTTGAAAGCAGCTAAGGTGAGTTTCTAGACCCCGTATTTTGCATGTTTTTAACTCTTTGGGGCTGAAAATTATTAAAAATGATTTTATAGTTTTATGTGTGTACGTATGTAATGTGCATGTATAGTGATGATTTATGGTTGTTTAAGTGATGCGCATGTCAGTTAAGTGTTAACAAGCTTAGAATAGGATGACATGATTGTTTAGGACTGAAAACATTTAAGAATGTTAAATAGATGGTTCATGAGCCTACATAAGGCCCATGCGCCTGAAAATGCCTTAAAATATTTAAGTGTTGCTCATGCGCCCAAACAGCGCCCATGCGCCTAGCTTTTTGCCTTAGAAAATATTAAGTAATGTCATGAGCCCAAACAGGGCCCATGCGCCAGAAAAATGTGTCTTAGAAAGTTAAGTATAGGATGATACGCCCTAATACTGCCAATGCGCCTGAATAGTTCATGCGCCTCGTTATGGAGACCTACGAGAATAAATTATGAATGAAGCTCATAAGACTTGATACTCGATTAATCCCGGTGCCACAAAGATGTATCAAGATATGAAAAAAGATTATTGGTGGTCGGGTATGAAGCGCGACGTAGTAGAGTACGTGAGCAAGTGCCTTACTTGTTTGCAAGTGAAGGCAGAACACTAGAAGCCATACGGGAACGTCCAACGTTGGATATACTTGAGTAGAACTGGGAGCACATCACCATGGATTTTGTTACTAAGCTACCTCGTACGGCAAGGGGGTGCGATACCATATGGGTGATTGTTGATCGACTGGCGAAGAGCGCTCACTTCCTACCGATCTGTGAGACGTACTTATTAGAAAGATTGGCAGATCTGCTCGTTAAAGAGATTGTAGCTCGTCATGATGTGCCAGTGTCTATCATGTTGATCATGACACTCGGTTTATATCGAAGTTCTGGAATAGATTCCATGATACGATGGGGACGAGACTACACATTAGCATAGCTTATCATCCTCAGACAGATGGTCAGTCTGAGAGGACGTCCAGACGCTTGAGGATATGCTTCAAGCGTGTGATCGATTTTGAAGGAAGTTGGGATGATCACATACCGTTAGCAGAATTCTCATATAACAACAATTATCATGCCAGTATTGCTATGCCACCATATGAGATGCTATACGGTATAAGGTGTAGGACACCCGTACGTTGGGGTGACAGAAAGAGTTGGGAAGCCTTAAGGTGATCGAGGCTACCACTAAGAAGTTAGAAAAGATCAAGGCTTTCATGAAAGCGTCGAAAGATAGACAAAAGTCATACGCCGACAAGAGACGTAGACTGATCGAATTCAAGGTGGGCGACCGAGTTATGTTAAAGATCTCACCTTGGAAAGGAATTATTCGATTCCCGAAGAGGGGAAAGCTAAGCCCGATGTACATAGGGCCTTTCCGAATCATCGCATGAGTAGGAGAGTTGGCCTATCGACTAGAACTACCTGATGAGTTAACTGGAATATATCCGACATCCATGTATCTCATCTAAGGAAGTGCTTAGCTGATGAATATATGATTATACCACTTGATGATATCAAAGTGGATGAACAGCTCAATAATGTAGAGCAACCAGTGGCAATCATCGACCGGAAGGAGAAGAGATTAAGGAACAAGGTGGTCCCACTGGTACGTGTGTAGTGAAAATACCAAAAGGGTTCGGAATCTAAGTGGGAGACTGAAGAAGAAACGAGGCGACATTATCCACAGATATTCGAGGAGTGACAGGTTTCGGGGACAAAACCTCTTAAATGGGGGTAGAATTGTCACGCCCAAAACTTTATCAAAATAAAAGGAAAAAAGTATCTTAAAGGAAATAAAAAGAAGCTATAGTAGAAAGGGGGCAAAGTGAAAATAATACAAAAAGTCAAATATTTTTATATATATGGGGAATGGCCGCCCGTACCACCTTTTACACATCTGCTTTTCGGTCGACAAAAGAAGAAGAAAGAAAACAGGGTTTTCTCTCGGTTGTTCAAGAAGAAGAAGAAGTTTTCATGATTTGGTAAGTAATTCATGTTTATTTGACTTGGTTTTGTTGTGTTTTGACCATGAAACCGAGAATATATGTTCTTATGAGTATGAGTGTTTGGGTTTATGTGTTTTGGTCATGTCTAGGTGTTAGAATATTTTGAAAAGTTCAAGTGGAAGAGTTTAAGCTTGAAAGCAGCTAAGGTGAGTTTCTAGACCCTGTATTTTGTATGTTTTTAACTCTTTTGGGGCCGAAAATGTATTAAAAATGATTTTTATAGTTTTTATATGTGTAAACCGTATGTAATTATGCATGTATAGTGATGATTTATGGTTGTTTAAGTGATGTGCATGTTAGTTAAGTGTTAACAAGCTTAGAATAGGATGACATGATTGTTTAGGACTGAAAACATTCGAGAAACATGTTAAATAGATGGTTCATGCGCCTACGTAAGGCCCATGCGCCTATATAAGGCCCATGCGCCTAAAAATGCCTTAAATATTTAAGTGTGCTCATGCGCCCAAACAGCGCCCATGCGCCTAGCTTTTTGCCTTAGAAAATATTAAGTAAGGTCATGCGCCCAAACAGGGCCCATGCGCCTGAAAAATGCGTCTTAGAAAGTTAAATATGGGATGATACACCCTAATAGTGCCAATGCGCCTGAATAGTTCATGCGCCTAATACTTAGTAGGAAAAAGGGTTAAGTATAGAAGTCATGCGCCGAATAGTGCTATGCGCCTAAGTAGGGCTCATGCGCCTATAAAGTGCTCATGCGCCCAAAACACTTAGAAATTTTCTAAAATTTTGGAGAAAAACAGAATGATTAGGGTTTAACCCTAGTTTTACTTTAGGGTTTTTATTGTTATTATTATGAAAAATCATGGGTTATCCTTATGTTCCATAATAAATATTATCGTGTGACTTTGTGTGGTATGTTTATGATCGTATATGTAAAGTATTATCAGTAATAAAAGTGAAAGATTGATGATAAAGAAAAGTGGAACATAAATGAAAGAATGCAAGTCTTGCAAGCAAATGAATAGGAGGTGCACGACCATGTTATCGTTATCTTAACTGTATGCGGTTTAGCTAACCTGAAGGATGCATGTAGGGTCAGTTATTATGACTGACAGGGGCCCTTGTAGCATACCCTAGGTGACTGGGTCAGCTTAGTGCACAATGTTCGTGGTCTATAAATAGACCACAGGCCCAGCATCAGCTTCGTGCATAATGTGGGGTATTGCACATTGGTCCGTAAGAAAGTGAAAGATAATGATAAAAGTACGAAATGAACAGATGCGTACAGTAATGAATAAAGGAAAGTATTACCTTGATGTACGTACGATGTGTGATCACATACCAAAATAAAGAAAGTATTTTACAACAAAGGATATTTTCATATATATATATATACAAGGTATTTTAATACTTTTAAAACTAGAACTCACTCAGCGACGCTGGCTTTTATACATTTTTAGTTAGCAGGTAAATATTGCTGAGGATGACACGAGGGTGAAGCTGCTCAGCGGGGCAAGATTGACATCCATTCATGTTTTGATATTGTGTTTTGTAATGCATTCAAACAATCTTTTATAATTAGTGAACAACGATATATTGCTTAACAGTAGTAATTATAAATGAAATGAATGGGCTTTTATTAACGAAATTCTACTGCATTGTTTTATGAAACGTATACTATTATGTATGTTAGTGCTTTGAATGACAAACTGTGAGGTGTCCGGGATCGGGGCCTTACACTATGCAAAGTGACCCAGATACAAATAAATCACTTGCGACCTATGCATTAAATATTATTATTTTATAACTAAAAGGGCAATGCATTCTTATCTAAATTGTTTTATTCTTTCTAGAAATGCACAGTCACACCTGCATCAACATGATCCAAGATTTAATACCACTCAACCTCTTAAGACCCAAAAATAGACGCTTAAAATCTAAATCTATTATATTCAGTAATAAAGTTTAATAATAAAGACAAGACTGATATGTTAAAAAAATCTAAAATACAACTGTTGTAGTTCATATTGCATAAATGCAAGGTAAATAATTCCAAACTGTCTAAAATGCTCAAGTTGTACAAACTTGGTAATAAACTTATATGTGCATTACCTGCATTGGTGGATGTTCACTCTAATTATACCTTGATGTTTAGCCAACCATATGAAATCAATACTTGTACTTGGTAAGTGTAGTTGGTAATCCATGATTCTCAAACAGGTAGACAACTTATGTTGCTAGAAAAGCTTTCATAGATAGTTTAATTATTATAAACGGAACTTCAAAAATCAATGAACAAAACAAGGACACCCATGATTGTATGAAAACATCAAATTCTATCATTTCTACTGTCAAATTTGATATGGCAATGGATGTTTCATGTTTCTAAGTTTTTTACTATTTAGTGACTATGAAGTTTTGTACGAAAAATACGTTTGGGGACCGTAATCACCAAAGGCATAACTCAAGACATGTAGTAAAGCCGCCTTGCGACCCACCCATACAGTGCCCTAAAACAACATGTGGCCACCTCCGATCTTTAGCTTCTACCAAATTACCCAGATCATTAGCAGCATTCACTATGTCATAAGGTTGATGTACCAATTACACTAGTAGCTGATTGTCCATCAGTCCTCAAATTTAAAAAGAACCATCTTCCAATATAAATGAGTAGCATACACAGAGGCACGATCTCATATGGAATTCAAAGTTTAACATTCAACAAGTTTTATATCTAAGGGGTTCTTTTGGGATGAATTGATATTGAAATATAACCAAAAATTGCCTGAAGGTGGAGAAAGAAGAAGCCAAATTGTGAACCATGCAGAACAAAGGATAAATAATCGGGTGTGGGCTTGTAGGAAGGAGGTCGAACCTCTTCGAAAGCTAGGGTTTCGATTGACGTAATGAAGAAGATGAATCATAGCAATTTGAAGGCAGCAGGTGCTTTAAGAACAACCAACACCAAACAAATCTAGGAATCAAACATTAAACAAAACACAAAGGAAAGGAAACCATAGAATTGGTACCTTTAAACTGACAGAGCAGAACCCAACTGATTGAAATAACCATGTGCTTCCTCAATTCAAAAAACCAGAAAATCTTTGGCCTCGGTGGCCACATATACATGTGGGGTGGGGATTGGAATCGGGCAGGGGATTGATTTGGGATGTTCAAGCGCTCACCGGAAATGAAGTGGGGAGAGGAGGTGAAACGGCAGAGACTTCAAGGGGCACGTCTTACTGTAAATTTCCAATTTTGCCCTCGTTATTATAAGGTAATAAAGATATATAGATATATATATATATATATATATATATATATATATATATATATATATATATATATATATATATATATATATGTATAGGGGAGGGATCAATGAAAACTTAGATTATAATTGAAAACCATGAAAACACACATCCACCAATCATAATTTTTGTATTTTATTTTTAAATATTTAATGTAGAAGGGTGATTTAGTAATTTTAACATGTTTTATTTAATTTCTATAATTGTAAAACTAATTCCCTGATTATGCTCCCACGTTAGTTCTATTTGCGATGTTGATTTTCAGATCTTCACCAATTGAAACCATCTCTCACTGCTTGTAGATTGATTTGCGCCATTGATGAATCTGGAAGAAAGAAAAAGTGCTTCTGAACAGGCCCGCTGATGAACTTAAATGTGATTCAAACACTACAACCGTTCATCAATCACCTGCAGTGGAAAGTTCAACTACTTGCCATGATACAATCTACTGCAATCCTACAGAAACAGTGGATTATTTATCTGTATCATTGGATATTCATTCATCTTGTGGTTCTTTCACAACCCTTGCATATGATAGCAATAATGAAGCTCTGTATATTGCTCTGTAACTGGTATGCTTCTCTTCATATAATAAAAAAGAAATCTACTTAAATACGTACTAGATTTTCTTTATGCTCTTGTTATGAAAGACTAATTATTCTGTCACAAGCTCATTTAACAAAATGTTATTTTGGAGTGCAATTATTTTGTCAGAATATATGGATTAAACATTTTTTAGGCTATATTCTGATGAAGCAAACTTTAACAGGATCAGTTGGTGGCTCCATGGTTGACTTTGAAGACGTTAAGAAGGATGCAGTTGAAAGTTGCGTCATTGTCGAAGGTGGAAAACTTTCCACTTTTCCCAGTTCGTCGAGAAGCAAGTCGTACAAGGTAAAACCTGTTTTCCTCCTCTTCAAGTAACTGTGAGATTAGTCTTTGTTTTCGGTTATCCGATTTTAAATAATTATTGCATTTGGCAGAAAATGATTCAAGATGCTTTCATGTCAAGAAAGAGGTTAACTAAGGAGTACAAGCAGCTGGCAATTTGGAATGGTGATATTGACAAAAAAACTCTGCCAACCAACAGAGTTGAGTAGCAAACAACCAGCAGAAGATCTACCCCAACAAAGAACGTTATGATTTTAAATGTTATCATAACACGTATATGTAACATTGTTGTTACATATACGTAACTCTATTGTTACATATATGTACCTCTGTGTTATATGTACCTCTATTCTTTGCGCAGCACGTTATATCAGTCCCCCAATGGGTCTACGTAATGTATGTATGATGATGATTAAAATATTATTATTAGATATCATACAGTAATGTATGTATCTATATATGCAGTAAGAAATTTTTTTTGTCTTTAATCATACATTTAAAAGTGCAATATTTGATGTTAGTAAACATTATAAATTCTTTTTGTTTTATATTGAAACATATATGTACCTATATGCAAAATACTTTTTATTTGCATTATTTGATAGTTTTTAATTGTTTCTTCTTATGTTTAATAAGACCCAACAAATATGTTATTGAATAGGTACATTACCTGCGTCCATATATACCTATATACATTAGCGTACAAATGATTCTTTGCATAGAAGTACATATACGTACCAGTCATTGTTTATATTGACACATATATGTAACATTCAGAAAATGTTTTAAAACACAATGGATTTGTTGTTTTATGTGACAACCCGAAAATTTTTTTTAAAAACTTAAATATATATATATATGTATATATATACATGTAACAATAATAATAATAATACTGATAATAACAATAATAATAATAATAATAATAATAATAATAATAATAATAATAATAATAATAATATTGTTTTTACAAAGGTTTAGGGGGTTAAAATGTAATTTTAAAACTTGTTTAAAAATAATTCTAGATAAAATGACACAAGTTAAAAACCACAGGGACCATTTGTGTAATTAACCAAAACCCAACCCCCTTCCCCCCGTAACTCCGGCCGACCCTCCGGCCATCGCCGGAGCGGCTCCGGCGACTCCCCTAAACGCCAAAATAAAGTGGTTTCGACCTAATTAAAGTTACCGACACATTCCCGTGGTGGAGTCGAACGTGAGTCACCATTCAATTGAAAAATGCGAGTGCGAATTCCACTGAAACCGACCCTCTCCATTGTCGGCCAAAACAAGCAATCCACGATCGCCATTAACACTAAAATAATTCAATTAATCGTGTATATAAGACCCCATAACTATTCCTAATAGAATGCAACTTTCAATCGCGTTTGAAACAAACTTAAACACCTCCATTGATCACCACCTTCGACCGTAACCTGCACCATACTCGAACAACATCATCCGAGCAATTTATTCTACAATTAACACAGGGCTTTTGATTATAAGCCTAATTAGAAGCTTCCTGTGCAAGCAATTTGGTTTTCATCATCGTTTGATCATCATTCAATTGTGGGTTATATCGCGGCTCGTTCTTCGTTGTTCTTAGCATCAAACCAAACTAAAACAGGTAATTAAACACTCCAATCTATTCGTTTTTACATAAGGAATAAAAGCCCTAACATTAATTGTGTATCAACTTCGAATCAGGGTTCAATTTGATCAATTGTGATCTAGGGTTTGTTCGAATTGGGGGTTTTGATTTGATTGTGTTTAAAATGAAAAGGGATGGAGTCTTATCGCGGCTGTATGCCATGGTTCACTGGTCTCCCGTCCCTTTGCAATCCAAGAGGTCCCGGGTTCGAACCCGGGCACCCTCTTTTATTTTTTTAAAGCCTTTTTGAACTTTTGAAAATTACAGAAAATTTATAAAAATTATAAAAATAATTTTATAAACCTTGTTTATATTTTGGGCACTGAATGATTTTCTGGATTTTATTTTATTTAAATAATCGTTTTAAAAACATTCTAACAAATATTATTCTTGGTTAAACCCTACTAAAAATGAGTTTCAATTAATAAAAATAATTTCAGTTCAGACGTTATCATTTTAAAATCATGGTAGACTTAAAATATTAGTTTAAATGTTATATTTAACACTGTTATTATAAATTGTTTCCTTTTAAGATAATAATTGGACTTGAAATAATAAATCTTTATAATAGTAATAGACATTATATTAATTAGAGTTTTGCCATAATAATAGTAGAAATTATATAATTTATAATCTCGCAAAGTTATTTACAAATATTATTTCTTATAACAATATACCATAACAGATGATTTAGATTAATATTATTGATATTAATCTACATATTATTCTAAATATTTGTAAATAATTATAAAGATTCATTATACATAGCAACAATTATACTTAAAGGTACTTCTAAAATATTTACATATATAATTCTTCTAATGGATTAAGAACGTAAATAATACTTGTGAAGAATTATTTATCAAAAACCCCATAATTCTTATTGAAACCCTAGTTCGCGTTTAATCGTTAAACCTTATTAATAACCTAAAATCTTAAAATACATATATACATGTATAGGTACCTCGTGAAGGCGTTCATTGGAACAACGATTATCATCTTAATTAATCATCTTACATACGTACTTACACACCAAGTGAGTTTACAGCCCCACTTTTACTTTATACTCTTTTTGGGGGAGAGAAACATGCTGTATTTATAAACCTTAAATTACATTGGATTATTGTGATATTGCATATACTTGATACTATGGTGTATACTTGCCCAACGGACCGTTAATATGGACTTAACGAGGTAATTGTTAGTAGTACTACTGGGATTGACATACCCCACCCGGGCTAGTCGCGCTAGCACAACGTTCGTCAAACGGGTGAACGGTTAGCCTAATTACAAGTGTTGTGGTGTGTGATCCACATCCGGGCCTGTTTATTTATTTGATTACATGTCAGTTCGGCCGCGCCTTCATACACATAGTGATCATTATGGACTAGCTACCCATTATATGCTTTATTTATAAATCCGGGGATTTCATTTATACTGACCGGATTAATAAATCCGGGGATTTCATTTATACTGAACGGATTAATAATTCCGGGGATTTCATTATACTTATCGGATTACTAAATCCGGGAAATTACATACTGGACGGATTACATAATCCGGGTAATTACATACTGGACGGATTACATAATCCGGGAATTACATACTTGACGGATTACATAATCCGGGAATTACATACTTGACGGATTTCATAATCCGGGAACTTCATTACTGATAATTACTGTTTTCTGATAAACCTGTGAACTCACCAGTCTTGTACTGAGATTTTTTTGCATGTTTTCTCTCAGGACAATGATGTGGCACGTTTAGGAGCACAGCATCTACAGCATGTCATTCTGTATTCACTACAAACTGTTTTCAAGATTTAATTTGCATTTACTTTACGTAAACTGGTTTGGACACATGTTTGTGTGTTTCAAAACTATTGTTGAATGTTTCACTGTATTCGCTTCCGCATTACTTAAATACAATTGGTCTGTTTTCCTTAAAATTAAGCAACTTATATGATTTGTAATTATCGAGTCGTTTGGTGTAACTAATGCTTATCTGAGATCCTGGTTATGTCACACGCCTGACGGTAAAACCCCGTACGTGGAAAATGAGGGTGTGACAGATTGGTATCAGAGCATTAGTTATAGCGAACTAAAATGGACTTTCATCTCATTTGCATTGCATTTTAGACTATAGCTGGATTTGCATTAGTTACACACACATAGATTTCTAAGCTATGTTTACTTAATTTAGTTGCCTGAAAACTTTTGCCTTAACATATCCCTGTGCTGTGAGTCACGGAGGGTTTGAGTGCCTAATTCAAGTGATTTCAAACTCCAAAACCTCGACTGTTATTAATGGTTTCAAAGTCTCGTCAAAGTCTGTGTCTTACAACTTGAACACATGCAATGCTGGAAGAGTAAGATGCCTGTATCTCGGGGTGTTCTGTCTAGGCAAGGTATTCGCATATATCCAAATCAACCGATGGACCTGTTTACCTTACCTGGGAACCCTTGGGATGAGTATCTGCTTATAGGTACGCATGTCTTCAACAAAGTTGTGATTGACCCAATACTTTGATTAGTCAACGTACTCGTTTTGATTTTCGAATCAAACGAATACACACGGAACTTCTATCATTGATGACCACTGTAAGATATGTTAGCCTGATAGGAGGAGCCGGGGTGATCATGCAAAGCAAATTACCATTACGGGTGCACACGTAATTGTAATTTGTCGTGCATGCTAAGTCCGGTAAATCTGGTCGGGAGGTAACATTGTAGTCAGTATAAGTCATCATTCTTACACGTTGAGCAAGAAAGCCTCGGTTCTCATAGAACATAGCCACTAATGTGGAAACTATTTATCAGTTCTATTTGTAGGAATGCTCACACTTACCTTGAATTTGGACGTAATTCAAACTATGACATTTGCGTTAATCCCACGGATTCGGACTGATTCTCTAGCTTATCTACCCTTGAATTTCTTTTCCTTTCCATTCCAAGACAAAAGGTCTATTTTCATATGACTAATAGCTTTTGATATTTGGTAATGTAAAGAATGTCTGGAAGAGGACGCGGGAGAGGTAACATCTCAATGACGCCTGCAGAGTTGGCAGCGATAATCAATCATAGCATCACCGCAGCGTTGGCAAACCAACCCCTCCACAGCAGAACCCTATTGGTCAACCGACTTGCACCTACAAGTCCTTTATGGATTGCAAGCCCAATCCGTTCAATGGAACCGAGGGAGCGGTGGGACTGCTCCGTTGGTTCGAAAAGCTAGAATCGGTGTTCGAAATCTTCAACTGCCCTGCTGGGAATAGGGTAAAATATGCTGCTGGCACACTGGATGGTGCTGCTCTGAGCTGGCGGAACACACAAGTTCAGATGCTGGGCATTGGAGCTGCAAACGCCATAACATGGGTAGAATTCAAGAATCTGCTGAAGGAGGAGTACTGTTCACGAGACGAAATACAAAAACTGGAAACCGAATTTTGGAACCTGAAGATGGTAGGTTCTGAAATTGAAGCTTACACAACTCGTTCTCACGAGTTGGCTACTCTGTGCCCTACTATGATTAACCCGGCTTACAAACGGGTTGAAAGATACATCGATGGACTGGTACCTGAAATCCAAAGCATGGTCACCATAGCTAGACCAGCTACCATTCAGGAAGCTGTTCAACTAGCCCATAAGTTGACTGACCAGGCTGTCGCGCAAGGAAAACTGCCCCGCGAGGTGCTGCATCTGGTTTCCACAATAACAAGAAGAAATGGGAACCATCTACCAGCGGAAAGCAATCTTCATCCTCCACTATCAACCTCAACACAAGAAGTTTAATCAGTCCCAACCCTCTCATTCGGGCGGCTATCAGGGAAATCTCCCAAAGTGCAACAAATGTCAGCTCCATCATACTGGGCAGTGCACAAAGAGCACGTGTGAGAGGTGTGGGAAGTTCGGGCATGTTGCCAAGTATTGCCGGGTGAATCTCTCGGGAAAAGCACCTCAACAACAGCAGAACCACAATCAGACTGTGTGCTATGAATGTGGTCAACCCGGACACTTTAAAAGGGATTGCCCGAGACTGAAATAGAATGGTGATAATGGTGCTGCTGATAAGCCCAAGAACAACAACAATGGTGGTGGCGGTGGCAGAGGCAGAGTCTTCATCATGGGCTCAGGTGAGGCTCGAAACGACCCTACTGTAGTATCTGGTAGATTCTCTATTAATGGGTGTTATGCCTCTGTTTTATTTGACTCTGGTGCTGATAAGAGTTATGTGTCCACCAAGTTTAGTAAAACACTAGGGATGGTGCCTACTGAATTAAGTTCTAATTATGCCATAGAAATAGCCGATGGTAGGACGATAACAGCAACACAAGTGTTTAAAAACTGTAAGCTAGGCTTATCCGGACACACTTCAACGTAGACCTTATTCCTGTCACACTAGGAAGCTTCGATGTAGTCGTCGGGATGGATTGGTTATCCCAGAATAGTGCTGAGATCGTCTGCAAGGAGAAGCTGATCAAGTTACCTATTTCGGACGATGAAATTCTTATTGTGGAAGGTGAAAAGGTGGGTGCGGTAGTCGGCATCATATCATATTTGAAGGCTCAGAAATGTCTCAGAAAAGGACACCTTGCTCTGTTGGCACTTGTTACTGAACCGAAGGCGGATGAAAGGCGAGTTGAAGATATTCCTGTTGTTAGAGACTTTCCTGAGATTTCCCGAAGACCTACCTGGCCTTCCTCCACACAGACAGGTAGAATTTCAAATTGAACTAGCACCAGGAGCAACTCCAATCGCTCGGGCACCGTACCGTCTGGCACCGAGCGAACTACAAGAGCTGTCTAAGCAATTGCAAGAGTTGTTAGACAAAGGATTCATACGTCCCAGCTCTTCACCTTGGGGAGCTCCAGTACTTTTCGTTAAAAAGAAAGATGGAACCTTCAGGATGTGTATTGACTACCGCGAACTGAACAAGGTGACAATCAAGAATAGGTATCCACTTCCACGCATTGATGATTTGTTCGACCAGTTGCAAGGATCTAGCTACTATTCCAAGATTGACTTGAGATCAGGTTATCATCAATTGAGGGTTCGAGAGGAAGACATCTCCAAGACTGCGTTTCGAACACGCTATGGGCACTACGAGTTCACCGTAATGCCTTTTGGGCTAACCAATGCCCCAGCAGTTTTCATGGACCTCATGAACCGTGTCTGCAAACCTTATCTGGATAAGTTTGTCATTGTCTTCATTAATGACATACTAATCTACTCCCGTAATAAGGAGGATCATGAGGGACATTTGAGAACCATACTGGAATTGCTAAGAGATGAACAGCTTTACGCAAAGTTCTCAAAATGTGACTTCTGGATGCGTGAAGTGCAATTCCTCGGGCACATGGTGAATGACAAGGGTATACATGTTGATCCTTCAAAGATTAAAGCAATCAAGGATTGGCCGGCACCCAGGACGCCTACTGAGGTGCGACAATTCCTTGGTTGGCAGGTTATTACCGGAGATTTATCGAAGGATTTTCTAAATTGGCGCAACCTTTGACTGCCCTGACTCATAAAGGAATAATTTATAAGTGGGGTAGCAAAGAGGAAACAGCGTTTCAGGCGCTTAAAGACAAACTCTGCAGCGCACCAATCCTAGCCTTACCAGAAGGAACTGATGACTTTGTTGTTTACTGTGATGCATCCATCCAGGGTTTGGGGTGTGTATTGATGCAACGTGACAAAGTCATAGCTTATGCATCTAGACATCTCAAGGTGCATGAGAAGAAACTATACAACGCATGATCTGGAACTAGGAGCTGTAGTGTTTGCCTTGAAGATCTGGAGGCACTACCTATACGGAACCAGGTGCACGATCTATACGGATCATAAGAGTCTCCAGCACATATTTAACCAGAAGGAACTAAATATGCGGCAACGACGATGGTTAGAATTACTCATGATTATGACTGTGTGATCAAGTACCATCCGGGAAAGGCTAATGTGGTAGCGGATGCCCTTAGTCGTAAGGAAACCCTAAAGCCTCGTCGGGTGCGCGCATTACAAATGACTATCCAATCTGACCTACCAGCACAAATCAAAGCTGCTCAATCTGAGGCCTTGAAGACGGAGAATCTGAAGGCAGAGTCCATGCGCGGCATGGAGAAACAGTTGGAGGTTAGAACTGATGGAATCCGTTATTTTATGAAACGGATCTGGGTACCACAGCACGGGAATCTGCGAGAGTTGATAATGGATGAAGCCCATAAGTCCCGTTACTCGATCCATCCAGGTTCAGACAAGATGTATCAGGACCTGAAAGAATTTTACTGGTGGCCGAGAATGAAAGCGGAGATAGCCACATACGTAAGCAAATGCCTAACTTGTTCCAAGGTTAAGGTAGAATACCAGAGACCATCTGGATTACTCCAACAACCAGAAATTCCAGTGTGGAAATGGGAGCAAATCTCCATGGACTTCATCACGAAGTTACCTAGAACTCCCAGCGGATGCGATACCATTTGGGTTATAGTAGATCGCTTAACGAAATCCGCACACTTTCTGGCAATCCGAGAGACTGATCGAATGGAGAAGCTAACACGTATCTATTTAAGGGAAATAGTCTCTCGGCATGGCGTACCAATATCTATCATTTCTGATCGTGACGCTCGGTTCACTTCTCACTTCTGGCAATCATTACAACGATCATTAGGAACGCGGCTGGATATGAGTACTGCATATCACCCGCAGACCGATGGTCAAAGTGAGCGTACAATCCAAACACTGGAAGACATGTTGCATGCCTGTGTGATCGATTTTGGCAGCAGTTGGGAAACTCATCTACCATTAGTTGAGTTCTCCTATAATAACAGTTATCACACTTCGATCAAGGCAGCTCCATTTGAGGCATTGTATGGACGAAAGTGCCGATCACCTATCTGTTGGGCAGAAGTAGGAGAAAGCCAACTTACAGGACCTGAACTGGTGCACGAAACGACTGAGAAGATCGTGCAAATTCGTAACCGTATGGCGGCAGCACGTGATCGACAAAAGAGTTACGCCGACAAGCGCCGGAAGCCATTGGAGTTCCAGGTTGGTGACAAAGTACTGTTGAAAGTCTCACCCTGGAAAGGTGTAATACGCTTTGGAAAGCGTGGAAAGTTAAGCCCAAGATACGTGGGGCCATTCGAGATTGTCAAACGGATTGGCCCTGTAGCCTATCAGTTAAATTTACCTGAAGAACTCAGGGGGATACATGATGTGTTTCACGTATCCAATCTGAGGAAATGTCTATCTGATGAATCATTGATAGTGCCTTCGAAGGAATTAAAGATAGATGATCAACTACATTTCATCGAAGAACCAGTGGAGATCATGGATCGAGAGGTCAAGACACTAAAGCGTAGCAAAATTCCTATTGTGCGCGTAAGATGGAACTCTAAACGGGGACCAGAATTTACATGGGAACGGGAGGATCAGATGAAGTCTAAATATCCGCACTTGTTCGTGGATATACCTTCAGAACCTAACTCCAACTGAATTTCAGGACGAAATTTTCTCAACCGAAGGATACTATGACATCTCACGATATCAAGTAAAGAACATTGTGGGTCTATTTTCACATTTGTTCTACCTCATAAAGTTTCACGTGCGTGTGATAGCTCAGATAATACAGATGGTTTCATGGTCACCTTCTGATAAACAAAAGTACTAGAAACATTCAAGATATTCCCAAATCAGAAAGGAAACCTAAGATTCTTCTTGTTGAAGATCGTGTGGTAAATGTGAATGTGTGTGACATCTGTCACTAACTAGTATGTCAGTTAGTATTAAGCTTGTTAACTCACTGTGTGTATTAACTGTCCTCATAGTTTATTCATCGGTTAAACCGAATTCTCCGTATACTAGTTTATTTACTCCAGTGTTCCAATTTTCGGGACGAAAATTCCTCTAACAGGGGGATGATGTGACAACCCGAAATTTTTTTTTAAAAACTTAAAATAATAATATGTATATATATACATGTAACAATAATAATAATAATACTGATAATAACAATAATAATAATAATAATAATAATAATAATAATAATAATAATAATATTGTTTCTACAAAGGTTTAGGGGGTTAAAATGTAATTTTAAACTTGTTTAAAAATAATTCTGGATAAAATGACACAAGTTAAAAACCACAGGGACCATTTGTGTAATTAACCAAAACCCAACCCCCTTCCCCCCCGTAACTCCGGCCGACCCTCCGGCCATCGCCGGAGCGGCTCCGGCGACTGCCCTAAACGCCAAAATAAAGTGGTTTCGACCTAATTAAAGTTACCGACACATTCCCGTGGTGGAGTCGAACGTGAGTCACCATTCAATTGAAAAATGCGAGTGCGAATTCCACTGAAACCGACCCTCTCCATTGTCGGCCAAAACAAGCAATCCACGATCGCCATTAACACTAAAATAATTCAATTAATCGTGTATATAAGACCCCATAACTATTCCTAATAGAATGCAACTTTCAATCGCGTTTGAAACAAACTTAAACACCTCCATTGATCACCACCTTCGACCGTAACCTGCACCATACTCGAACAACATCATCCGAGCAATTTATTCTACAATTAACACAGGGCTTTGATTATAAGCCTAATTAGAAGCTTCCTGTGCAAGCAATTTGGTTTTCATCATCGTTTGATCATCATTCAATTGTGGGTTATATCGCGGCTCGTTCTTCGTTGTTCTTAGCATCAAACCAAACTAAAACAGGTAATTAAACACTCCAATCTATTCGTTTTACATAAGGAATAAAAGCCCTAACATTAATTTGTGTATCAACTTCGAATCAGGGTTCAATTTGATCAATTGTGATCTAGGGTTTGTTCGAATTTGGGGGTTTTGATTTGATTGTGTTTAAAATGAAAAGGGATGGAGTCTTATCGCGGCTGTATGCCATGGTTCACTGGTCTCCCGTCCCTTTGCAATCCAAGAGGTCCCGGGTTCGAACCCGGGCACCCTCTTTTATTTTTTAAAGCCTTTTTGAACTTTTGAAAATTACAGAAAATTTATAAAAATTATAAAATAATTTTTAAACCTTGTTTATATTTTTGGGCACCGAATGATTTTCTGGATTTTATTTTATTTAAATAATCGTTTTAAAAACATTCTAACAAATATTATTCTTGGTTAAACCCTACTAAAAATGAGTTTCAATTAATAAAAATAATTTCAGTTCAGACGTTATCATTTTAAAAATCATGGTAGACTTAAAATATTAGTTTAAATGTTATATTTAACACTGTTATTATAAATTGTTTCCTTTTAAGATAATAATTGGACTTGAAATAATAAATCTTTATAATAGTAATGGACATTATATTAATTAGAGTTTTGCCATAATAATAGTAGAAATTATATAATTTATAATCTCGCAAAGTTATTTACAAATATTATTTCTTATAACAATATACCATAACAGATGATTTAGATTAATATTATTGATATTAATCTACATATTATTCTAAATATTTGTAAATAATTATAAAGATTCATTATACATAGCAACAATTATACTTAAAGGTACTTCTAAAATATTTACATATATAATTCTTCTAATGGATTAAGAACGTAAATAATTACTTTGTGAAGAATTATTTATCAAAAACCCCATAATTCTTATTGAAACCCTAGTTCGCGTTTAATCGTTAAACCTTATTAATAACCTAAAATCTTAAAATACATATATACATGTATAGGTACCTCGTGAAGGCGTTCATTGGAACAACGATTATCATCTTAATTAATCATCTTACATACGTACTTACACACCAAGGAGTTTACAGCCCCACTTTTACTTTATACTCTTTTGGGGGAGAGAAACATGCTGTTTTATAAACCTTAAATTACATTGGATTATTGTGATATTGCATATACTTGATACTATGGTGTATACTTGCCCAACGGACCGTTAATATGGACTTAACGAGGTAATTGTTAGTAGTACTACTGGGATTGACATACCCCACCCGGGCTAGTCGCGCTAGCACAACGTTCGTCAAACGGTGAACGGTTAGCCTAATTACAAGTGTTGTGGTGTGTGATCCACATCCGGGCCTGTTTATTTATTTGATTACATGTCAGTTCGGCCGCGCCTTCATACACATAGTGATCATTATGGACTAGCTACCCATTATATGCTTATTTATAAATCCGGGGATTTCATTTATACTGACCGGATTAATAAATCCGGGGATTTCATTATACTGAACGGATTAATAATTCCGGGGATTTCATTATACTTATCGGATTACTAAATCCGGGAAATTACATACTGGACGGATTACATAATCCGGGTAATTACATACTGGACGGATTACATAATCCGGGAATTACATACTTGACGGATTACATAATCCGGGAATTACATACTTGACGGATTTCATAATCCGGGAACTTCATTACTGATAATTACTGTTTTCTGATAAACCTGTGAACTCACCAGTCTTGTACTGAGATTTTTTTTGCATGTTTTCTCTCAGGACAATGATGTGGCACGTTTAGGAGCACAGCATCTACAGCATGTCATTCTGTATTCACTACAAACTATTTTCAAGATTTAATTTGCATTTACTTTACGTAAACTGGTTTGGACACATGTTGTGTGTTTCAAAACTATTGTTGAATGTTTCACTGTATTCGCTTCCGCATTACTTAAATACAATTGGTCTGTTTTCCTTAAAATTAAGCAACTTATATGATTTGTAATTATCGAGTCGTTTGGTGTAACTAATGCTTATCTGAGATCCTGGTTATGTCACACGCCTGACGGTAAAACCCCGTACATGGAAAATGAGGGTGTGACATTTTAATTCTGAAACATATATGTACTGGAGGAAAACATATATTGTAATGTCATGGTAGTCTTGTCTACATATGTTGATGTTTATAAACACTATTGATAGTATTGTTTTAATACTGAAACATATATGTACCAGTATGAAAACATATTTTGTAATGTCATGGTAGTCTTTGTCTTACATATTTTGATGTTTATAAACATTATCGATCTTAATATTTTAATAATGAAACATATATGTACCATTATGAAAACATATATTGTAAGACATAGGTACAACTTGTACGACAACATATAATTCAGTTGATATATCTGTTAACCTTACTTTTTATCAACCGCCATGTTATCACATGTGATTTCATGGTTTTTTATATGTTATGTGGGTATAATACAACTTGTACGACAACATATAATTCAGTTGATACATATACGTATCGCACGTCATATTTTCATGATACGTTTGACTTGGTGGTTTTTTATTTCATTCATAATAATCATATATTACTATGTCAATGAGTAATAGTAATACATCAGAATAAAATCCATATATCACATAACCAATTGAATGTCATTCATTTGTTTAAAACTATTCTAAAACAGTTAAGATAATCGTCCAAGTCTTGCAAACATCTAAGACTAAACTGACTGTATCCAAAAAATTGAATCACAATCCCAATTCAAAATACTATAATAGTTTTAAACAATATCATCTATCTTTTTTTTTTATGTATCCAACTCTTCTGCTTCCTTCAACACTTTCTCCTTATATAATCACATCCGAAGTAAGGATCTTAACGGCGTACTTTTTCCTCAGATTCCTAATTTTTGTCTTCATTTTGCTTTCATCCGATGGAAACCCACAATCCCATTTTTTTGTACGACTACCATAAATGTTCCATATGTCGCAGTACCCTGCTCAAAACATTACCTACATATGAAACCGTGAAACAAATTACACTATGCAGAATTCATTTTTCTATATAAACATACGTATCAGTCATTAATTTAATATTATATGATATTACAAAGTGGATATTGTGGGATTTTAACAATATACCACATATGCATACATCTATGTATGATTTATTTACAAAAAAAAATATTAACTGCACAAAGTCTAACATAAACTAAGATATCTTAGACATATATATCTTATATTCAGTACACTTTTGTTACATATATGTAACACAGAATCCATCATATTATTTTTAACACAATTACTCATTGATGATAAAGATGGAAAGGCAAAATTTACTGCATGTTTTAAGATCTGCATTTGTGCATTATGCAACAAGGTAAATAGATACATGAAAACCTTAAAAACCATAAAAGCATGGTAAATACATGTATGCATTATGTATTTATATTATAAACTTACATTACCCTGGAGGGGCCATGTTATTAACATACTAAATTGCTAATAAACATATATTCCAACCTCAAACATTTTTTTGGTACACATATGTAACAAAATTTAATAGACAATATTAAAACAACTAATCATGAAAATAAAATTACCACATTCAATATCTACAGCTTGTTTTGGGGATGCATTTATAATGTTCTATCCTACCAGGTATCTGGGCATTTTACTAACATACACATTGATTCTATAATATATCATAACCTCATTATTCGTTTGGTACATAATGTAACACCAATACTTACATTAGACTAAATCACCTAATCACAGAGATGAAAAATCAACAGCCAATAATTTATGGATGATCTGGGGTCTGCATTTATGATGCACCATCCAACTAGCTATTTGGTCCATGCTATTAACATTCTCATTAGTTATATATATACACTATTATCTCAACACAAATTTGGTACATATACGTACCACAAATCAGCATAAGTGTACCATTGCTCTCTGATTCTATACCAAATCAGCATAATGTACAAATGCAGATATTAAAACATGCAGTAAATTAGGTACGTATACGTACCCACAAATCAGCATAAGTGTACCATTGCATAATGCACAAATTTGGTACATATA
>JABSNV010001103.1:102500-110000 GCA_024085815.1 Flaveria linearis
ACTGTATGATTCCATATCAAATTCTACACAGCATCAAATGTTTTAAATTTAAACCTGCGGAACTCACCAACATTATGTGTTGACATTTTTGAGCATATCTTTTCAGGAGAACATAATCAAAGAGGATAGCTAGTGCTGGTGCCTTAGCAGAGACCCTCAGGCTTTCAATAGATTGCATTTGTATTGTTTATCATTTACTGTTATATTGAACACTGTGTATATGGATTTTAGAATTAGACTATTAGTGTCGGGCTGACGTCATGACACGAGGATTTTGCACATATTATGTCTCTGTATTATACCAAGTGTTATGACGATCCCGTCCGTCGCATCCTCGTGTTTCCGCTATAAGCGGGGTGTGACAGATTGGTATCAGAGCCTTGGTTATAGAGAATTAGGTGGAGAATTCGACCTAGACTATAACCTAAGAACCTTCATATAGAGTGCATGCTAGGGATTGTGTGCATTTGATTTTACCTAAATGTCTTTCATGATTTGTGTGACACATAGACACCTGTATTCTGGATTTCCTGGCAAAAGGCCCTCGGGCTAAGGCAAGCATATCGCATATATCTCATTACGAGACCTGGTATGCTTACCTGGGGATTTCTGGGATGAGTGATAAAACTATGGTCAATACACAAATCTACAAGGCAAATGGGTCAAGTATATTAAGTCTATGGACTTAATATACAGGTATATTCCTATATACCTAATAATCTACAAGTATGTTCCTACATACCTGATTTTATACATGTACACGTGTTATCTGAACATCCCGAGGAAGACATTATTACTCTTAGTCTTTCTCCATGGGATACTTTTATACTAAGAACTTTACGCTTGTATGCGCACAACATCATATTATTAGGGAACTTCGGTGATCACGCGTAGCGTCGATCTCGGATATTGAATCCGACCCTATCATTGTTATGACTGAAATCCTGAAAGTATGACGGATATGCAGTTACCATTAGACTTAATGTGCTTATATGCTTATTTGCTATTACATGCTATTATTGGAATACTGGCTCATGGACATAAGGACATTACATTATTTATGCTTGATGAATTTAGATAATACTATGATGTTAACTTGGGGTAAGTGGAGCTAGGGTGACCATGCAAGGTAAATTACCATTACGGGTGCACACGTAATTATAATTCACCATGCATGAAAAGTCTGGCTAATCTTACCATGAGGTAACGATCATGAGTATCACAAGTTTCTATTCTATACCCTAGGGTGCTAGGGTCATAATTCTAGTAGGTCCTTGTTGAAGGCAATCAAACATTATAAGTCCTTGTTAAAGGCAATCAAACATTATAAGTCCTTGTTGAAGGCAATCAAACATTATCATTTACTCAAGTCCTGTCCTACTTAGAGCCTTCATAGTATTTCCAATTATAATATTGACCTTATGAGAAATATCTCCACTTAGCGTTTCAGTAACTACTGATTAATGCTTAGAATGAAAGTGGAATACATAAATGTAGAAGAGTAATGATACTCTCTACACATACAAAACGTTATTCTTTAAGATTATGCTAAGGATAAACGGATGTCACGTAACTGGTTTAGGCATCGTTCTAGGTATGCCACGGATGTGGTGGGAACGCTGCGGGGAACCCTATATATAAGCATCCTTGGTATACCAAGAATGTGTTTAAACTGGGCTACGTGATGATCCTGATTATCTGAGGCATGATGCTATTATGACTCTTAACTCTATGCTATGTTGCTACTTATATGTTACTTGGTGGCTATACTCTATTATGTGCTAATACTTGATGCTAAGTGTTGTATGATGATTACTTGTGAATGCTATTGATCTTGGATGCTTTCGGCGGTGTGGTTCTTCTTTGTGGGTCTACTTTGTGGTTCTTCTTTGCCGAGCATCCATTACAACCATTAGTTCCAGTAATGGGACCTAAGGATTGGTTTGGTTGTAATCTATACGTATGCGCTTTGTGGATCTTGCTACGTCATATAAACTTATACGTATGCGTTTGTGGATCTTGCTACGTCATATAAACTATACGTATGCGCTTTGTGGATCTTGCTACGTCACATTAAACTATTTACACTTTGGGAATGTTTTCTTTACAGCCATCAATTCCCGTGTGGAACCGATGTATAGGTTTGACTGTAGCCATTCATAACTGGTAAAACCGCCTATACATCAGTGTAGTTGCGGTGGCTCTTATTAAACTTATATTACGTTATTCTTTAGGATGATACTAAGGAAAATTAAGATGTTATGTAACTAGTTTAAGTATATTTCAAAGTATATCATGGATGTGGTGGGAACGCTGCGGGGAACCCTATATATAAACATCACCGGTATACTAAGAATTTGCTTAAACTAGGCTACATAATGATCTTAATGGACCGAAGCATGGGTTATTGGAACTTGATAAGTAAAACCATATGTGATTTTTTTTATACTTTGATTCCTATCAAAGCGCACACAAATCTTAAATCATAGTCAAGGCATTGCGTGCCTAAATCAAATAATTTTCAAAATGAGCTTTGACTCGTTATTCGTGGTTTTCAAAATCTCGTCAAAGTCTGTGTCACACCACCCAGAACATGCAATGCTGTAGGTGGAATTCCTACATCTCGGGATACTTTGTTAATGAATATTTTATATTATAGGTAGTCACTCACCTCAATAATCGAATAAACTAATCATAACCTTGTTACCACATATAAGTACGCATGTCTTCAATAAGGGTATGGCTGATCTCATATCTTGAGAAGTCCACGTATTCCCTTCGATTGTCAATCGAATGTTCACATCTCATTATAATGTCGAATCATTCTTGTCCTTGATTTCGTCTTCCTGATTTAAATTATTCAAGATTTGAACATCATCCTAACAAACTTTACTATCTCAAACCTTGATCTTAAGCTTGTTAGCATGATCTTTTCTTTGTTACACTAATGTGACTTGAAATTTCCTAATTCCTAATTGATATTAATTTCCTTTCATCGTAAAGTCAAACTTTATACTGCTTGTACCGTGGGAAATGCAAGAGTTGCAAGTCAGCCTATGACTAAGAACACTCGTATCTCCTAAATGATTCTATTTCATCAAAGCAGGGGAGATTCCCTTACTTTGATGATTCTCTATTTCGATAAATGGTTTCCCATTTGTTAGTTCTATGAAATTTCATCCTCTGGATTGGGGTGACTTCCTTATCTTGAGGATTGACTTCAATTATTCTCATTGGAAATTACACTTCATAAATGACATGATCTCACCAAAATAAGATTGAAACCCATATTTTGGTGGCAAATGTCAACCTTAGATTGTTTTCTTGTTATTATCAAGATAGGCATGAATCATTACCTCAAAGCCTTTAAGGAATATTTTTAATATCAACTCCGATTGTGATTGATAACCACCTTCCTTAAAACTACGCTCGTGAAATCTTTCAACATCTTCAACCGTTAGACACCTAATGACAATCGTCACACGAAACTTAGGTTGAACTATTTTTACCCTGCTTTTAACCAACCGTGCGGTAGATAAAGTTCTGAGCGCCAGAATATATAGGAAATGAAACATTTATAACATTACCCTTATATAAGTTCTAATCTACCTAGAGTCTATATGGGAATCACATGGTGACACTAGTCTTATCTCTAGTGAGACGTCACTCCTTTTACATTTTAGAAATTATGCAAATTGAATGGTTGCTTAGAATATACATAGCCTTTGAAAAATGATGCTTGTCCACTAGTGGGTACCACACTGAAATGGTAGAATGCCTAAACTCAAGTATAAGGTAGTGAGGCTGCAATAGTCATGACTTGAGATAAGTTTAAAATCTTTGGTGAGTGAGTACTATTACCCAAGGAATCAAATGCAAAAGTTAAAATTGTAATACTGGAATCATGCTCTTTATACTGATAGAATCCATAAGTTGACAAAGCTAATGTCATACCTTGTAACATTTAGATCAAATAGAATTAAGTAGGACATGGGAAGATCATTGAATAGTAGGACAAAGTTGGAGATTAGAGCAAGCAAATTAGTGGTGAAATAGACAAGAAGACTCAGATGTTATTATAGGCACATATCTTATCATCAATCAATACATATGTTGGATACTGGTAGAGGATAGCATTGATTCCTTCAAATTCACTCCTTCATTTGTCATGAACCCCAGTTGCTTAGAAATTAGTTAGTCGGTGGAGATAGGAAAACTCTCGACATGCGTAAGTTAAGATGTATAGAACTACCCGAAGACTGAGATTATTGTATACAGTATTGTTCTTAGAATAGGAAGGTTGGAAAGGAAATGACTGTTGTGTGTGACCTATCTTCTTCATTCCTACCGGTCATGGAAACTTTTTAGTTTTAACTTGGCCAGAATAAGTGCCTCTTATCTTAACTGTATGATGACAATTGGTGCATTATAAAAATTCAATTCGACACATTATCTCACACGTCGAGAAATTAACCTGCATCTGTTTCAAATATTCGTATACCGTGGTATGATGTTACATCAATCGTTATTCTAAATGATTGATTCATTTTCTGTTTAACAATATTCTTAACCATCCTTGTGAACCCATTCCAAGATCTTCGCATAGCGTATTATTCTTAGACCGATGGTTGGTCAAAGGAGAAATACATATTCACAAGATATGCGTTAAGGTCGTTTCATATGAGGACGTTTGGGTTCTTAAATTCTAACGGTTAACCTTTCTTATTATTGCTGTTTTTTTTTTATGATTTCTAGACTTTCACCTTACCACGAAATTATATTGTGGAAGTTGTGATTATAAGTCTAACATACCATGGTAACTCGTCATCATGTCCTAACGTTCCATATGCCAAATCTCAAAGAGAGTCTCGCGATTCTCTGGAAGAGTTCAAATTGGCATACCTTTATGTCAAGAATCTTGTAAAAGATTCTATACAAATGAAACAAAGCCGGATACCTATTGTCAAAGTCTGCTGGGAATCTAAAAGTGTCCCAGAGTTTACATGGGAACGTGAGAACCAAAGGAAAACCAAGTACTCATGTCTTTTCGTTTCAGTCTCCTCGTGATTAAAATTTCGGGACGAAATTTCCTAAAGCAGGGGAGACTGTAACATCCCGTAATTTTTATAAAACAATTACGTTTAATACGTACTAATTCCAATAATACAAAGTTTATAATAATAATCATAATAATAATAATAATAGTTAATTATAATAATAATAATAATAATAATAATAATAATAATAATAGCAAGATTTATAAAAAAAAAAAAAAAATGTATAAAAATTAGATTTATAAAGTCCAGGGGTTGTTCTGTTATTTCTGAAACTCAAAAGAAACATTATTACATAAAATATAAACTCTGAAAACCTCAGGGACCATTTGTGTAATTATCTAAAACCCAGCCCCCCACCCTTCGTTTTCCCGGCCACGGTCCGGCCACCCTCCGGCGAGCCTCCGGCGAGGCCAAAACACTCGATTTTTACACGGTTTTAACCCAATTAAGACCCCCGACATTCTCACATGCAAGTTTCGAACTCGTGGACCACTTAAAATTGAATAATTGAAGGACGATAATGTGACCTAACCCACTTCGGCCGACCATCCACCAATATCACGCATTACACCCATTAACGATTAAATTAACTATGCACTAACGAATATTAAGTCCTATATAAACTTCCTTCGAGTTCCATTTCATCCAAAACAAACACAAAACACTCCATTTCATCATCTTCATCTTCGACCTGCAACGTGGTCGATTATCATCTTCTGAGTGTTATTACTCGAAATTAATAGAGGGCTTTTGC
Source organism: Flaveria linearis (assembly GCA_024085815.1). NCBI lineage: Eukaryota > Viridiplantae > Streptophyta > Magnoliopsida > Asterales > Asteraceae > Flaveria > Flaveria linearis. Next base: position 108,312 of record JABSNV010001103.1, read on the forward strand.
TTATCATCAACTTTACAATCTACCTGCAAAATTAATTCGATTAAGAACAACGTTTGCACCATGAATCAATACTCACTGTGTCGCGACTGTTCATCATAGTGACCACCTTCAAATCGACTTCAAAACAGGTAATTGATCATATCATTACACTCGGTTTTCATTCAGGGATCAAAACCCTATGATTAATTTCATTATCATACGCGAATTGTTGTTCAATTTAGCTTCGATCGAAGCTAGGGTTTATACAATTCGGGGGATCGGGTTAAACTGCCTTAACATGAAATGGGACATTCTCTATCGCGGTTTAGGCCTTTGGTTCACTGGTTCCTTGTCTACATGCAACCCGAGAGGTCCCGGGTTCGACCCCGGGCACATCGTTATTTTTTTTAAAAGCCTTATTTCAACTTTTAAAAAATACAGGAAAATACCTAAAAATTATAAAATAAATTTTATTAATTTTCCTTATTTTAAATCTTACAAAATAATTTTCTGTAAATTTATTTTATTTAAAAACTTAATAGATTTTTATAAAATATTATTTAAAAATATTAAAAATACTTATTTTTATAAAATAAATTCTAAATCAAGTTTAACTATGAATAATCATGAAAATCATGAAAATATATAAATATTATTTATAAATATTATAAATAATTATTTTTATAAAAATGGACACTTTATTATTTCAAATACAAATTATATATTTTATAAATCCACAAATTATTTATGAAATTGTGGGTTATTTCTTATAAAATATATTTGAACCAAAGGTATAAATTGATACCTTATTACTAATCAAAATACTATAAGTGTAAATATTCTTATTTATAAATATTATTGGATAATTATAAATTATATAATTAAACCACATCATTTTTATACTTAATTCCAAAAATATAAATACACTTATGAAATCCTCCTAATGGAATCAAAATGCAATAAATACTTTGTAAACCTAACACCTATTAAAAATCCATAATCCTAATCCTTGATTAACGTTAATTTCAAACTTAATCTTGTAAACATATATACATCCATTGTGTACGTGTCACGTGTTAAACCAAACCAACACAAATCTTACCAAAATATATTTATTCGCAATAAACACAATTTAAAGACTTAGTTACAATTAATAATAGGTATTGATCGTGCTTGATCGTGCATTGCTTAATTCTTTGAAGTTCTTGTTCATTACATTACATCAATTCAAGGTGAGTTTCCGTGGCCCCTTTTTATGTTTTTATAATTGTTTCAATATTTTTCAAACTTGGGGGAAAAGTATGCTCACCCGTTTTCGATGCTGAACAATCTTATTTACAATTTTCATACTTGGAATCGACGTGATACTATTCTCATATTCTAATACATACATGGTGTTATTCTATGATTCTTACAACCATTAATTCCCGGGTTTGGGAACCAACGGATAGGTATTGGTAGTACTACTGGGTTGACACCCCCACCCTCGACAGATCGGTTTAACTTGTGAGTTACCGACTACAGCTGCCAGCAATCCGGCCATGGGTGAATATATTCCGACGAATTTATATGCATAACTGTCATTAGGTTTGGTTGTCTTAAACACATGTTATGTGGTTTTTGCTTACTGTATGATTCCATATCAAATTCTACACAGCATCAAATGTTTTAAATTTAAACCTGCGGAACTCACCAACATTATGTGTTGAC
>JABSNV010001103.1:112500-115000 GCA_024085815.1 Flaveria linearis
TTGTTATAATCATTAAGTCATTTAATATTTTTGTTAATAATAATGATTTATATAAAATTTAATTAGTTTAATAATGATTTTGACATATCATTATATTCTAATTAAACTATAGACGTTATATAACATATAAGTTTATATTTAATTTTTGTAAGATTTTATAATGTTTAAATTATAAAATCTGATTTGTATTTATATTATCAAAATAAATCCCTAATAATATAATATCCATAATAATTTGATTGTTTTAATTTATATTTAAAAACCCATTTTTGTATGGATAACAATTTATAATACATGTAATAATTTATAATACATGTAATAATTATTTACATAAATAATTAGGGTTTTAATTAATTGAATTTCTACAATTTTTATGATTTATCATTAATTAAAATGATATGGTGTGCAATTAATGAATTAATACTTTAAATCATAATTTAAAGTCTATTTTTAAAAATAGTTATTTATAATATTTTTAAATTAATATTTTATAAATTTTATTTAAAGTATTTTTAATTAAATAATTTATAGAAAAATATTTAATGGTGTTAAAAATAACAGAAGCTTTTAAAATTATTTTTATAATTTTAATAATTTTTATATATTTTTAAATAATCCAAAAAGGATTTAAAAAAATATGGGAGGTGCACGGTTCGAACCCGTGACCTCCCCCTCCACACCCCTGCGCACAAACCAGTGAGCCAAAGGCTCCATATCGAACAGAACCAGCCGCAATTCCTTTTAACACTTAAAACCAGTTTATCCCCAAATCAAGAACCCTAGAAACCATTTCGATCAAATTGAAGATCGATTCGGTTATGTTAATGCACAGATTCATGGGGCTTTTGTTCCCCATGAATAATCGAACAGAAGGGTGTATTTAATTTACCAGAAAGATGTCTGATCGATGATGAACACCTCGAAGAACAGGTCGCGGCTTGGGAGGATCCAAACGACGATCATACGTGGATGAAAATGCAATTAACTTCACAGGTAGCTTCTAATGAGGCTAATGATCGAAAGCTCTTTATCAATTTCGGGTTTCGAAACTCGAACAGGGGTGTTCGGTTAGTTGCAGGTCCGCGAAGAAGAGAGAATTAAATTCGATGAATTTGAATGTTTAAGACACAATTCAAAGTGTAGCCTGATTAGTATCATTTATAGGGTTGTTTAGATTCGATCAATTAGATTATTATTGTAGTTTCAGTGCGATTCGAAGGTGTAAAGGAGCCGACAGTGTTCACGGGGTGTAGATCGATCGCACTTAGCTTGATTCCTGATTAATGTGGGTCATTGTGTTCGAAACACTCACGGGGTTGTGTCGGTATCATTTAATTGAATCGAAACCGCGTATTTGGCGTTTTGGGGTCTCGCCGGAGCCGCCGGAGGTCGGCCGGATCCGGTGCCGGAAAACCGAGGGGGGGTCGGGGTTGGGTTTTCGAAAATTTACAGAATAGTCCCTGAGGTTCACATGTTATCATTTGTGTTTTAAGTTTATAAAACATGTTTTAAAATTACACAACAGCCCCTATACTTTATTAAATCAATTAAACTAATTTTGTAAATAATAATATTTTCACTATATTATTATTTTCATTATTAACATTGTTATTTTTAATAATAATATTATTATTATTATTATTGTCATTATTTTTGATAATAATAATATCTTATTATAATTATTATTATTATCATTATTATTATTATTATTATTATCATTATTCGTAATAATAATATCATTATTATTATTATTATTATCATTATTTTTATTATTATTAATATTATTATTAAATAATAATAAAAATATAAAAACAAATCATAAATTCACATAAAATCTTATATTAATTCACGGAAAATTTCGGGTTGTCACATATACATAAAAGATCATAATCTTCTATATGTGTAATAATGTTATTTAAGTAAAATAATAATAATACTTATTGATCTTGAGGGTTTTCTCAAGTTCTCGTAATAAAAGAGGGTTATCGCCTGAACCTTTCCTATATATATATTATTTCCTTACCTTAACCATTTAGACTAAGGATCATTGGCGATAACAACAGATAAAAACTGAATAAGACCCATTTAAGCTTTGATGCTTTTCATCCTCTTTGTTACTGATTGGATTTTGAGGTTGTCGACTAGGTAAGCTGTCGTCCAATGTATCTGTGAATCTTTCAAAACAGTAAAAAGTCTAGAAACTAGCAAATTGGAATATAATGTGTTGGATTTGCAATTTGATACCTATGCAAAACTTACATTTGTTACCTATTATGTTTTCTCCTTATTCTTATTATTTTTGACCTGGTAATGAGAATCCTATGTTTTTGTAAGAACTCTTTAACCTTTTCTAGAGCATTGATCTTGTTCAAGTGTTATAAGATCATGTCATGTGTCAACATTCTTTTCTTAATAAAAAAAGGGTAGTTTAAACATTTTATATAGGCACTTAAATGCAGATTTAATATGAAGATGACAAGTGTCACCAACTACACTCTTT
>JABSNV010001103.1:120000-153607 GCA_024085815.1 Flaveria linearis
TTAACAAAACTTTTGACAAAATGTCCGGTAAAAATCTTAGAAAAGGTGGTTTGGTTACGTGGAAAATTGAATTTCAAAGTTATACAAAAATCAAATTTTATTTAGAACTTAATATTTATAATATCATTTTTATCAACCTTGTTGCCTTTTTCATGGACAAATTATTCACATTTGAACTCTCAAGTTTCAAATGTTACAATTTTACGTCGATATGATATACGTGAATAACTCATTTAATTTTTACTCTTTGATTTTTTTTCTTTAATAACTTTTTATTAACTTAAAAAATATATATTTTGTGGTTGTGTATACTTTTTATTGCTGTTCAGTAATTTTTTTAAATAGGGTATTGTTTTTGAATCGTAGGCTATATCAATGACGGGTAATGTGTTACTATCATGAAGAATGAATGTGGTACCTCTGTATAATATTTCCTATCTACATTTCAATCTCTAAATCAAGTCGCTGCAAATTCATACATTTTTTATGCACTTGAGAATGCTAATTTTATCGTCCAACACGCATAACGAAAGTATGTAAACACTCGAGCTTAATTTCTCATTTGAATGCAAAAATTCAAAAATTAAATTTCACTAAATTTGATATAGGCTGCTTAGATTAGCGGATCTTAGTTCCACCTTACCACATCTTCAAATTCACACATAATCAATAAAAGATTAAGGGTTAGGGTATACATAATCAATAAAACCATTTAGAAAAAGAAAGAAAGGGTAATGCTCTAAATTATTGTATGGCTCTACAGATACGAGTAAAGATACGATTGGGACAGTTAAAGATACGAGTAACATAATTGAAAACACTCCCAAAAGTTAGTATCGTATGAACTTACAAGTTGTGAGCAAGAACTGATTGGAGTGTGTTTATATACACTTTTTGGAGGTAAGAGGTGTGTAAAAGGTTTCTAATTACCGTCAATTCGCAAAAGAAAACGTGTTTAAACGTCCGTTTAGCGTTCTCATCTTAAATACATATCGTATTTACTTGTAAAATGTGAGTACATAGAAGAGAGAGCCATGGGTGAAAGAACGTCGTGTGAAGTTGTTGTCATAAACTACATAATGCAACCCGGGTTATTACATATCTTATAGTTAAAACCTTAGCAATTTAGTATAATACTCCCAGTAATCATAGAGGTTGTAAAGTTAAACATATAAATTAGCATGTATTAGAAGTTGGAGACGATAAGAAACAATTTAAACACTTATAAGTAGAAAAAACTAACAATGCCCAGGTTTAATAAATAGATTCATAGCTCAATCTTTTTTAGCATCTTCTCTATGTCATCATTGGAAACATTTACACTCCTTGCAATCACCATACTCTTTTTGTCACCGGTCGATATCAACTCAGCAGAGACTTCAAGAATACCATTGGCGTCTATGCGAAAGCAAACATTCATTCTTTCTTCACCTGCTGGGCTGGTGGAATGCCATCAAGATCAAACTCATCAAGAAAACATTACCACTTAATCCTTTACAGCATTATTGCCATTACACTTAAGTTTGCAGCCAACACTGCTGCACCATAAGCAACAGCTTCATCCGCTTTAATGCTCTTGCAAAGTGGCTTCCCGTCAAAAAACTCCCTTAGCATTTCTTGTACTTTAGGAATCCTAGTCGACCCGCCAACAAGGACCACATCATCAACACAATGTTTTTGCATAGTCCCGTCTCTTAAACAACTTTCCACATGCTCAATGCACTTCTTAAAAAGACCAGCATTAGCTCCTCAAATTTCGCCCTAGTAACCTTCAACGAAATATCAATTCCATCGTACAAGCAATCAACATCAATAGAAGCTTCAAATGTTGAGGACAAATCCCTCTTCGCTTTCTCACATGCAACTTTCAATCTCCCCATTGCTCTTGCATTTCCACTCAAATTTTTCCTTTCTCTTCTCATAAATTCTTGTACGCAATAATCTACCATCGTCTTGTCAAAATCCTCTCCTCCCAAATGAGTGTCACCCCCCACCGCTTTAACAGCTATGCTTCCGTCCTTACTGATAGTAAGAAGTGACACATCAAACGTCCCCCCACCCAAATCAAAAATCAAGACGTTTTCTGTTGTGGATGATTTGGGTCTGCAGACTTGTCTAAACCATAGGCAATTGCAGCTGCTGTCGGCTCACTGATCAACCGCATGACATTGAGCCCCGCAAGGGTACCAGCATCCTTTGTCGACTGTCGTTGCTTGTCACTAAAATATGCAGGGACCGTAATCACAGCATCTCTAACTGTGTCCCAAGATATGCCTCAGCAGCCTCTTTCAAGTTCTTTAGAATCAAAGACGATATTTCTTCAGGTGAAAACTCTTTGTTCACACCCTTATGTTCAAGTACAATCATCGACTTATCGTTAGACCCTTCGATTACCTTATAGGCCAAGATTGCATCGCTTTCGCAATCTAACATCGCTGAATCGCCTTCCCATTACACGCTTAACATCTGAAATTAATTCAACAAATACATAAAACATATCAAGCTAGCATCTTGCATATATCAAAGTGTTCATCAGATGATCAACTTACCGAAAACAGTGTTGCTGGGATTCCTGGTGATTTGGTTTTTGGCAGCCTCACCTACTAAAAGATCTTTATTATTAGATGCAACACATGATGGAGTAATGGTGTTACCCTGCTCATTAGGAAGGATCTCGACACGGTTGTGTTGATCGAACCACGCAGCGACACACGAGAACGTTGTTCCGAGATCAATCCCGATGGAGTTGTTTTAGCACTTGTCAACATCGTAGCTGAGGACAAAGATCAGAACACATGTGGTGAATACAAACTGTAGTTACATCTGTTACTTTTTTAAGTTGCATACACCATGTTACCAATAGATATATAGTCTTTGTTGAGAGAAAGTAAAAACGAATTACAACTCAGTAATATCCATTTATCTAATGTAATGCGTAATGAACACAAATATTAGTATGATTTCAGGATGTTACCTTGCTGTTGATGTAATATATTGATGGATCTTGATGGTGTAAAGAGGAGAGATTTGAAAGTGGAATGAAGAAGTGTAAGCTTATAATATAAATGTAGGAGTCAAAGAAATCGAATCGTTTTCTTGAGGTCAACGCAGCGAAACCCAAGAGTCGGAATGCTCCAAACGGAGATGAAAGGTGGTAAACTTCATTAAACCAAGCATTTCTATTTACTTGATAATATATTTAGCATTGTTTTTTTTTTTATGATATTTTTGTTCTTAACATTTATGTAAGGGGTAACTTTATAGAATAGTAATCAAGTTTGAAAATTATTCTAATTAGGTCACTCATAAACTTTTTGTTCCAATCAGGTCACTAAACTTTATTTTGATGTTCCAATCATGTGTATTTAACCTGAATAATAGGTAATAAACTTAAAAATGTTTAAAAAAATTAAAAATAATTAATAAATAGTTGAATATTTTAAAAAAATGAAAAAATGTTTAAAAAATGCATAATCATTGTCCAAATTTCGTAAAAATTGAAAAAAATAATAAAAAATTACAAATTTCAGTAAAAATTAAAAAAAAAATACATTGTGTTCCAACATACCAATTATACCAATATACATCTATATATCAACATACACCTATATATCCAATTAAAAAAAAATATATTGTGTTTAAAAAGCGGGTCAACATACCAATTATACCAACATACATCTATATATCCAAACGGGTCAAAATTATATAAACGCGTTCAAAAAAGTCAAAATTACATCACAATACACCCAAATGGGTCAAAAACTACCAACATACGTTCAAACGGGTTAACATACACCAAAATGTTCCAAAAGAAACAAAATTAACTCAAATACGCCTAAACGAGTCACATTTTTTATTTCTACCTTTAGGTCTTGCTTCATTTGGTTGTGGGTCTTTTTTCTCGTTTTTGCAAGACCTTGTATTATGCCCACTTCCTTGACAATTTTGACAAGTCATTTTTCTTCCAACTCCAACCTTCGTTGTTTTCTTCTCTTTTTCTGAAGGATCTCTTTTTCTTTTTACTGTTGGTCTACCAGGCATTCGTCTTTCTTTTGGTGGTAGGGGTTTGATGTCATCTGTTATAGGCCAATGCATACTTCCCTTTAATGGTTTGATACTATGTTTATATGCTTCCTTAAACATGTCTCTTTTAAACCAATTACTAACATAACTTTCAGGGTCTTTGTTGATGAACCCTAAAGCTGCTACCGAATGAACACAAGGTATGCCTGACAACTGCCATGATCCACAACTGCATGTCTGCTCCTCAATCTTCACTACAAATGCATTCTTTTCACTTCTTACTTCAAATATGTTGTTACCACTAGGAACAACGTTGTAAAGCCTACACAATCAACTCAAAAGTCAATAAAAAACTCATGACAAATAACATAAAGTTCTAAATGTAACCTTTACCTCTGTTTTTTTATTTTCTTCTAATTTTTTTCTAATTCTAGGGCATACTTCATGTTCAAAGCTTCGTGATTTTATCGCCATTAAGAACATTCTACGCATCACCAATGTTCTAATTTCTTCAAACATACTAATAATAGGCTTCCTTCTCGCAACTCGAATGCTTGAATTAAGCTTTCACTCATTCCATTCTCGAATGCATCACATGCTCTACAATTTCAAAAAAAGCTCTCGACCAAGTAGTTGGGTTTCTCTCCATAAGATGATCATACGCACCTTTACTAATGGATTTCAACTCTTCCATACTCTCTTCAAACCGTTGTTTAGTTGTAGAATTTGCAGCTGACCAAAATAAATTTTTAAACACAAGCCCACGAAATTTCTTTTTAAAATAAATATAGTACCTACTAAATAAATCTCTCCACTCGGCATTGTATCCACGACCATCTCCACACTACTCCCTGGGTTTGTTTCCAATATCTCAGCTCGATAATCTGAAAGTCTAGCATAATGTTCATTCAATCCACCTCAAAGTCATCTAATATTTTCTTTTTTGCTCTTCCACATTGTCCAATACTCACTCTACATTGGTATTTTCTCATTATATCTTGTTGCATTTCCCTTAAACTAATTTCAGGATTTAGAATTATTTGTTTGAAATATTTTTTGCAATCCAAGAATATGTAACAAGAGAACCTAATGAAAACTGTCTTGAGCATGTATGTTCATCATTCAATGTTTTTATTTGAAAGGAATTCTCACTTGTGACCCTCGAAGCCCAAAGCCTAAACGGACACTTCCAAACATCCTTTTTTTTCCTTTACCATCTTCTACAGTTTCTGCACCATCTTCTACAGTTTCTGCAATACCGCATCTTACTAACAAGCGATTATGGTCGTTTACCGTGAACACTAATTGATAACCATTTGATACACCATAATCAATCAACATTTCTTTTAACTGTGCAGGACTCTCAAATTTCATTCCTTCAATGGGTTTCACTAATTTCCAATCCATATTAGGATCATAACAAGGATAAACGACACTTTCATCCTCTACACTTACATCATCCATATCATTATCATAATTTTGTTCACTTCCACTCCAATCATCAACAGAACTAGCATCAAATTGATCCTTATCAGTGTTGTCAAAACATAGTAAATTCAGAAAAGGATCATTCATACTAACATCTTCATCATCAAAAATCTGACAAAAATCAAATACACTACTATAAATACTATATACGATCACTATAACAAATCATATTCTCACCAAATCAAACTAGTGATCAATTAAAACTTGAAATACCAACAAGTAAACTAGTTTAAATAGGTTATACCTGCTGCTCGATTCGTACCGAATAAAGGTTATCGTTTGTATCATTCATTGCATCAATACTTGACATAGCTCGAAAGGTGACGGGTCGAAGGTGGGCACAAGACTGTTACGCAGGTCGGCTGCGATGGTGGTGGGACGGAGTCCGACAGGTGGTGGTGCGGAGTCCGACGAAGGGGCGGAGGCCGGCGAAGGGGCGGCCGGAGAAGGGGCGGCCGGCGAAGGGGCGGCGGCGAAGGGGAAGCCGGAGAAGGGGAGGCCGGCGAATGGGGACGACGGTGTGGGGCGAGTCCGGCGAAGGGGGGCCGGCGACGGGGAGGCTGGCGACGGGAGGCCGGTGAAGTGGAACCGGCGCAATGGACTTTGTCTGCTGCATACGTACGTGATTGCAATTTGAGAGGGAGAAGAGGTCTGCTGCGTATTGCAATTTGAGAGGGAGAAGAGAAGAAGAATTTAGGGTTTCTTTAATGTTATTTATTTATTTGTTTAATTTGTTTAATTTGTTTTAAATATAAAATAAAAAGTTACCTGTTTAGCAGGTTAGTTATATAGGATTAAAACACCACTTTAAAGTTTAATGATGTAATTGAAACAGTTTCAAACATAAGTGACCTGATTGGAACACATAGTAAACTTGGTTACTATTTCGTGAAGTTTTCCCTTTATGTAATCATCTCCTTATGTGAAATTCATTGTTTGATTAATCTTGATTTAGTAGCAGGTCAAGTACGGTTCATGGATCGGTAGAAAATGGGTCATCTATGGTGATAGTTTGGTTTAATAAACATGTGTATTTTATGGGTTTTGAATGTGTCAAGTAGGCTATTAGTGGGTCAAATTAGTAGATTAATTCAGCCATTAGGAGAATTTAAAGTGGTTAGTTAGTCTATTTAATTCCATGTTTATGTTGAGTTTGTTGCATGTAATTGCTATATAATCTTTGTTTAGAGTTTTTGCATGTATTTTATGGGTTTTGAATTTAGAGTTTGTTGCATCTATGGTGTAATCTTTGTTTTTGTTTTTCAGCCTCAGCATCTTGTTGATGACTTTGGGGAATAAAATTCGCTGTTCAAAAAAAAAATTGTTATATAAGGCTTGTTTTGTTTATGGAATAATAGTGAGTTTGTGTGTTTTTGGGGCTGAACCAACATTCATGTCATCATTTTCAGAATATTATTTTAACTTGTATTTATCCGCGACGTGCGTTAAGCGTTGAAGAACCAGATTTTTGCCGGTTGCGGCAGCACACCAAAACGGCAGTCAGGCCAATGCGACCGACATCGTTTATGTATATTACAGGTTGGCTCAGAATCGATAACAGGTTTGCAGCTGTAAACCAACAATTGATACTAAGTTGAGACAACCGACACCAGTTTCAGTATATCATCACAGCCACAAAGTAACCAAAACGAAGAGTCTCGGAGGAATAAATGACCTTGTCATCGACATCGTACCTTCTAGCAGACTCAAACCATTAAAACCTAATAACAGTTTCACCGAATAGATCAGATAGCCAATATCTCATTGCATTGGGATCTAGAACAATATCTACCACCGTCTCATAAAAGTGAATTCTCAAAAACATTGACAGAATTGGTAACAAAGTCTCTGATAAGCTTATGCTCAACATCTCTAATTAACATGGAAAAAAGATCAAACAGACCCCAAGATCAATATTAACAAGCAACCAAGAATAGCAAAACCAATAATCATCCTAAGTTTGGAAACCCTAAAAAAGAATCAAAGGGACGTAAAGGCATAAAGATACAGAAGGTGGTTGCAGCACCACTTTAATCATCTGCGGACAGCCGGGAATCCCACCTCAACCACAAAGGGAGATGGAACGTCAATAGTTAACAGCTATCGACACGTCAAAAATCACATCGGAACCAACCATGACTAAAGATGAAAAGAGGCGTACATCACCGCCATGCGGACGCCACCAAAGGCGGTCGTTGGACAACCAACAGTGTCATAATCGACGGATCTAAGCTGACCAAATCACAGCCACGCAGACACCACCAACATTAGAGATACATGAAGCCACCAGCACCGATTTCATACTACTACAACAGCGGTTGGCAATGGAGGTGTGGCGGCGACTAATGGCGGTTGAGTGGGTGTTTAGGAGTGTTTTCTTTTACTTTCTTTTTAATTTATTAACTTTTAAAAAATTAAAAAATTATTTTATAGTGTTTGATAATGTGATGGTTATGAGGAAAATAAGTTAATAAGTCACTTCATACTAACTTATTAACTTACTAGCTATAGTAACCCGTGTGTTACACGGGTTGAATAAATAAAAAATTAATATAATAAAATTTATTAATTATAAAATAATATTTTAAGATATAATATCACTGAAATTATGTATTAAAAATGACTGTAAGTTATAAAATAGTGATATCAACTTTTTAAAACTTTATTTTTTTTAAAAAATAAATAAACGTTTTGTTCTAAAACAAACCGTATAAAAATGTCATTTTTAAAAATTTTCTTATTATAACTCTTAAATTAATTATTTTTGGTTTTTAAAAAAATAACTTTTTGAAAATACCAATTTTAAATATTTCGTATTTTTAAAAAAAGTCTTATGCTTTAAACAAATTTATTATTTTATAAAAAAATATTTATTTAGAAATAACATTAATAAATAGATCTCTTTATTAATTTATTAAATCTAAAAAAGTGTTAAATAATATTATTAGTAATTAAGGTAATTATTTAATAGGAGAGAGAGGCGGGAAAATTTTGGTGAGAATTATTGTGGTGTTGACACGTGTCATCCCAGATACCTTTTTATTAGAATAGGAAGATTGAAAAAGTCAGTATGTCAATAAATTGTTTTGAGAAGCAATCCCAAACACGCCCTTAGTAAGGAAACTAATAATCTCGGGCTAACTTGATTGTCTTAAGTTTTTTTATGGTTATAACTAAAAACAGAGAAAAAAAACATTAACGCAAAGCCAAACCCACAAACTTGGCCTTGTCCCATTAGTTTGGGCCAACCTTAGCTTGTGTTACTTAAAACCAGATCGGATCAAAAAAGCCAAAACTAAACAATTAAAGTTATTATAATCACCACCGTGCGTTATATTTGGTTTGGTTATGAACGAGACCTCAAAGCTAACTTAAACATGTAGGTTAATGACAGACATTTATTGTTCGATTGAGGTTTGTTATTGTAACCCTTTGTTGGATGGACGGTGACAAAAAAACGTGACAACAACAAACCTCAATTTCATAGCAGACCTCAATCGAATAATAGTACTCGTTTGAACAAAACATGAAGATTAATTAAAATCTTATAACAGACCTCAATCAAACAACATGGATTAGGGTTAATCGTAGAAACGACCGGTATCACTAGTCGCTTAATGTGTTTTTGTTTTAAACCGAAAACTAATTGGTTATTTTATTTTAATTTGATAATTAGTGTGTTAAAAAATACTAAAACATCCTTAATTTTGATGGAGGTTTACAGTATTAGTGGAGTGGATGGAAATGACAATATTTAGTAAATTACAATAATTGAAATAGTAAAAAAAACAAAACATCAAGGATGAAACTAAAATTTTACTTTTTATGTAATCATTACCGTATGCGTGAATTTATTGTTGACAATTTTGAATTAATGATAGACTTGGCGTGTAGGTTAATTTCTATCAAAAGGGATAATCTCCAAAGACTCCTAATACATGTGGGTAAATAGGTGTTAGGATAAGCTTCCTATTGTTTAGTGATTATCCAGTTTTCAAATTGTTTAGTAGTTATCCTCATAGCCTAGCATGTTGGTTAGTCTATAAATACCGAGATAGGGTATCATGTAATTCAAGTTTTTGAGTAAGTTTTCTTGATAATAAAGTTTGGGTGTTTAAGCCAAGTTCGTGTGTTGCCAATTCTTAACTGAATTGGTATCAGAGCCAAGTTCAAGAACTATCTCTCCAAACTATTCCTCCACGCTCATCCGGGCGCAAGTCTCGATCCGAGCCACAAGGGATCAAAACTTGATCGCAAGAAAACACTCAGCCGCGATCAAAGGGCTGAAACCACTCTTACCTACAGCGAACGCAAGACCATGGTGGAAAACAGTACCAACGACAAAGGAACACATGACGAACCTATTGTCGTTCAAATGTCCGATGTTGAACGCCACAAACTACACCATCTGGACGATACGCATGAAAGTTATATTAAACGTGCATGGGGTTTGAAGTCATCGAGCCCGGCTCAACCGATGCAAAGAAAAATAATATAGCTATGGCAGTATTGTTCCAATCGATACCTGAAGATTTGATCCTACAAATCGGAAGCCTAGCCACGGCGAAAGAGATGTGGGATGCGATAAAAACCCCTCACTTAGGGGCTGATCGCGTGAGGGAAGCACGACTTCAAACCTAATGACCGAGTTTGAAGGACTGAAGATGAAAGAACCAGGAACCATCGATGAGTACGCTTCAAAACTCTCGGGAATAAAATCTAAAGCTGCCTCCCTTGGTGAAACGATTGAAGAAACCAAGTTAATTAGTAAAAAAGTTTCTCTCAAGCTTACCAAAGCGGTTCATCCACGTTGTTGTCTCTCTTCAGCAAGTCCTAGATCTCAATAAAACGGGATTCGAAGACGTTGTTGGTCGTCTAAAAGCTTACGAAGAAAGAACCCGAGATGAAGAACAACCTGAAACCCAAGGTAAATTGCAGTTTAATAAAACCGATTATACTAACAGTCGAAACCGTGAATCCAGCAGGGATCGAGGCCGTGGAACTCACTCATCCCGTGGCCGGGGATGAGGTAGAGAGAATAGGCAGGATCATGCGCACCGAGAAACATCATGGAACCGAGAGGAACAAAGAGATAAAGGAAGAGGACAACGATCTCTCTCCAATATTAAGTGCTATCAGTGTGATAAGTTCGGACACACTGTCTCTAAATGTCCGGATCGGTTTCAAAAGCAAGAAGTAAACATGGCTCAAGTTAACGAAGAAGATGCCAACGAGGTTGATGCCACGTTTTTCATGATGAAGTGTGTTCAAGAAGTCTACCTCAATGAACAGAAGGTCCTACCAAAAGAACTCAACTCCGACTCAAAAGACAAAGACATGTGGTACCTCGATAATGGCGCAAGCAACCACATGACCGGGAACCGATCATTCTTTGCGGAGCTAAACGAAAATATAGTCGGAAAAGTAAAGTTCGGTGATGGCTCGTGCGTGAACATAAAAGGAAAAGGTTCGATTCTATTTGAAGGAAGAAGTGGAGAACAAAAACTACTCACTGATATTTACTTCATTCCGGAGTTACGAAACAACATTATCAGCCTCGGCAAGCAACGGAATCCGGATGCGATGTTCTAATGACAGGTGACTACCTTACAATGCATGACAAAAGTGGAGAATTACTAATGAAAGTCACAAGAAATAAAAACAGGCTGTACAAGATCAAACTGAACGTAGGGAGCCCAGTTTGTTTGCAAACCAAGATCAAAGATGACTTATAGCTATGGCACGCAAGGCTAGGCCACCTCAACTTCCAAACCATGAAGATTATGACAAAGATGGTCACTGGAATGCCTAAAGTGGATCATGAGAGTCAATTATGTGAGTCTTGCATGGTTGGAAAACAAGCAAGAAAACCATTCCCGTCCACTACCACATATAAAAGCACCCAATACCTTGAACTAGTGCACGGTGACCTATGCGGACCCATCACTCCCCCAACATTGGCAGGTAACCGTTACATCCTAGTGTTAATTGATGACTACTCACGATTTATGTGGACATATTTGTTGAAAGAAAAAGGAGAAGCATCAGACATGATTAAGAAGTTCAAAGTGATGGCGGAACGAGACACCGGGCTCAAACTCAAGACATTGCGAACCGATAGAGGTGGGGAATTTACCTCTCATGAACTAAATAAATACTTTGGTAATGAAGGCGTAACTAGACAACTGACCACTCCGTACTACCCCCAATAAAACGGGGTGGTCAAACGCAGCAACAGGACCCTCATGGAGATGACCCGGAGCATCTTAAAAGCAAAACAAGTGTTGGTTCAAACCTTTGGTATTTACAAATGAAACTTGAATATGGATTTGTATTTCGAACAGAAAGAAAATAACGAATATGGATACTGCAAAACAAAAAGATACTTCCATTCTTTATTCACTAAATGAGGCTATTTATAGCCTTACAAATACCACCACCCACTAACATAAACTTGAATATTAAACTAAAGAATCGGTCCACCTTGACTTTCTACTCCACGTTAACTTCCTAACTTCCCAAAAACTAGGTAATACCAATTCTAATCTAACTTATTATTAATTAAATACATTAAAATATAAACCAACCATTAATATAAAACTAAATACTAAACATAGTAATAAATAAATAAAGTCAAGATTAAACTAACAACAAGTTCCAAACTTTTTGTGGGGAGAAGCGATTTGACACGCCACCTATCTAATCAATCGAGTTCCTACACGAGCCTTGGTAGGACAAACACCATATGAAAAACTCAAAAAATGAAAACCAAACCTGGAACATCTCAAGGTATTTGGATGTATTGCTTATGCAAAAATCGAAGCAAGCCAATTAAAGAAACTAGACGACAGATCAAAGCACTAGTTCATCTAGCTCGGAACCGAACCAGGAACAAAAGGCTACAGGCTTTATGATCCACGAAACCGAAAGATCATAATAAGTCATGACGTAATGTTCAACGAAGAATATGGATGGGATTGGAAAAATGGTGGCAAAGGTGAAGAGAAAACCCAACCAGGAACGTTCACCATCAACGGGGGGGGGGAATCTGATTGATGCCAGAACCTGCCCAATTGCAACGAACCCGAATGCAATCTATGAAGAAACTCCAGCCAGCCAAGCACAACATGAGTCAGGCCCAACAGAACAAGAAACCGGCCCATAACAGCCCAGTGATCATTCTGCTTCAGCAGGCCCAACAGAAGAAACAACATCCCAGAACACAGGTTCAACCCAGAACAATCAGCCCACCTTAAGATGCTCGTCTCGACAGTTCGTTCTACCGGTGCGATTTGAAGATTATGAATTAAACCTTCAATGAAGCAAAGAACAAATCAGAATGGAGAAAGGCAATGCAAACGGACATCGATTCAATGGAGAAAAACAAAACCTAGCAATTAACCGAGTTACCAAACGGGGATGGAACTATAAACAAGCATAAAGCACGACTTGTGACGAAGGGGTTTGTACAACAACCGGGAATTGACTTTGATGAAGTCTTCGCCCCGGTTGCTCGAATTGAAACAATCCGATTCTTAATTGCGCTTGCAGCAAATAACAATTGGGAAATACACCCACCTAGATGTGAAAACGGCCTTCCTCCATGGAGAACTCAATGAAACTGTATATGTTCACCAACCCGAGGGATTCGGGAAACCAAAAGAATCACACAAAGTATACAAACTCTTGAAGGCCCTATATGGTCTAAGGCAAGCCCTGGGAGCTTGGAACATCAAACTGGACGGAGTCTTGGAAAACATGAACTTTCATAGATGTATCCAAGAACAAGCCGTATATCGAAAAACAATAAAAAAATTCTACAATAATAGTTGTTGTTTATGTTGATGATCTATTTGTGACAGCTTCTGAATTGAACACTGTAATCGAGTTCAAGAAGAACATGGCTCACAAGTTTGATATGACAAACCTTGGTAAGCTTACGTATTACCTAGGCATCGAGGTCGCTTAAGGAAAAGCAGGAATTATGATCAAACAAGAAGCGTATGTAAAGAAATATTGAAGGAAGCAGGTATGGAGGGAGGGGATGTAACCCGGCGCAGATTCCTATGGATCCCAATCTGAAACTGATGAAAGCTGAAGATGAAGAAGATGTCGAACCCACCGGCTATCGGAAAATTGTTAGCTGCCTACGGTACTTACTACAAACACGACCTGATCTTACATATGCAGTTGGTATAGTTAGCAAGTACATGCAACAACCAAAGCTGTCACATGCGAATGCCATCAAACATATCTTGAGGTATATAAAGTCGACAGTAAGCAATACCACAAGTGTGAAAAAGCAAAGCTGATTGGTTTCTGTGATAGCAACCACAACATAGATCCGGATGATGGAACAAGTACAACAGGGCATGTGTTCTTCTATGGATCATCCCTATTACTTGGTGTTCACAGAAACAAAATACAGTTGCACTCTCTTCATGTGAAGCCGAATACATGGCAGCAAGTTCGGCTGCGTGTCAAGCTATTTGGCTTAGAGAACTAATAAGTGAGATTACTGGAAGTCTCCCTCAAAAGATGATGTTAAAGGTAGACAACACATCTGCGATTGCTCTAATAAAGAATCCTGTTTTCCACGGACGGACCAAGCATATAAAGACTCGCTAGCATTATATACGAGAATGTGTCGAAGGAGAAGAACTGGAGGTGGAACACATCTGTGGTAAGGAGAACGTGCAGACATTCTTACTAAAGCCCTCGGTCGAATCAAGTTTCAAGAGATGAGAGACTTGTTAAAACTGGAAGACCTCTCAGTTTCAATTCTGAAATTGAGGGGGTGAATGTTGACACTTTCGAATTAATGATAGACTTGGCGTGTAGGTTAATGTCTATCAAAAAAGATAATCTCCAAAGACTCCTAATACATGTGGGTAATTAGGTTGTTAGGATAAGTTTTCTATTGTTTAGTGATTATCCAGTTTTCAAATTGTTTAGTAGTTATCCTATAGCCTAGCATGTTGGTTAGTCAATAAATACGAGATAGGGTATCATGTAATTCAAGTTTTTGAGTAATTTTCTTGATAATAAAGTTTGGGTGTTTAAGCCAAGTTCGTGTGTGCCAATTCTTAACTTGATTTATGGCATCATTATTAAAAAATTTGTTTCCATATTTTCATCTTTGTGATTCACACATTTGTGATTTGTGGAGATGATTGATACACATCTTGTGTTCTAATAGGGTCTACTACCCGTTAGTGTTGGTTGTGATATCCATCTTATCTCACACCTCTGCGTATGTGTCGACCATGTGTTTCACCCGCAAGCGTACTCTCAATTGTGAGTTTGTAATTTAGCCGTTGCACATTTGACTGATGCCCATTTAATGGTTGAATATGAATGTTGTTGGTACAACATGTTTAATAGGAACTTAAGTGTTGCGTGCTAACCCAAATATGTCGATTGAAAAACGTGATGTACTATGGAAATATGAAGCTAAACTTCAGCAAAGGAAAAAATGAATCAGGAACTGAACGTTTCTTCAGTTATGGACCAAATTGGACTAAAATCAGAAAAAAAAAAAAAGAAAGAAAGAAAAAAAAACCATTAAACAAAACCAAACCGTTTACACAAAATTATCCTTGACTTGTCAATTGGTTCCAACCCTAGAGTGTGCTGCTTAAAGCCGGACCTGATCAAAACAAGCCAAAACACAAAATTAAAATTATTATAGCCTTGAAGCTAACTTAAACTTTTAGGTTAATGACTCGAGCCTTATTCTTTGATAGATGATGCTCATCCTATATATACTCAATTAGTAGTGGCGGTGGGGTTCTTCACCAACCTACCACGTGTCACTATGTAATTGGTTCAATATTTATTTTTTTGCCTTTTTTGTTTTTGTTCACATCAAGAAAATCGGTTTGTCTTGATTAACAAATGTGGGCTTGCGCAACCACCTAGATTCGAAACCAGGGGCTGCCACATTATTTATTTTTCTTTTTTGACCTTTTCTTCACTGTAGTTACATCCTATATTAATTCTACGTGATATTAAAAAAGATACATCCTATGTTAATTCTACGCGATATTAAAAAAGATACATCCTATATTAATTCTACACGATATTAACAAATAGACCTCTGGCATGTTGTTTGATCACAACTTTTATTTGTTAGTTATGTATTTTTACAAGTTACATGTTTTACGCTACGTTTTAAATCTTAGTTAAGAAGAAAAATTCCGCCACGAAGCGCGGGTAAAAAAACTCGTTCATTTTAATAAGGAAAAAAAGATGGGAACTTTCAACTGAACTGCAAACCAAAATTTGTATACATGAAAGATCCAGGTCTCGCAGTTTGAACCTAAAATTCACTCATTATTGTAATTAGTAGATGCATCAATATACATAGTAATATCCCATTTATAACAAAGCTATAGATAGAACTATTGATAAAGTTTAAAAAAAGCAAATTAAAGATATAAACCTTTCCTCCATCTCAATGAATAGATAAAAAGACAACTCCTGGTTCAAAACCTTTTTTTAACTAATTAATGAATAGATAAAAAGACAACTCCTGGTTCAAAAACCTTTTTTTAACTAATTAATGAATAGATAAAAAGACAACTCCTGGTTCAAAAACCTTTTTTTAACTAATTAGTTGACATGCACACCAAATCAAAATACCGTTGGCATAAATATACAACTTTTCAACTAAAATCAAGAATCAACAAAATTTTTTACAAAATGAACTTAAATTTCCATGGTAAGTGATTATAGAACTTCCACACAATACAGAATCCTGTTAATAAAACGCCTGTCGCTAACTGTCAAAACCACAGTTACCAAGACATATATATATTAATATAGTCCTTGCTTCATCAACAAACCACTTATTTCCTGTTCAATCTTCATCATCATCCGAACTCTCGTATGCTGCAAGCAAGCTTTTGATGGGGTTGGTTTGAACTATTGATGGTTTTTCGTCGTCTGTATTAACCTGCACCTTATCTTCTTCTATACTAGCCTGCACCTTATTCTCTGTTGTGATATTACCAGTAGCTTGTGGTGAGACCTTTTGTCGCTTCGGTTTAACTTCCACAACTTTTTCAGTAAATCTTGTTGTCTGTAAAAAGAACATCAAGTCACAAACATTTACACAAACTTCTTTTGAGGATTTGAAGAAAATGCAACTCCAGAGGTGTTTGGATGTGTGTTTTAGAAGTAATAATTAGGTAAAACTAATATTCAAAATCAATTTATTTGTAATATAACACTGTAGATGATAGTGTATGGATGTGCTCACGTAATCGGTAATCACCTTCAAAAATTAAAACACAATACCAACAAGCCTATAGAAAGCAATATATAAATGATCAAAAAATACATTTTTGTGAAAAAAAGAAAGAGACGTTTTGTGAAATATTAGCGTAAAAGTCTCTGAAATTAGGTTCAAAGACGAGGTAAATAAGTAATTTAACTTGCTGGTAGATAAATCAGTTTTGTTGCAGCTAATATGGAACTTAAATAATCAGATAATTAAAAGCAAACAATGAATCCGGACATTAAGAACTTACAATAATGACTTTGAATCACAATAAATCAAATAATTAGATACAGATATGAAGAGTAAGGGAAGCACCTTATTCCAGTTTTTGTCTTTGGCTCAACACGCAGTGGCAATGGAACTGAAGCTGGTGAAGAATCAGCTAAACTTGCAGCTTTGTTATAAGGAGTCAAAGAATAAACAAATAAAAAGAGTGATGCTTTGATTCAACAATATGCTCATTCACTTGTCACAAATAAGTGCAACATGTTCTCAATCCATATTTACCCTTTTGCCCATTGGTAGCAACTTTAATTTTGGTTGAGAGGTATCGGTTTTTTGTCCTTTACGTGGCAGTTTAGATATTTAACCAACAGTAAAACACTAACATTTCCAAGACCAATTCACAAATTTTCAAAATTTTTTGAAGACAAATGGCCCTGAAAATTAAAGAATGTTCATGGGTCACTCTAGTATAAACTAAAGACACTTTTGCAAATTTAGTTCAGCCATATGCCATTCAATAAGGGTTCCATTGTATTGTTCAGATCATAGGCACATATTATGTAATAACAGTCTTAATTTCTTCCTCATCTTGGTATAGTATGCTCTCCTGTGAACCCGAAACCCATATAGTATTTTTACTCGGGAAAAATTATTAAAGAAGCGAATTCTAATCAGTCATTACCTTGGTGTAAATTCCTTTTCTACAAGACTTGGTCTTATATAATATTAACTTTATCAATGGAAATATACAATCTAAGTTTAAATACTAATATTAATACTTAAATCAAAACCTGGCATATCTTGCCTACCACCTACAAGCATGAATAATCAAAACTAGCTGATCACCTGTAATGAAACAGGCTGTAAAAACTGTGTTTGAATGTTACTATGCTGTTTCATTTTGTAAATATAAAGATAATCAGATGTTTGAGTGTTTGGTTGGCAATTTTGTACTATGGGGAAACTAATAGATGATATCAAAAATCAAAATTTTCAAACATAAACAGTTCGTGAAATTGAAAGCGTCTCTCAAATTATGAAAGAGAAAAGGGTAAGAATAAAAGAAGTAATTAATTTTAACCTCGGATAATCAATACTGTTGCATCTTTTATAACCTTCAAAATCAGATCGATTATTTGCCCCATTAATTATCAATATTAAAAGTAGAATCTGTTAACTGATTATTGCAATTTCACATAACCTGTTCCAAAAAACAAATCCAAACACCCTCTACAAAATGTATCTGTTCGGAACAAAGAAACAATAGGTTCTACATTTTAATTGTTACTATATACTCCATGCATGATGCTTTGTCAATTGACAACTAGTACTCTAGTAGCACAAATAGCATACTTATCAAGCTAAATAAAGAGCACAGCGAATAAGCTTATTGTCTGAGAAAAACTGCAGAAAGCAAAACTTAGAAGTTTTATGGTAAATTCAGTTTGTTAAACCTCAGAAGTTACCCTAGATGTATGTAGTGCGCAATTAAATGTGTATATATACATATTATATTAGATTAATTATTCCATTTAATGCAACTTATGGCAATAAAAGGATATTTTAAATGCAGCAAATGCTCGTTTTTCAGTGCGGCGTAATAAACGTTCTGCATCCTCTTCTGCTTCCATCTGCTCTTTGAGATAGAGCAGATCATCACTGTCCAAGGCTGCAAATCCAAACTTAATGAAACCCTAAACAACATATTTAGGGAGTGTGTGGATGTGTATTTTGAATGTGACTATGTGATTTTAAATAGTCAGAATCAGATAATCAGCTAATAAGACCATAATAAAAAGGGCGGTAGTAGTCTAGGTTCTAGGAGATAATGCTTGGACATAAATTTATTGTTTGAAAGTGTAATACTCAAATAATTAGTTATTAGAATGCTCGGCAACTTCAGATTATTTAAGCAATTAATACATAAGTCATAAACAACCAAAACTGATATTTTGTGGAAAAAAGGGGCATGCCTTGAGATGGGAGTAAAAGTCACTTAACTAGGTAGAAAGAAAGGGTGGTTGGGTAAATTTATTTAGATTATGATAAACAGTTTTGTTGCTGTTAATATGAACTGGTTTATGGTAAGTTTATCCCTATATAAGTAATAATAATCAGATTATCAACATCAAAAAGAAAATCCATAACACCCCTCAAAAACTTTGATGTAAATTCAAACATAGTAAGAGCCTGATGACTATTCAGGGTGTGCTTGGATGTGAGTTTTGTGAGTAATTAAGTGATTCTGACATATAAATAACTGTAGGAGATAGTGTATAGAATGGGATGAGCTTTTGTTGTTTACAGTTGTAATATTCAAATAATAAGCCAATTGAGCGTTTAGTTAATCCTGGTTAATTGATTAATAGATAAAATAACCAAAATCCGTTAAAAAAGATAATAAATAACCACCACAAGCGAATTTTCTGAAAAAAAAGGTTGCTCGTCTTGAAATGGTACTATGTGTGCAAAAGTCTCTTAAATAGATTAAAAGGAGTAGTTAGGTAATCTAATTACCTTGATAATTATTTCTGCTGCTAGTAGTATGAAAATAAATAGAGTAAATCTCGGTTTTGGTCCCTGTGTTTTGCAAATTGACTCCACTTGAGTACCAACGTTTATTTTGTCTCCATTTGAGTACCAAATTTTAAAAAAGTTGTCTGTTTGAGTACTAAATTTTAAAAAAGTTGTCTGTTTCAGTCCTTTTGACTAACGGTGTTAACATTTTCTGTTAAATTTTTTAAAAAAAGACGAAAATACCCCTAAGGGCTATAAAAATATCACCATCTCCTACACACCACATACCACCACCACCACCACACACCACCGCCACCACACACCACCACCACCACACACCACCGCCACCACACACCACCGCCACCACCGCCACCACACACCACCGCCACCACACACCACCGCCACACACCCACCGCCACCACACAGAAAATTCAGATCCGGTGAGATCAACCGGAGAAGAAGAAGCTCGCCGGTGATGAATCTAGTATCTCACCAAACCCTGTTCGCTGGTCAAACTCAAAACCCCTAAAACTCAAAACCCCAAAACTCAAAACCCCAAATCAAGGGAAGAAGAAGGGAGGTCAAGTACTCCAACAAGAAGTGCAAACAGTTTTTTTTCCACCTGAATTGTGTGGTATGGACCTAATTCCAGTATCTCCAATCTTTTATTCAAGTTATTGGCGTTGACTTGGTGGAGATCAACAAGCAAACCCCCTAGCAATTTTATCCGACCACACTTCCAGTACAGTATACAAATACCAAAACCCTAACACTTGAAAATCTAAAGTTCCCTTTTTCGAGAACGACGCCATGTTGCCTAGAGCCTGTTGTTGAGAATACGAGCGGAAAATCTAAAGTTCCCTGTTGTGAGGCTCGTAAACAGAAGCCGATATCCCCAGACCTTCGTTCTTCGATGCGGAGAATGACTTCGTCCGCCGGAGCTCCGGGAAGAACGAGTTCCTCGTGATTCCAGACGCTGTCGTTTTGTTCTTGTTCGCTTCCGACGAAGAGCCTCTGAAAATAGACCTTATCGCAGCAGCAGCGGCAGCGGATGATGAAGTGGAGTTCCGACGGGAAGACGACGACGCAACGGCGGCATTGGCGATTGGCGGATTGATCTAGAGTGGTGAGGCGTTCGCAGAGGCATTCCGGGCAGAAGCCGGTGAAGTTTTCGTCGGGGTGTCGGTCGCAGCTGAAGGAGGAGCGTGGTGGCTGCAGCGACGGCAGCGACGGCGGTGGAGGTGGCGGTGGTTTGGTGGTCAGTTGGTGGATTCATGACGGACGGCGGTTGTGGTGTGGTGGTGGTGGTATGTGGTGTGTGGTGGAGATGGTGATATTTTTATAACCTTAGGGGTATTTTGGTCTTTTTAAAAAATCTAACAGAAAAAGTTAACACCGTTAGTCAAAAGGACTGAAACAGACAACTTTTTAAAGTTTGGTACTCAAATGGAGACAAAATAAACGTTGGTACTCAAGTGGAGTCAATTTGAAAAACACAGGGACCAAAACCGAGATTTACTCAAATAAATATCTAAAACTGGTTATTTGACCATGATATTATTATATAATCAGAAGCTGGATAGTTTATCCAAACACTACAGATTGATTATTGCGACTACCTCCATGATAACAAGGCATCAATTTTAAAACGCAAATCTAAGACACTCCTTGAAAATACAAATGTAACTGAATACAATATAAAGCAAAAATAAAGCAGGGAAAGAAGCTTAATACCGCCACGTCCATGAAGGTAGCCACCACGATCTCCTGCCACCTCTTGCATCTGTGTACATTAACCAACCAATTGGACAGGCCAAAATCCCTGCCAGGGCATGTTATCAGAAAAACCTTCTACAACTTTACATCAACTTCATAGAAAATAAATGCTTAACATAGAACTTTTAGATATTATAAGCAGAGAAGGAAAAATGGGCAGATTTAACTGCCAGTCTTTTTCACCATTTTCTAAAACAATTCGTTTATTATTTCATTATTAAATTGAGTAAATGAATGCAACTAAGTGGGTTTGTTATCAATTAACACAGCCATGTTTCAACTGGATGCAACTTTGTTATGGTAGTTTAAGACGTTAGAAAATAAAAATATTAGGGGCTGACGGTGTCAATGTTCAAAAGTATAACCATATAATAGAGATTACTAAACTACCACAACTGTAGCTCGTAACTGATTGTAAGCTCGGTACTTAAACACCTAAATGGGGGGATAATACGATCATTGATGGTATCAATCCTCTGTTCATAACTTCTTAATTACAGTTTTACACCTAACAAATTTGTGCAAGAAAGTGAAACTCGGTTGCATTTTGAAGATGAAAAAGTGAAACTTGGTTTAACTTTTTGAATAAGATAGTAACATGTTGAAACATCGTTGCATTCATTTGTAAAAAACAGACATTTGATTGCATTTTAAGTCATTTACTGTTAAAATAATTCAAAAAAGAAAATTAAAAAGTTGAAAGCACTTTCAATACATTGAGGGCAACTTTAAAAATAGTTTCAACTGTTACATTTTTTTGCTAATTTATTAATTATACCTGTCTGAAAAATTAGAAGTTATATACATTCACATCTAATATCAGGTTTTAAATCTTCATATAGCATTGTAGAGCATGCTCCAGACTTCCATCTCTTTATCATTTCATAATAACCTTCCTATTTGTCTCCTTTTAATTTGGTGAAAGTCATATCAACTAGATGATGGATAAAGTCATAAAACATTAAGTCCTCCTAAGCTCAATTAAGTCATAGCGCCTAAACAGTTAACAGTCACTTGTCTATATTACTTTGAAATTCACTTCGCACACTAGGTTTCCACTTTTTCTTAGAATTTTTGATTCCGTAGACGTAGAGGATTAAGATGTTTTCTTGTTGATGGTGCTTTTACAAGCATGTTTGCTGTAAGAGCTCAATACACCCTATTTTCATGACACACCATTTATACGAATATGTTTGAACCATCAACAGAATATTAGCCTTGAGCTACGAATAGCATGCATATATTATGATTAAAGTCATCCTAATCAACAAGAACAAACTATATTATATATTCTTCGCCTTCCAATCGTATTCAAATAGCTGAATTATCATATATTTATACTTCAAATTATCCTAATCCAATGAGGACTCT
The DNA here is from genome assembly GCA_024085815.1 of Flaveria linearis. Taxonomy (NCBI): domain Eukaryota; kingdom Viridiplantae; phylum Streptophyta; class Magnoliopsida; order Asterales; family Asteraceae; genus Flaveria; species Flaveria linearis. Next base: position 142,685 of record JABSNV010001103.1, read on the forward strand.
TAGTACTAGTAATATATCCTAGAAACATCACATCAACATCCTTAACAAAATCATACATGTACTGATCTACTTGCACCAGAAACTACAAACTTACAATCAAAAGATAACATGAGTCTCTACCTACTAGTTTCACTTTATCAACATCCACAAAACACATTTCTAGATACACAGTTGAATCACACAATCTTGCTTCAAGGAATCAATGATAACACCATCGGAATGAATTAAAAAGAATATTCAAATCAAACAACTATGAAGCAACGGCTACAAGACGAGAGGAGAAGCAGGATTCGCTAACCTTAGCAACCATTCGTTGAAAAGTGATGTCTTCGTCGTATTCTATCCTTTCCCCTTCCCTAATTTCTTATCTGCGATTCACATACGAACGCAAATTGAACATCAATCGAATCATGATGTTTTGCAGGAGATAGAGAATCGATTGAATTACCTTTGGATCGGAGAGATGGTGTATTCACGAACTTCTCTACCGGACATACTTCAGGACTTCAGTAGGGTTTGTCGTAGATGATGATTGTGTGAATTTGGGGTGATTTTGATGCACTTCAAGAGAGGAGTATCTCTATGCTATCTTCTTTCACAAAAGCGTACTTTCCAAACCCTAGTCTCTTTTAAATGATTTTGTGTCCAAGGGGATGTTCGTTTTTGGGCTGACCCGGTGAACGGCTAATCAGCTGTTGACTCGGTCAGCGGGTTAATCCGTTTGATTTTGACTTCGGGCCGGCTGACCGGGTCTCCATTGCTAACCCAAACCTTGAAAAAAAAGTTGCTGACGAAAAGAAGAAAAGAATAAGTTCTTTACTCTCTAACTCAATCATCACCCCTAACACAACCTTCTACTAAAGCCTCTCCACCACTTCACAATCCACAAATAAAGCATCATAACATGCTCCATCTTCTCCATCAAAACTACACAACCTAACCAAGAAGCTCTCCAAATGAATACAATTCAATTCACAACATAAAATATTCTCATTAACCTAAGTGACCCAAGCTCAATTGCTCATAAAGCAAAAACGGTGCTTGACGGTGATCAAGTTCTAGAGTAAGAAGCTAATTAAAACCTCTTGATTATTGAGAAGAATCTCCTAAGATAGATCCCAATACGTTGACAAAAGAACAAAGAAATAAATCGCTAATTGAGGTTCAAAGATAAAAGAACTACTTTTATATTGAGAGAATGGATGGTAGAAACGAAATATTAGCTTATGAGCTTGATCTCATTTTCCTAATTCATAAGGATTTAGGAGAGATGCTTAGGATAGCAAAACTATCAAAAAGCATGCCTTTTAGATATAAAGCAATGGTATCTACCTTGATCAGGATCCTTAGTGAAGAAACTAATGAATATCCTAAAAACATTAATCCTGAAAGTATAGAGGAAATGTTGAATGTCGCTCCATTGGATGTAATGATCCAATAACTGCATGGAGTGATGATTCTACAAATCGTCTCTACTTAATTTCTTTTCAGGTCCCGGTACTGAAAAAGTGAGTCACTTTCGGGTACCTAGACTTTCGAAGCATAATTTGAGAGATTTTGCAAACCTTCTTGTACAATATCCCTCAATAACAAAACATGTATGGTGACTGAAGTATGGTCAAGAAAATGGTTAGTTTATTTGCATTATGTAATGCCCGTTCCCGGAACACTTACAGCTGGTCAATATCACACATAAAAGATATAATTGCATTAAGTTAAATAAACATGCAGCGGAAACTTTTAAATCAATCATTTCATTTCCTTTAATAAACACTTTTGCAAAATAATACACATTCGTTACAAAACATCGTTTGTTCGTATTACAATACAAAAGCGTTAAACAAAAGAATGCCATCAAAAAGAGCGAGTAGCCGCCCCGTGACATCCTCAGCAACACTACCTGCCAACTGGAAACACATAGAAAGTCAGCGTTGTTGAGTGAATTCTAGTTTTATAAATAAAATACTTTACTTTCATTAAAACCGTTTTCCTTCCTTTCACGCAATCATACATCATACGTACACATAAATAATATCATTATTATCTTCATCATTCATTATCTTTTACTTCTATCTGGATCCTGTCAACTTACCCTCTCAGCACGCAACCATGATTACTGAGGCCGAGTAACAAGGATCCGGTTCCGTAAAGTGTTATTATATTTTGTCCGTTCATTACTTTCATTTCGTTCATTCTTTAACTTTCGTTCATTCATCGTACTTTCTGGTCTTTCTTACTCTTTCATCATTAACTTTTTCTTTCCATCACCCATAAACCTTACCCTTCTGTTTCATGGTACTGGACCTAGGCCTATCACAGACCTTCTATAACGGTGCACCGCACTTCTGGCCACAGTACATAAGGTAAAGTTAAGTGTGCCATTGCCATCTGCATATCCTTCTATTTCGTGGTACTGGACCTAAGCCTACATAGACCTTCTATACGATGCATCGCACCTCCTTGCCACAGTACGTAGGACATGCAGCAATGGTTCTATACAAATGGTTAATCACAGTGTCAAGCTTTACACTCATTCGCAGCACACAGCCACGATTACTAAGGTCGAAAGACAAGGATCCCATTTCGAGTCTGTTACGACAACAAGGTCGCTCACCTCCTATATTTGCTTGCATGCCTTTCTTGCTCTCATTCTTTATTAATGCATGCATTCATTCATCATGTTCCTCTTTCATTATCTTTCACTTTACTTTATATAATACTTTCGTTTCATTCTTTAACATAACACGTAAAGTCACGGGAAAGATAAACATACACTATTGCAGGATCGTGTGTTGGTCACTCAACAGGTCACTCAACAGATGGTTTTTCTCTCAAACTCACCTTGAACAACACTCAAGCAAGAGTCTATGAGAAGAGTTGATCATAATATAACAAGTAACAGGCAAAATAAACACAAGATGTAATTTCAAGGTACTTTTATATATTGCTTCTCAACTCAAAAGATACAAGACTCTTGGACTCAAATCGCTTATCTAATGAGTTAATGGAGAATATATATAATACTACCTATAGCCGGATATACTTTGATTCCAGCTGGAAACCTCTAACCTAACATCTATACTACAAAGACTCTAGGTGAGGTCTTTCAGACTTTTGCCTGAGAGTTGGTAGTCAGGACATGTCCCTGACTACCTTTGTCACCAACTAAAGTTGGTAACAGTACTGTTAGGATCTCAGCCTCTAGTTTGATCAATTAGATTATGTTCGCAGCGGATTTAGCATGATATTAGCAATTAATGCAAGAACATAAGGAATATTGCATGTAAAGTACATTGTAGAGAGAGAGAATAATTCTGCCTTAAAAGGAATAATATTCGTTTATTTCACATGTTTCGGCGTGGAATACATTCAGGTCACTGCCCTTTTATAGGCAAATGACCCATACTGTTGTCAGATTCCACTGACATTAAATAGTTATTTAACTAACTACTGATAGAACACAACTACTGAAGATGTCACAACAGCTGACATCTTCTTACAAAATTTCCTAAGTGTTCTACCTATTACAAGTACTGAAAAGGAAACTACTGAAAAGCTACAACGACTGAAGAACAAACTCTTCAGTCGTTTACAACTACTGACTATAACAGCTGAAGAACAAACTCTTCAGCTGTTGTACAAACTACTGAAATGAAAACATAAAACTACTGAAAGAAAATAAACCATCACAACAACTGAAGAAGACTTTTCAGCTGTTGTGACAAACTCTGAAACTTCAGCACTTTGGTTTTCAGACTTTGGTCTTCAGATGATTCATCAGCTGATGACTTCAGTAGTTGTCATCAGCTGATGTCTTCAGTCGTTGTCTTCAGACTTTGTGCATCAGCAGTTGATCATCAGTTCTTCATTCTTCAGTTCTTCGACTTTGATCTTCAGCACTTGTCTTCAGTACTTGAAGTCTTCAGTACTTGGTTTATCAGTACTTAGACTTCAGTACTTATCTTCAGTACTTTGGGATCTTCAGCTGTTGTACTTCAGTTCTTTGAACTTCAGCTGTTGATTCTCAGACTTATCTTCTTCAGCAGTGTGTGTGATGTCATGTGGGACTTAGAGGTTTTCCTGATCTTGGCTCATTGGTTCTTTGGTCCAACAAACTCCCCCTGAACCAATGCAGCCAAAACCTCTAATTATTCATTGTCCCACTTATTGTTGGCATAAGGATTGGTCTATTTCCTTCTGGATCAGATCAGAAGTTGACCCTGATAAGCACTGGCCTGGGAGAAGGTTTCTGGTATTTGTTTGGCTAAGTATGGATGGGAGCTCTGTTTGGGGAATTGGACACAGAGCTGTTATCCCATCCATGAAACCTAACTCCCACGTATACCTGTAGGATTCTCTGGTGTAGCTCTACAAAAACATTGTTCTTCTTTTTTCAGATGGTCCTCAGCCCCACCATCAATAATCCTCACGGCCGTACAGCTCTGAGACAAACTTGACCTGTTTGCCATTCTTGAGCTCACTGTTGTGATTTGCCTATAAGCAAATTCATCTGGATGTCTGCCCTCTAGCAACAAGTTGAGCTCATCTTTTGGAAGTTTCTCAAGCTTCTTATAAACTAAGCCTTTTCTAACCATCCTGTTCTCCAACATCATTTCAGGTGGTTGCTTAGACTTATACTTTCTCGAACTCATCCACATTTCCCAGGGTGTTATACAAGAGCCACTGTGATTACTTCATCTACAATCCTCTTCATCTGGCTCTTGTACCTCACAGGAATATCTTTCTTTGTGATCCTGTGAGCCACCCTAGGATCAGGCCAAGTCCTCACTCTCTCTTTGTTATATTGGAAGGTTTGTTTGAGAGTGAAGAGTCTCAGAGCTTCCTTCTTCATGTTCATGATAGAGGTAGAGGCAGCATATGCTTGGTCAATTGACTTAAGCATTTCAGCATCATGAAGCTGCTGCTGCTCCTCTTCCTCTATCTTTACCCTCACAGTGTCCATCTGTGAGGTGGGAGTGATGGTTTGGGGTTTGGCTTTTGGTAGAGGATGACTGCTGAAAGGGGCAGTCTATCCTCCTCATCCTCCTCTTCTTCTTCTTCTTGCAGCCTCAACCCTTCTCTTCTTCTTCAAGGGTGGATCATTGGCTGCGGGTTTTGATGGTGAAGGGGTTGGTTTTGTGGGTTGTGTTTGGGTTGTTGGTGTGGGAATGTTGGCAGCACTGCTAGTAACCTAGAAATAAGAGTAGGTTTGGTTTGTTTTACTAGCAGGGTCCTGTTCCCAGCACCGGCTTCTGAGAGGGCCTCAGCGACCAGTCCTTTAGTGAAATCACCACCGAACAATCTTGGTGGTTATTGCCAAGATTCTGTCCCTGGTCCATGCCTTGACATCAAGGACTGGCCTGCCCAGTACTTCGAAGTGAACCTACTCATAGCCTCAAGTTTCTTTCTTTCCTCTTGGCTATAAGTAGTCCATCGGTACTCAATCTCTCTTCTCTCCATGTTCCTGATCTCCTGATCTAGCAAGCAGTGTCCTTGTCAAAGCCTTGCCTGAACAGCTGATCAATGACAGAGTCCATGATGGGCTATGCTCAGCATCAGCCTCCTTGACAAGGGCTGCTAGATCAGATCAGCACTCTCCCTCACCTCTCCTCTCTTCTCTCCTTTCTTTGATAAGTGACACTGAAATCCTTTTGGATTCCAGTCACTTCTTTTCAGCTCTCTCTCCTTCTCCCTCCCCTTCCCTTAGTCTCCTCCTGAACCTCTCCCTCTCAATCACCTCCTTTCTACCTACTCTACCTCCTCCTCTCCCCCTCTTCCTCTAACTTGCACTGAGGTCTCCCCCTTTTTGGGTGCATTGGTTGGGGTTTGACTCTCAGCAAGTGCTTAGCAACAGCAACCTCCACCAGAGGTTGGATATGTGTGGGAAGCCTCTCATCAATGGTTTTTCATCAATTTCTGATTATGGGTGTGATGAGAGGCAGGGATTTTGGAGGATAGCATCTAGCTGCTCAGGGGGGTTCTGGCCCTGAGAGCTAGTGCCAGAAGCAGGGGCTGGTGGCTGAGTTTGTGGAGTGGCTCAGTGTATGTGAGACCTTCGGGTGAAGGTGCCATCTGTGGGTTTGTGGTGGCAGATGGACTTCTATCTTGAGTCATTTGAGCAAGCAGCTCTTTGAGTCTGCTTATCTCATCCTCTAAGATAGTGTTTTGAGCAACTACGTCAAGAAGAAGCTCAGGTCATCATCAGTGTGAGCTGAATCACCTGACCTCCTGACTGTGTCAGGATATACATGCTTGAGTGTGGCTCAGTAGTAGCATGTGCCCCTTTGTATTGGTACTGGGGACTTCCAGCCTCCGGATTGGATCCATCATCGGCAGTTGCCTCTGGTGAGGTCTTATTGCTTTACCAGCTTCACCCTGCTCATGTGCTGATGCAGGGAAGTGGCAGCCTCACCAGAATGTCCTATCTCCCTAGCCACACTGGGAGATTGGACTTGTGATTCTCTGTGTTTGGCTCCCACCGCACTTGTATCCACCCCCTCTTCGGTGGGAGTCTCCCCAGTTGTAATAGTTTCTGGGGAGAGGGTGGAGTGCTCATGGGTCAGCACTTTGGCTATTGCCAATGTAGGGCTTTGTGGGGCGGTCTCATCATTAGATGGGCTAGAAGCGTGTGCACATGGGGAGGAGTGTGCATGTCAATGGCAGTCTCCTCAAGTGAGAAAGACCCCAGATGTGTGGGTGCCCCAGAAGTGGTTGCATCAGGCTCCTGTTGAGAGGAAATCTGTGCGGTTGTGGTGGGTGGAGTCATGGTAGCTGCTGGGAGAATCGAACCAGCAGCCACATCCTGCCTTTTGTTGCAGGGGCATCCTCAGGGGACTCATTTCCTGAGTAGCCTTTTTGGGCTTTTTTCTGGCTTTTGGCTTGGTGGGGACTTGGATTTGGAGGTGGAGCTGTGGGTTCCTGCTGCGTGGGTTTTCGCAGCCGGCAGCCCTTTGAGTGTGTGGTCGTGTTGTGCCTGGAGTATACCTCGGCTAGAACAGCATGGCAGGACCCCAGTGCCAACAAGTCCCTCAGCTTGAAGCTGGCTCTAGATGATGGCCATTATGAACCGAGGATACAAGATCCACGGTTAGAAATGGTTTTGTGCCATATCCTTGAGTTCCAAAAATATAATATCAGTAAAATTTAGCGGTTGTTTATCAAGGATAGATACAATACTGTTGCCACCTTGTTGACATCTGGTCCCATGAAGAGTTTTGGGAGCCAGACACACATTCACCATGTGGAAGATAGTCGTTAGGGATCTGGGAAGTGTTTCTTCAACAAGGGTGGCAGAGAGGTCGCCCTGATAGTCGTTTGCGTGAAGCATAGATCGAGGGCGCCTTTGGGGAAGAGGTTGGGTAGGTGGCATCCTCCAGCTTTAGGGTTTCTCGAATGGTAGCTGGAGTGATAACCACTTGGTGGTTGTTTACGGAGGACCGGAGAGAGACCTCGCCATCATTCTCTCCGGTTTGGACGATGATGTTCGTCCAGAACTCCGATAGGGAGTCGGTGTATATGGTGGGGTTAAAGGAATGCCGTCTGGTATGGTGAGTCGGTCATTAGATCGACGGCATTGTGAAACTTGGGCCATAGTGGCGATTTGGTGAGATGAGCGACACAGTTGTGTCGAGGTTTTGTTGCATGGCCGCCATTAATGGTGTATGGGATTTCAGAGGTTTTTGAAAAGTTAGGTCAAGTGAGAATGAAAAGCTCTGAAGGTTGGGTATTTATAGGGTATGGCAAGGCTGAAAGAAAACTACTGAAGGTTTGGTGTTAGTTATCAGTTGTTGAAACTACTGATGACGTGGTTTAACCTTCAGTGTTATAACATCTGAGGACTTGGTGTTAGTCTTCAGTATTGAAACTACTGAGACTTGGTTTTGTCCTTCAGATGTTGTAAACGGCTGAAGACTTGTTATCAGTCTCAGTAGTTATAAACTACTGAAGTCCTAGTTTTCAGCTGTTCAGGCGTTGTAACAACTGAAGACTTGGTGTTAGCCTTCAGTAGTTGTGAACTACTGATATCAGTAGTTGTGAACTACTGAAGACATGGTATTGCTTCAGTTGTTGTAAACAACTGAGGACTTGGTGTTAGTCATCAGTAGTTGTGAAACTACTGAAGACATGGTTTTGTCCTTCAGTTGTTTGGGTATGAAACATCAGCTGTTGGCATCAGCTGAAGAATAAAATTACTCATCAGCTGTTTCCGTCAAATCAGTTTTTTCATGCTGACCTCCACATTTACTCATCAGCTCTTTGGCTGACTTTCAGATGTTTCATTGACCCTTCAGCTCTTGTGAGTATTTATGCCTTCAGCTCTTGTGATCAGATGTTCACAAGTGCTGATGAAATACTCCAGAGCTGGTGAACAAATTTTGTCTTCAGTACTTGTGTAAATTACACATCAGTACTTGAACAAAATTTGTTCTTCAGTACTTATTTGTTTGAAGATACATCAGTAGTTGTAATCCACCTACTACATCAGTTGTTTTCAACAATAATGTACATCAGTACTTTGAAGCCTTTAGTCTTCAGTAGTTGTGAAAATGCTGAAGACTAAATTACTCATCAGTACTTATATTTGACCTTTGCATACTAATGCTCATCAGTACTTGTGAACTGAGAGCATCAGTATTGGTCAAATTATTCGAGCTGCAGCATACCAAGCCTTAGTACCAAGTTTTGAAATGTGGCACTATCTAAAGGCTTAGTAAATATATCTGCACAGCTCATCAGCACTAGGCACAAACTTGGATCAATCAGACCTTTTTCATAGCAATCCCTAATAAAATGATGTCTGATCTCTATATGTTTGGTCCTAGAGTGTTTGACTGGATTTTTGACAATGCAAAGAGCTGAAGCACTATCCATTAATAATGGAGTCTTAGTCTCTGTAATGCCATAATCCAAGAGTTGGTTCTGAAGCCAGAGTATCTGAGATGTACAACTTGCAGCAGCAATGTACTCAGCTTAAGCAGTGGATGTAGCAATTGATGTTTTGTTTCTTACTCTGCCAAGAAACTAAACAATTGCCTAGAATTGGCAACCACCAAAGTGGATTTTCTGGTGACTTTGCATCCTGCATAGTCACTATCAGAGAAAGCAACTAATTTGCAAGAATGCCCAGTTGAATACCAAAGACCTAGTGATTGGGTACCTTGCAGATATCTAAAGATCCTTTTGACTGCAATCAAATGGGATTCTTTAGGTGCAGAGCCTGAAATCTAGCACACCACATGTTCAAACATGATGTCTGGTCTAGAAGCTGTAAGGTACATCAAGGACCCAATCATACATCTGTAAAGGGTTTCATCAACCGCTTTACCTTTCTGATCTACATCTAGTTGTGTGATGCTGCTCATGGGAGTAGAACAGGGCTTACAGGTTTGTAAATCAAACTTATTCAACACTCTTTGGTGTATTTGGACTGATGGATGAAAATTCCATCATCCCTTTGTTTGATTTGCAAACTAGAAAGAACTGTAATTCCCCCATAGCACTCATTTCAAACTTTTGCTTCATGAGCATTGTAAATTCATCACACAACTTTAGATCAGAGGATGCAAAGATGATGTCATCTACATAAATTTGAACAAGGAGCTTATGTTGTCCCACAGTCTTGATGAATAAGGTTTTATCAATGGTGCCTCTAGTGAACTTATTTCTCTAAAAGAAAATTGAGAGTGTCTCATACCAAGCTCTAGGAGCTTGCTTCAGCCCATAAAGAGCCTTATCAAGCTGTACACCAATCAGGATGTTGTTGTCCTCAAAGCCTGGTGTTGACACACATAAACTTCTTCTTTTATTTTTCCATATAAGAAGGCACTTTGACATCCATTGATAAACCTTAAGACTGTGAAAGGCGCATAAGCTAAGAACAGTCTGATTGCTTCCAGTCTTGCCACAGGAGCAAGGTCTCATCATAATCGATGCCTTCCTCTTGTGCAATCCTTGACAACCAGCCTGCCTTGTTCTTGACAATTTGGCCCTTATCATCTGTTTTGTTCCTGAATACCCATTTGGTGCCATTGCACACTTCCCTTGGGGTAAAGGAACAAGCTCCCACACTTGCTGTTTCTTGAACAAAGAAGCTCAAGCTGCATTGCTTCAACCCATCCATTGTCTCTTAAGGCAACATGATAGTTCTTTGCTCTTGCTACTGATGAAGAGAGCATAGAAGCAGAAATTGACATTGACTCCTGGTTGAAACTCCAGCATTGATATCACCAATGATTTGAGATGTGGGGTGATTCTTCAGCTCTTGATAGACTATAATGTCAGTGCAAGTGTTTGTAGGACTTCAGCAGCAACAAATGGTGATGGAGATTCTTGAAACCATGTAGGGATGGCAGCTCAAAGAAGTAGAGCTTGCAGAAATCTCATCAGCATTTGTTATGGATGGGCTGCTGAAGGCTACAGGAGCATCAGGTTTAGTGAACTCAGGCAGGTTGTCACTAAACCTGAAGAGGTGAGTACTGACTACATCATCATCAGTACCACCAGGTGGACAACTGTTGACAGGCTCAACAGCTGAGGTTGATAAGGAACATATTGCCATGTCCAGATCAAACAGCTCCATCCACAGGGTTTTGTGGAATCTTGTCTTTTGGAGATTCATTAAACTTAACATGCAGAGTTTCTTCAACCACTTTTGTCCTACAGTTGAAGACTCTGTATGCCTTGCAAGTTGATGAATAACAACAAAATACCCTGCATCCACCTTACTAGCAAATTTCTGGAGTGGGTTGCTAGTGTTGAGAATAAAACCTGGACACCCAAAGCTCTAAAGAATGAAATAGAGGCCCAAATGATGAAGAATTTCATAAGGAGTCTTCATCAACCTCTTATTCACTAAAGTTCTATTTGTACATAGCAAGCTGTATTGACAGCTTCAGCCCAAAAGGTCAGTGGCAATCCTGAGTC
>JABSNV010000020.1:0-100000 GCA_024085815.1 Flaveria linearis
ATGGTAATGCGTTACCAAATGGAACCATCCTTTTTGCATTCTAAAAATCCTTGAATCCTTGAACGGGTTTATCACCAAAGTTTTAATATCTTCTATTCTTAACCTAAATAATGTTCCTGTTAATATTGAACTCATCCTACATTTCAACTCTAACGCTCAACGTGTACTGTGTAACGGTATTGAACTCAGCGTTTCATGTAACTATTTCTATACATTGACCAACGTGAACATGGATCTTAATATACCCAAAGATATTAGGAATCTAAACCGTATGGTCTTCAAAACTTTAAACTGTTACTTATGGTTCTCAAAATCTTCTTAAGGATGTGTCCCATAAATAAGAACATGCAAAACTGTAGGTGAAATTCCTACATCTCGGGATACTTTGTCTAAGCGAAGTGTAAATGGTGATCTGACTCGATCATTAAATCCATTTACTTGACTCGAAACCCTTGGGATGAGTGATCACTTAAAAATACGCGTGTCTTCAATTAAACTATGGTTGAGCTCATATCCTGAGAAGTCCATGTATTTCCTTTCGATCGAATGTTCACATCTCATTATGGTGTTGAATAATTACTGTCTTTGATTTCGTCTTCCCGATTTAAATCACCTAGATTTGAACACCACAACAAATTCTGTTATCTCGAACTTTGATCTTAAGCTTGTAATCATGATTTTCCCTTTTGTTACATTGTTGTAACTTGAAATTTCTTGAATTTCTAAGTTGATATTCTGTTCTTTTCGCTGTTTTGTCAAACTTCGTACCGTTTGCACCGTGGGGGATGCAAGAGTTTGTAAGTCAACCTATGACTACGAACACTCGTATCTCCTAAATGATTCTTAACTCATCAAAACAGGGGTGATTCCCTTACTTTGGTGATGGTTCTTCATTTGTTTCGATAAATGGTTTCCAATTGTGTGTTCTTATGAAATTTCATCCTCTTGATCAAGGTAATTTCCTTATCATGAGGATTGACTTCAATTATTTTCATTGGAATTTACATTTCATAAACGACATGATCTCACCAAAATAGGATTGAAACCCATATTTTGGTGATAAATGTCAATCTTCGATTGTTTTCTTGTTATTATGAAATTCAATCATCAAGATAGGCGTGAATCCCATACCTTGATGATAATTTCATGGATGGTATTTTCTCAAATGGAACGACCTCATCAAAGTAGGAGTGAATTCTGGATTTCAATGAAGAAGTTCATCCTGTTATATTTTGTTTTTGTAAAACTTCATCGTTAAGATAGGAGTGATTTCCCTTACCTTAATGGTGAGTTATCACGTCTTATTTATGTGGATCCTCAACAACGAGTTGGGATCGAACTTTTTGATTGGTAAGTTAGTGGTCATATCTTGGGAATACACCATCAAGTTAGGAGTGAAAACCACACCTTGATGACTACTCTCATTTCTTGATCTTCAACTTACCATGGTTGTAACCAAGTGACGAGAAGCATGTAGTAACTTGACGGGTGAAACAATGTTAGTGTTTTGACCTATCAAGCCAAAGCATGATCTCTAAACTTGAAAGAAGACCCGATCATTTTAGGTTGATTTTGACTTCAACCTTGGAGCACTTAAATTCTTAAATCGATTTCATCCCCTTTATTTTTATTGACTCGATCTAGCTACATCGAACCATTTATTCCTTACTTATTAACTTTCATCTTGAGATATCATCAAACCCATAAGTATAATCTTCCTAAACAATCCTTTATCAAATAAAGATATTATCGAATACCTCTCTTATTGTTTGATGAATTACGTATGCAAATCTGCATTTGGAAATTTGTTACCTTGCAAAACATGGTTACAAATACCTTTCTTATTGTTTGTATCACTTCTTGAATCGATTTTGAATCCTTAACCTTGGAAATATTTATCTTGAATTCGGACAACAAGACTCGTTATTATCCTCATTACAATATGGATATAATGATTCATAAAATTTCGTCATCTGTAGTCATGGGTTTGGCATCAAAGAAAAAACATAACTTGGCATGTGTCCAAGTGTCTTATCTTTACATATGACAAAATCTAATCTCCGTGTTCCCGAGAATCTTCTGTTTAACTTTTCATTCACTAAATGCTTCTTATCTTAAATGGCATGATGACAATCGGTGCATTATAAACCGATTGGCTAATTTCATATTGACACATGTGGGATAACGGGTCGAGAAATTGACCTGTATCTGTTTCAAATATTCGTATACCATGGTATGACGTTAAAACATTGATCGTTATCTTGAATGATTGATTCATTTTCTGTTCTTAATAAAATTCTTAACCATAGTTGTGAATTTATTCCAAGATCTTCGCATAACGTATTATTCTTAGACCGATGGTTGGTCAAAGGAGAAATACATATCTCGGATCCGATTCCAGCTCATGAATACACTCACACAACAATTATAAACAAATTAAATACACCTAAACAATCCTATATAAATACCCAATCGAACTCAGTTACCAATTGCACCAAAAACCAACACAAACAACCCATCGATCATCATCTTCATCGCGACCTGCAACTCGAACTCAAACCCATCGATTACATCGTTTCATTAGGTAATTAATACCTCTATGTACTTGATTTTTGATGGGGATCAAAAGCCCTATGATTACAATCGTTAACGTAATCGATTTGATCTTCAATTTTGCTTCGAATCAAACTAGGGTTCATTCGATTTGGGGCTGTCTGGTAATTGATGTTTAAAAAATTAGAAACCAAATAGAACCGTGGCTGAGGCCTTTGGTTCACTGGTTAGATACATGCATGCAAGTCCAGGAGGTCCGGGGTTCGACCCCGGGCACCCCCTTATTTTTTTAATAGGTTTTTTAAGCCTTTAAAAATTACAGAAAAATTTCTAAAAATTATAAAAATATTTTTACAAACATTAAAATTTTTAAAACCATTTAATTACTTTCTGAAATGTATCTTCACATTTTTATTTATTTATTTATTTATTCTATTATTATCTTTTAAGAAAAAAAAATATATATAGTTCATATTTTTATAGAATTGATTTAAATATTGTTTAACTTATTAAATCATTATTTGTTCATATAACAAGTATAAATTAGTGTTAAAACATGCTTATTTTATTTAACTATTAAACTTTATTAGTATAAACATTATTTTTATTTCGCATCTTTATATAAAATATAAGAATATTGTTACCAAAAAAATTAATTGATTTTCACTTGTTAAATATAATTTACAAAACCCCAAAATCCTAAAACCCTAGTTCCCGTTAAAACGTTAAAGCTTAATATAATTAAACTTAAATCTCATCAATATATATATATATTCTTAGGTATCTCGTGAAGGTTTACATGGGAACGTTGTTTAATCCTTATTAGTATACGTCATGTGAGTATTTCTATACCCATTTTATTATTTCACACACTTTTGGGTGAAACACGTTACCTTATAAACGTTACACTTGTAAATACGTTTGAATCTTGTAAACTTATGGCAATTTACTTGTGTGTTGTGGTTAGTTGAATCTTGTAGCTACCATGTAATATCGAATACATGTACAATCATTAACTATTGCTAGCCTGGCGACGTCATAGATCTATGGGCCTGACAAGCCTGCTTGGTTGATCCAAGTACACTTAGCTAATCGTATATACTTATAACTTGGTTGATCCAAGTACACGTTTGAAACTTGTAAAACTTTGTCAAGGTTTGATTGTGCATTCTGTCTTACATTCCTAGTTACTTTGTTTCTCTAATTTACAACATGAATTGCCATCTTTTATATACTTATGTATCCAAAACTATAGAATGCTCACCAACATCTTTATGTTGACCTTTTATTTTTGACATGTTTTAGGAAATAGCGTTATGTGGCTATGAACGATCGTAACTCTCACGCCTCGACGATTCCGCCGTCAAGGTTGGAGTGTGACAATCCCCTCCCTGATCAGCATCATGATCATCATCGTCGGAGTCATCGGAGGGTAGAGCAATCTGCTCAATGTCAGAGTCACTCTCATCGTGACGCCAATTCCTCTTCGCTGGCGCCACGTAGTCCTCTCGGACCAAATGTCCAAACAGTCGCCTGACAGGGGGTTTCACCTGCTTCTCCCTATACACCTTCATCCTTCCTAAGGTGGTATCATCCATCACCTCAAGCACCACGGCATCCTCCTTCTCCTTTGGCAGCAAAGGGAGCTTCTGGTCAATAATCATCTGCATAAAGCGAGGGTACATGCAAAAGCTCTCCTTTCCCTTCACCTTGATGTTCTCCACCAGGTAGGTGAAGATCATCCTCGAGAAGCTGAATAGATGGTTCAGCACCAACACTACATAGGTGTTTCTAAATCTGATCAGACATCTCATCAAAGCCTCCCTTCCTTGAGGCAATGCACCTTAGCAGCACATGGGCTAAGTACTTAAATTGGGGGCACAGGTTGCTCTTGTTGATCACACCTGCGTTGATATCCCTTGAGTACTTGGCCCGCAGAAAACAGCCTCGTACAGTCAGTGGGTGTAATCGTGTAGGGCAGTCAGCGTCATCCCCAAACCCCAAGACTGTCCTGAGATAGTCCTCAGTGATCTCTATATCCGGACCAAAAATGGAGCTCCTGATACAGTGGGGCTCTGAGGTCCTGTCAACAATATCGTTTTCCTAGAAAGCCTGCTGAACTGAACGGTACATAGTGCACGGAGTCGATATAGCACGGAAGATCCTCGATCTCCGTAAGAATGTAATAATCCCCGAGAAATCAGCCACGTTCTGGGAGGTTAGATCCAGATGAGCACAAATATTATGCTTTGTGCTCATAGCCCAACGACTCGCCATCTGTTACATAATGTAAATAAACGTTAGTGTGTGTCAATGAGTAACAATTTGATTCATTGGACTTGAAATCTTCTGTTCTGTCGTGCGAATGAACTGTGCGACTGAGATCTAGTCGTGCGAATGAGCTCATACGTACGACTGAGCATGCGACTGGGATTAGTCGTATGCTATCCCATGCGTTTACATCAGTTGTACGACTGAACTCATATCCATGGTTCAGTTGTGTGATTGAGCCATTTATCCAGCTCAGTCGTGCGATTTAGGTTCATCAGGGTGTCCATTCGCATGACCGGCTGTTCAAATTCAAGTTTTTAGCAAAACTTGATGTTAGACTTTGTGGTTTGGCTCATTAGTCTCGCAAATGACCGACATAACACCTAATAACTTTTATTTGAACAATATACATAGTTTTATAGGTTTCTTAGGCAAAATAAGTCTCGGTTAAGTTTAGGGCTTAAATTCGATCATTAGGGCATGAATTTATTGAACTTTGGAGTGAATATCGTCGCGCATTACCTAGATAAACACTAGAAATCGTTAGATCACAACAATCAGAAGTTTAGAACATTCAGAAGAAAATCGTGCAGTGTAACAGTGTTTCGTGCGATTTTAGGGTGATTGAGGGTGAATGGGCGTCTGCGACCGACTCCCCATCTATTTATACTAGGGTTCCTCCAGTCGTGCGACTGGATCCATTCGCACTCTTCAATCGTGCGATTCGCTCAGTCGGTCACATTCAGTCATGCGACTAGGTTTTAGTCATGCGACTGACTCATTCGTTCACCTCTATTCATGCGATTGGTTCAGTCTTGTGGTCCAATCGTGTGAATTTACTCATGCTTATGGTCCAATCGCACGTCTAGTCAATACGTGTGGGTTAGTCGTGTGATTGGGCTCATACGTATGGTTCAATCGTACGACTGGTCTATACACATGGTCCAGTCGTGCGAATAGCTCATATGTATGGTTCAATCGTACGGCTGGTCCATACTCATGGTCCAGTCGTGCGAATGGCTCGTACTTATGGTTTGACTTTATGACCATTTGACACTTATCCCTATTAATAATTGATAAAACATTTCGAGCATTCGATCATCTCAGACATGACCATTTTAAACTTAGAGAACTTTTGATCACCTCAGACGTGATCCTTTTAACTGTAAAAGCATTTTGTCACCTCAGACGTGACCCTTTTACCATTTGAAAACCTGTTTGGTCACCTCAGACGTGATATTTTTAACATTTGAAAACCCGTTTGGTCACCTCAGACGTGACCCTTTTTAACTTTTGAAAACCCATTTGGTCACCTCAGACGTGACCCTTTTTAACTTTTGAAAACTCTTTTGGTCACCTCAGACGTGACCCTTTTAAGTGATTTAATCCCAGATAGACTTCCAATGCATAGTCCGATGTTTAATAACTAAACTAACTAAAATTAAACAAATTAAACAACTAGAACTAAAAGACAAAACTAAAACTTATTTTTGTAATTTTGTGTGAGGTTGAAATCCTAAGATAAGTATCTACCAGATTTTTCTTCCCAGATAGTATAGCATCAAGTTACATTGATCATAACTGGAACGATTCATTATGGAATCATACAGGTTTATCAAATCATTTAGGACATTTTACCAAAGCCTTTTGATGCTAGATTCTTGTTTTCATCGAGAGTCAGTAGCAGGTTTAGGAAATCATACTAGTGCTGTAAGATACACTCATTGATTTGTACTTTCAAGAATTGCAGCTCACAATGATTGTCAGTATACTTGTCCTATTCAATCCATACACATATTTTTGACATACATTGGTGATGATTTAAGGTTTAATTATTTCAACAAGCATTTGTGGATCCCACACTTATATGGTAATCAACATTCCTTAGGAGATTTTTGAGCGGTCTACGGGTATTTTAACAAGAAGAAACTATTCTAAGAGCTTTCAAAGAGATGCAGAGCCTCAGGTCAGTGCCATCGCACAGCAGAGAGGTGCAAACAACAATGAATTCTAGAATATTTAGGTTATGCTTATCCTCAGGTCAGTGCTACCGCACAGCAGAGAGGCACACAACCTATCTTCTTCTTTGAGCAATTTTATTCTTTTTGCACAGATCTCACCAACAACATAGGTTATTAGCTTGATTGCTTTTTCATTTTTTATGTGCTTTGCTCATTTTTATGGTCATCCCCACACATTTGTGGCTTTTATTTTGCTCGTCACCCCTTATTGGAACTTCGTTGATTGTGTTAACCAGGGATAAGATGATAATCCATAGCTTGTTGAACAACTTAGTTTGAGCTTGAACTCACCAATGAAGTCTACTTATCTATTGTGTTGAATCTACCGACACATCATCTAGTGATCTAGCAACCTCTAGGTCTACTTTCTCTGTGTTACTTAGTAGTAGCTAGTTTTACTATCATTTTTCCTTTATGTTGCTTAGACTTCTCAGACTTATACTTCGAATTTTGCATTTTAAATCATTTAAATTCTTTTAAAGTTCCAAACTCTTTGTTCCTGTATTCTATCATTTTTCATAGTCATTGAATCAGTATCACAGATACGATCTCCTTTCTATTAATTAGATTGTCCTCCTCCCTCGTTTTTTCAAGTAAATGAATACTGAATAAAAACTAAATCTCCCCCTAAAATTCTAAAACGAAAAATCTTTTTTGCGTTTTTGGATTTTTAAGACAGGGAAATTAAAATAAGAAAAATAAAAGAAAATAAAAAATAAAAAATAAACGGTTGTCGGACTAAGCATGTTCATCTTCTGAAATCACTTCACATTTGTTTTTCACGCCGTTGACCTCTAACAGATATAAAAATCTTGGTTTATCAAACGCTTTTGTGTAGAGGTCAGCGCGTTGAAAATCCGTATTAATTTTAACAACATCGATTAAATTCTTTTCAAAACAATCACGTATATAGTGATATTTAATTCCGGTGTGTTTGGTCTTAGGATGTTGGACCGGATTTTTAGTTACGGCTATAGCAGCAGGATTATCAACAAATATAGGAGTGTTAGAGAATTTCAAACCGTAGTCCCGTATTGCTGTTAATCCAGATGATTTGTGAACAACAGCTTGCAGCAGCAATGTATTCAGCTTCACAAGTTAACAGAGCCACAGATGTCTGCTTCTTACACTGCCACGTGACTAATCTTCTCCCAAAGAATTAACATCCTGCTAAAGTGGATCTGTAGTTCATTTTGCAGCCGCCATAATCCGAATCACTATACGCTGTAAGCTCAAAGTCATCATCATAAGGATACCACAACCCAAGTGTTGGAGTACCCTTCAGATAACGAAATATCCTTTTGACGCCTATGAGATGGTCGATTTTAGGTTTCACCTGATATCTGGAGCATAGACATGTCGCGTACATGATATCAGGTCTTGAGGCAGTGAGGTACATGAGAGATCCGATCATTCCTCAGTACATAGTGGCATCCACCAGATCACCATTTTCGTCGGGTGCGACGTCATGGTTTGTAGCAAGTGGAGTCCCAGCTGTGGAAGCATTCTCCATATCAAACCGATTGAGAATATCACCTACATACTTGGTCTGATGCAGAAATATCCACTTTGGTGTCTGATCCACCTGTAACCCGAGAAATAACTTCATCTCACCCATGGCACTTATCTCAAATTCAGCTTTCATTACTGCTTCAAATTCATTACATAAGGCTTCGTTTTTTAAATCAAAGATTATGTCATCAACATAGATCTGAACTAGCAGTAAGTCACCATCCTTTTCTTTGATGAACAGTGTACAGTCAATCACTCCTCTGCGAAAGCCATATTTCACAAGATGAGTCGAGAGTTTCTCATACGAAGCTCTTGGGGCTTGATGGAGCCCGTAGAGAGCCTTATCTAGTTTGTAAACTTTGTCCTGATGATACGGATCCTCAAATCCTTCGGGTTGACTGACGTACACTGTCTCCCGGATTTCACCATGAAGGAATGCACTCTTTACGTCTAATTGATAGACTTTGATCTTCATGTAAGATGCATAGGCTAGAAAGATACGGATTGCTTTCATTCTTACCACAGGTGCAAACACTACATTGTAATCAATGCCCTCGACTTGTCAAAATCCATGAACTACAAGTCGAGCCTTGTTTCTTATTATGACCCCTTGGTCATCTTTCTTGCACTTCAAGACCCATTTGGTGCCAATGACTTTAGCACCTTTAGGTCTATCCACTAGAGTCCATACTCCTAACTTCTTGAACTGAAGAAGTTCTTCTTGCATGGCACTCACCCATGCCTCATCGTTTAGGGCTTCACTAACATATTTTGGCTCAAATTAAGACATAAAACATCAATATGCACCATCGTGAAGATATTCATTTTCCATTACTGAGGCATAATCAGCTGAGTATAGCTGACTTCTAGTCTGGACTCCTGATCTAACATCTCCAATGACATTATCCAACGGATGATAAACATTTAATCGAGATCCAGGAGTGGTGGGTACAACTACCAGATTATCCTGATTATGAAGAGCTGGTTCAGTATCTAAGGCAGTGGGAGTGTGAGGTTCTGAAGTGTCAGAGGCATCAATATCAGATGCGTGTGTACTTGGAGTAGTAGGAACCTATTGCCCATGATCCACCTGATCATTTGCTACGTCTTCATCATTAGAGGAGGAGTCACTTACCTCAAGTGCTCCCCCTGAAAAACTAGAAGACTCACCTTATGAAGCTGAAGTCATCGGATCCAGAGATGGTGTGTTTAATACGTCGTACATCATTCTGGTCGATAACTCATCCTCAGGAGGAAAGAGAGGGATGT
Organism: Flaveria linearis; assembly: GCA_024085815.1. Lineage (NCBI taxonomy): Eukaryota > Viridiplantae > Streptophyta > Magnoliopsida > Asterales > Asteraceae > Flaveria > Flaveria linearis. The sequence goes on from JABSNV010000020.1 coordinate 9,627, forward strand.
TGAAGGATTTAAAGAATCCATCATAGTGGAAAAAGAAAGAGGGTCCTTTTCCAGCAAGGGGGTGGTGTGTCTCTGTACATCAACATTGCACCACACTTCTACTAGACCTGTTGAGTTGTTGTAAACTCTCTTATTCGGTATGTTGTATCCTAAAAAATCCCTTCTTCGGCCTTCTCGCTGAATTTCCCTGACTGAGTTTTCTTCAGCAGTGTACATGGTACACCAAACGGTTCGAGGTACTCTAGATTAGGTTTACGTCGTTGGAGTAACTCGTAACACGTCTTACCATGTCGCTTGACCACTAGGACTCGATTAAGGGTGTAACATGCATTAGCTACTGCCTCGTTCCAAAATTGGATAGACAGTTTCGAGTCTGCTAGCATCGTCCGGGCTGTCTCTATCAAACTGCGATTCTTTCTCTCAGCAACCCTGTTCATTTGAGGAGTGTAGGCAGATGTGAATTGGTGCATAATTCCTTTTTCTTTGCATAATGCCTCCATCCATTGGTTCTTGAACTCAGTGTCGTTGTCTGAGCAAACTTGCCTTACCTTCAGCTTGTAGAGTGACTCCAATGTAGTTACTAGCTCTTTGAATGATTCAAATGTCTCTGATTTGGATTTTAGAAACATCACCCAAGAAAATCTTGAGTTATCATCCGTAACTACATAGCAGTACAAATCACCGGTAATGCTCTTTGTACTGACTAGGCCAAACAGATCCATGTGAAGAAGCTCAAGAGGCAGGTCGATTGAATGAACGTTCTTTGCCTTGTAAGACTTCTTTGTATGTTTCCCTTTCTTGCATGCGACACAGAAATCCGGTAGTTGGAAGTTTTGAACATTTACTCCAATCACTAGATCATTCTTGATCAAGTGATTCATCTCCCGGGGATTGATGTGTCCCATTCTCCTATGCCAGGAGATGGAGTCTTTTTCTGTTGCCTTTGATAAGAAGCATTGTACTTGATGATCGGTTGTGGAGGCCTTTGAGAGGTCCAAGACATATAAATCTGACAGGATCTCAGCCTCTCGTGTTGATCAATTAGATTATGTTTGCAGCGGATTTAGCACATTAATTAGCAATTAAAGCAAGAACATAAAAGATATTGCAATTAAAGCATAAACATAGAGAGAGAAGAGTTCTGCGAAGCAATAAATGTTCTATTGGTCGCACGTTTCGGCAATTAAAACTGTATGGCTTGCCATCCTTATATAGGCGGCAAGAGCATGGTGGTGATGTCCTTTTCTGACATCACTGAATATTCAAATTACAGCTGTCAAAACATAAAACTACTGAAGATGTCAACAGCTGACATCTTCTTACAAAAGTTCCTAAGTGCTGACAAAAGTAAACTACTGAAATCCTACAACGACTGAAGAACAAACTCTTCAGTCGTTTATAACTACTGATACTATAACAACTGAACATGCTCTTCAGTTGTTGTACAACTACTGAAAGTAAATAAACTACTGAAAAAGAAAAACCACCACAACAACTGAGGAAGACTTCTTCAATTGTTGTGACAAACTCTGAGTCTTCAGTACTTGGTCTTCAGACTTGGCTTCAGATGATATAACAACTGATGACTTCAGTAGATATCATCAGTTGTTGTCTTCAGTCTTTGTCTTCAGACTTTGTGCTTCAGTAGAAGGTCTTTAGTTCTTTAGTTCTTCAGCTTTTGATTCTTCAGTACTTGTCTTCAGTACTTGAAGTCTTCAGTACTTGTAAGATCAGTACTTCAGACTTCAGTACTTGGTCTTCAGTACTTTGGAGTCTTCAGCTGATATTCTTCAGTTCTTTGATCTTCATACTTTGTTCTTCAGACTTTGTCATAACAGCAGAAGGCTGGAGCTAAGATGCTCTCGAGTTTGACATTCCAGCAAGAGAACACAATAGCTGATGAGAGTCTTCAGATGTTCTCGAGTCTGACATTCAAGCAAGAGAACATTGTAACTGATGGGAGTCTTCAGCAGTTGTAGCAGTGGCATGTGGGACTTAGAGATTTTCCTGATCTTGGCTCATTGGTTCTTTTGGTCCGACAAACTCCCCCTGAACCAATGCAGCCAAAACCTCTAATTATTGGATGTCCCACTTATTGGTGGCATAATGATTGGTCTATTTCCTTCTAGATCAGATTAGAAGTTGACCCAGATAAGCACTGGCCAGAGAGGTAGTCTCAAGTGTTTGTTTGGCTAAGTATGGATGGGAGCTCTGTCTTGGGGAATAGGACACAGAGCTGTTGCCCCATCCATGAGATCTACCTCCCACGTACAAGCCGGTAGGATTCTCTACAGTAAGCCTGAAGAAAGATCATTTGTTCTTCTTTGGACAGGTCTTCAGGCTCACCTTCGAATAACCCCTCCCGACCGTACAGCTCTGAGAGGTACTTGACCTGTCTTCCATTTTTGAGCTCAAGTGTTGTGATTTGCCTATATGCAAACTCATCAGGGTGTTTACCCTCTAACAACAAAGTGAGCTCATTCCTATGAAAATTCTCAAGCTTCTTATAGACCAGACCCTTCTTAACCACCCTATTATCTAGCATTGAAAAGGGTGATTGGCCGGCTCTATAAGCTTTCTCGAATTCATCTACTATTTCCCAGGGTGTTATTACAATAGCCACAGAGATCTCTTCATCTACGATTCTCTTTAGTTGGCTTTTGTATCTCACAGGCATGTCCTTCTTGACTATCCTGTGAGCCACCCTTGGGTCAGGCCAAGTTCTCACCCTCTCCCTTTCATATTGAAAGGTTTGTCTGAGGGTGAATAACCTCAGAGCTTCTCTCTGCATGTTTATTATAGAGGTGGTAGCAGTATAACATTTGTCAATGCTTTTCAGCATTTCCTCATCATGTCTTTTCTGCTGCTCCTCCTCTTCTAACTTAACCTTCACAGTGTCCTGCTGTGAGGTGGGATTGATGGTTTGTGGTTTGGCTTTGGGTAGAGGTATAACTGCTGAGAGTGGCAGGCTATCCTCCTCATCATCCTCTTCTTCATCTTGCAGCCTCAGCACCCTTCTCTTCTTCTTCAAGGGTGGATCATTGGCTACGGGTTTTGGTGGTAAAGGAGTTGGTTTTGTGGGTTGTGGTTGGGTTGTTGGTGTGGGAGTGTTGGCAGGCACTGCTAGCAGCCTAGAGATAAGAGCTGGTTTGGTTAGCTTGACTAGCAGTGTCCTGTTCCCAGCACCGGCTTCAGATAAGGCCTCTGCGACCAGTCCCTTTGTAAAATCACCAGCCGAACAAATCTTGGTGGTTATTGCCAAGAGTTTGTCCCTGGTCCATGCCTTAACATCAAGGACTGGTCTGCCCAGGTACTTCGAAGCGAACCTACTCATAGCCTCAAGTTTTTGTCTTTCCTCTTGGCTATGAGTAGTCCATCGGTACTCAATCTCTCTCCTCTCCATATTCCTGATCTCTTGATCTAGCAAGGCAGTGTCCTTGTCAAAGCCTTGCCTGAACAGCTGTTCAATGACTTTGTTCATTGAACGGTTATGTTCAGCATCAGCCTCCTTGACAAGGGCTGCTAGATCAGGATCAGCCACCTTCTTTCCCTCTCCCTTATTCTTATCAGTGATACTGAAATCCTTTTGGATTTCAGCCACTTCTATCTGCTCTACCTCCCTCACTTTCCTCTTCCCCTTCTCCCTCACCCTACTACTCTCCTCAGCCAACTCCCTCTCTACCACCACCTCTTTCTCTGCCTCTTTCTCCTCTCCCCTCTTCCTCTTGTCTTGCACTGATGTCTCCCCCTTTTTGGTTGCATTGGTTGGGGTTTGACTATCAGCAAGAGCCTTAGATATGGCAACCTCCACCATGGGTTGTATATATGTGGGAAGCCTCTCATCAAGGGTTTGAATAACTATATCTTTAAGGATTGGTGTGATGAGAGGCAGGGATTTCTGGAGGATAGCATCCAGCTGCTCAGGGGGGTTCTGTCCCTGAGAGCTAGTGCCAGAAGCAGGGGCTGGTGGCTGAGTTTGTGGGAGTGGCTCAGTGTTTGTGAGACCTTCGGGTGAAGGTGCCATCTGTGGGGTATTGGTGGCAGATGGACTTCTATCCTGAGTCATCTGAGCAAGCAGCTCTTTGAGTCTGCTTATCTCATCCTCAAGGATAGTGTTTTGAGCAACTACATCGTAGAAGAAGCTCAGGTCATCATCAGCATGAGCTGAATCACCTGACCTCCTGACATTGTCAGGATGAACATGTCCTGAGTGTGGCTCAGTAATGACATGTGCCCCTTGTTCTTGGTACTGGGGACTTCTGGCCTCAGGATTGGATCCATCGCCATTGCCTCTGGTGAGGTCTTAGTGATGTTACCAGCTTCACCCTGCTCAGATATTGATGCAGGGGAAGTGGCAGCCTCACCAGATTGTTCTCTCTCCCTAGCCACACTGGGAGAGTGAACTGATTCTCTGTGCTGTGGGCTCCGATCAGCACTTGTGCCCACCCCCTCTTCGGTTAGAGTCTCCCTAGTTGTAATAGGTTTCTGGGGAGAGGGTGGAGTGCTCAGATCAGTCAGCACTTTGGCTATAACCAATGTTGGGCTTAGTGGGGCGGTCTCCTCTGTATGTGGGCTAGAAGCAGTATGCACATGGGGAGGACTGTGCTCTTCAATGGCAGCCTCCTCAAGTGAGGAAGACCCCAGTAATGTGGTTGCCCCAAAATTGGTTGCATCAGGCTCCTGTTGAGAGGAAGCCTGTGCGGTTGTGGTGGGTGGAGTCGTGGTACCTGCTGGGAGAATCGAACCAGCAGGCACATCCTGCCTTTGTGTGGCAGGGGCATCCTCAGGGGACTCATCTCCCTGAGTAGCCTTTTTAGGCTTCTTTTTGGCTTTTGGCTTGGTGGGGACTGTGGATTTGGAGGTGGAGGCTGTGGGTTCCAGCTGCGTTGGTTTTCGCAGCCGGCCAGCCTGTTTGAGTGTGGGGTCAGTGTTGTGCCTGGAGTATACCTCAGCTTGAACAGCCATGGCAGGGACCCCAGTGCCAACTAGTCCCTCAGCCTGAAGCTGGTATTCGATCATGGCCATTATGAACCGTGGATACAAGTTCCAACGGTTAGAAAAAGGTTTTGTGGCCATGTCCTTGAGTTCCAAAAATAAAAGATCAGTAAAATTTAAAGGTTGTTTCTCAAGGATAGAATACAATACCTGCTGCCACCTTGTGGACATCTGGTCCCACGAAGAGGTCTTGGGAGCCAGACAGACATTCACCATATGGAAGATCAAGCGTTGAGGGTCAGGGAAATGTTTCTTCAACAAGGTGGAGGCGGAGAGGTTACCCTGATAGTCATGGGATGTGAATGAAAGATCCAGGGTACCTTTGGGGTAGGAAGTTGGGTGAGTGGCATCCTCCAGCTCTAGGGTTTGTCGTATGGTGGCTGGAGTGATAACCACGGGTTTTCCATTGACGGAGGACCGGAGGGAGACCTCGGCATTCTGCTCTCCGGTTTGGACGGTCACATTTGTCCAAAACTCCGTCAAGGAGTCGGTGTATAGAGTGGGGTTCAAGAGAAAAGCCGTTTTGTATGGTGAGTCGTTCATAAGATCGACGGCTTGGTGAAACTTGGGCCATAATGGCGATTTTGTAAGGTGGGCGACACAGTTGTGTCGAGGTTTCAGTTGCATGTTCGCCATTAATGGTGTATGGGAATTTCAGAGGTTTGTAAGGATTAGGTCAAGTGAGGAGTAAATGCTCTAAAGGTGGGGTATTTATAGGGTAGGGCAAAGGTTGAAAGAAAACTACTGAAGGTTTTGGTGTTAGTGATCAGTTGTTGTAACAGCTGATGACGTGGTTTTAGCCTTCAGTGGTTGTAACATCTGAGGACTTGGTGTTAGCCTTCAGTAGTTGAAACTACTGAGACCTTGGTTTTGTCCTTCAGATGTTGTGAACGTCTGAAGAGTTACTGTCAGTCTTCAGTAGTTATGAACTACTGATGACCTAGTATTCTTCTTCAGACGTTGTAACAACTGAAGACTTGGTGTTAGCCTTCAGTAGTTGTGAACTACTGAGATCAGTAGTTGTGAACTACTGAAGACATGGTATGGCTTCAGTTGTTGTAAACAACTGAGGACTTGGTGTTAGCCTTCAGTAGTTGTGAACTACTGATGTCAGTAGTTGTGAACTACTGAAGACATGGTTTTGTCCTTCAGTTGTTTGTGTATGAAACATCAGCTGTTGTTATCAGCTGATGAGAAATTACTCATCAGCTGTTTCCGTCAAATCAGTTGTTTCATACTAGCCTCCACACTTACTCATCAGCTCTTTGGCTGACTTTCAGATGTTTCATCGACCCTTCAGCTCTTGTGAATATTTATGCCTTCAGCTCTTGTGATCAGATGTCAACAAGTGCTGATGAAATATTCTTCAGAGCTGGTGAACAAATTTTGTCTTCAGTATTTGTGTAAGATTACACATCAGTACTTGTGAGCAAAATTTGTTCTTCAGTATTTATTTATTGAAAATCATACATCAGTAGTTGTAATCCACTTCACTACATCAGTTGTTTTTCAATAAATAATGTACATCAGTACTTTGAGTCAGTTTAGTCTTCAGTAGTTGTGAAAGAGCTGAAGACTAAATTACTCATCAGTACTTATATTTGACCTTTGCTCTTCAGTAGTTGTGAACTAAGAGTACCAGCATAGGTCAAATCATTCAAGCTGCAGCATACCAAGCCTTAGTACCAAATTTTGGAATGTGGCACTATCTAAAGGCTTAGTAAAAATGTCTGCAAGCTCATCAGCACTAGGCACAAACTTAGGATCAATCAGACCTTTCTCATAGCAATCCCTGATAAAATGATGTCTGGTCTCAATATGCTTGGTCCTAGAGTGCTGGACTGGATTCTTAACAATACAAAGAGCTGAAGCACTATCCATTAATAATGGAGTCTTAGTCTCAGTAATGCCATAATCCAGAAGTTGGTTCTGAAGCCAGAGTATTTGAGAGGTACAGCTTGCAGCAGCAATATACTCAGCTTCAGCAGTGGATGTAGCAATTGATGTTTGTTTCTTACTCTGCCAAGAAACTAAACAATTGCCTAGGAATTGGCAACCACCAGAAGTGGATTTTCTGGTGACTTTGCATCCTGCATAGTCACTATCAGAGAAAGCAACTAATTTGCATGAATGCCCAGCTGAATACCAAAGTCCTAGTGATTGGGTACCTTGCAGATATCTAAAGATCCTTTTGACTGCAATCAAATGGGATTCTTTAGGTGCAGCCTGAAATTAGCACAAGCATATGTTGAAAACATGATGTTTGGTCTAGAAGCTGTAAGGTACATCAAGGACCCAATCATACATCTGTAAAGGGTTTCATCAACCGCTTTACCTTTCTGATCAACATCTAGTTGTGTGATGCTGCTCATGGGAGTAGAACAGGGCTTACAGGTTTGTAAATCAAACTTATTCAACAAGTCTTTGGAATACTTGGACTGATGGATGAAGATTCCATCATCCAGTTGTTTGATTTGCAAACCCAGAAAGAACTGTAATTCTCCCATAGCACTCATTTCAAATCTTAGCTTCATAAGCTTTGTAAAATCATCACACAACTTTGGATCAGAGGATGCAAAGATGATATCATCAACATAAATCTGAACAAGGAGCTTATGTTGTCCCACAGTCTTGATGAATAAGGTTTTATCAATGGTGCCTCTAGTGAACTTATTCTCTAGAAGAAAGGTTGAGAGTGTCTCATACCAGGCTCTAGGTGCTTGCTTCAGCCCATAAAGAGCCTTATCAAGCTTGTACACCCAATCAGGATGTTTATTGTCCTCAAAGCCTGGTGGTTGACACACATAAACCTCTTCTTTGATTTTTCCATATAGGAAGGCACTTTTGACATCCATTTGATAAACCTTAAGACTGTGAAAGGCAGCATAAGCTAAGAACAGTCTAATTGCTTCTAGTCTGGCCACAGGTGCAAAGGTCTCATCATAATCGATTCCTTCCTCCTGTGCAAACCCTTGAACAACCAGTCTGGCCTTGTTCTTGACAATTTGGCCCTTCTCATCTGTTTTGTTCCTGAATACCCACTTGGTGCCTATAGCACACTTACCTTTGGGTAATGGAACAAGCTCCCACACTTGCTGTTTCTTGAATTGAAGTAGCTCAAGCTGCATAGCTTCCACCCATCCATTGTCTCTTAAAGCAATATGATAGTTCTTTGGTTCTTGCTGACTGATGAAGAGAGCATAGAAGCAGAAGTTGGACAATTGATTCCTGGTTGAAACTCCAGCATGGATATCACCAATGATTTGTGAAGTGGGGTGATTCTTGAGCTCTTGATAAACTATAATATCTGTGCAAGTGTTTGTAGACCCATCAGCAGCAACAGATGGTGATGGAGATTCCTGAAACCATGTAGAGGATGGCAGCTCAAATGAAGTAGAGCAAGCAGAAATCTCATCAGCATTTGTAGTGGATGGAGCTGCTGAGGCTACAGGAGCATCAGGTTCAGTGGAATTAGGCAGGTTGTCACTAAACCTGAAGAGGTGAGTACTGACTTCATCATCTTCAGTACCACCAGGTGGAGATCTGTTGACAGGCTCAACAGATGGAGGTTGATAAGGAACATATTGCAGTATGTCTAGATCAAATAGCTCCACAGGGTTTTGTGGAATCTTGTCCTTTGGAGATTCATTGAACTTAACATGCAAAGTTTCTTCAACCCCCTTGGTTCTACAGTTGAAGACTCTGTATGCTTTGCAAGTTGATGAATAACCAACAAAGTACCCTGCATCCACCTTACTAGCAAACTTATGGAGTGGGTTGCTAGTGTTGAGAATGAAACAAGGACACCCAAAGGCTCTAAAGAATGAAATAAGAGGGGCCAAATGATGAAGAACTTCATAGGGAGTCTTCATCAACCTCTTATTTACTAAGGCTCTATTCTGTACATAGCAAGCTGTATTGACAGCTTCAGCCCAAAAGGTCAGTGGCAGCCCTGAGTCAGCCAATATTGACCTTGCTGCTTCAATGAGGGTCCTGTTCTTTCTCTCCACCACTCCATTCTGTTCAGGAGTTCTTGGAATGCTAAACTGCCTTCTAATTCCCTTGGACAGGTAGAAGTCATCAAGTGTGTGGTTTCTAAATTCTGTTCCATTGTCACTCCTCACACACTTGACCTGTAGGGAATACTGCTTTTCTACTTGTAACACAAAGTTCATTATTGTCTTTGCTGCTTCATCCTTGGAGTGCAAGAAGAAAGTCCATACAAACCTGGAGTAATCATCCACAATTACCAGGCAGTATTTCTTCTTTGCCATGCTCATTACTCTGACAGGACCAAAGAGATCCATGTGCAGAAGTTGTAAGCAGGCAGTGGACTTTGGTTCTTCTATTGAAGGGAATGAAACTTTGTGTTGTTTTCCTTTCAAGCAAGCAGTGCAGTCATCTTCACACTTGAACTCCTTCAGAGGCAATCCTCTTACTAAACCATGGCTTATAAGCTGATTCATGTTCTTGAAATTTACATGACCCAGCCTTCTATGCCATAGTGTAGACTCTTGAGGAGATGCCTTGGAGAATAGGCAAGGATGGCCTTTTAGATCCATCTTTTTGGAAAGATCTAAGGCATACACTCTTCCTGTCCTGTTGGCCTTCAGGAGAGTGTGTTCATCCAATGCCTTGTCAATCAAACTCAGAACTTTGGATGACAGAATCCTACAGTTCTGGCTTGTGAAAAGGGCAACATGGCCTTTGTCACACATTTGACTGACACTCAAGAGGTTGTACTTGAGATTCTCCACATGGTTAACATCATCAAACCTTATTTCCCCGTTGGAAACAAAGCCTTTTCCGACGATGTAACCCTTTGCATCATTGCCAAAAGAAACAAATCCCTTCTTTCCTTGAGAGTAGTCATTAAGAAGGGAGCTGCTTCCAGTCATATGCATGGATCCTCCACTGTCTACATACCAGATGCTTCTATGGCATGTTGAAGAACCCTGCAAACACAACCATGTGTTAGTTAGTCTTGGAGACCCAAACCTGCTTGGCTTTGGGTCTGTTCTCAGCTACAGGTGTAGCACTAACAGGTGTGTTAAGAGTGACAGCTTGAGGTGAAGAAGATGGTACAGAAGAGGAACCCTTTGGCTTGGACTTCCTTTTCTGTGGTTTCAACATAGGAGCATCTAAGTGGTTGACTCTTCCCACTAGTTGCTGAACCATCATCACCAACTGTGTCTGATTTTGTGATAAAGCCTTCAGCTCTTCAGACACGTTGGAGTTTGCTGATGATGAGTTTCTATGTTGTACCATCTTTTTCTGAGCAACCTCAGCTGTTGCCTGAGTAATCCCTACCTTCTTGGATTTAACTTTGGGCCTAGGGATTTCAGGCTTGGATGTTGCCAGTACAAACTTGGTTTCAAACTCATTCTTCATTTTATTGATACTCTCAGTAATTTGCTCCTTCTGTTTGAGTTTGGAACCCCTTTTGTACCAGCAATCATCAGTAAGATGATTGAACAAGCCACATATCTCACATGGCTTTTTCTTCATCTTATGCTGATCATCAGCTGAAGAGGATTTAACTGCTGAAGACTTGTTCTTCAGCTGTTTGTCATCAGTACTAGCAGTTTTCTTCCTAGTGACTGCTTTCCTGGTATCCTCTCTAGCTGTCTTCAAACCTTTCCTACTGTTAGTTTTCTTCTCTTTAGTGCTAACAGTATTTGAGGTTTGAACTTCAGATGTTGTCACTTGCTCTCCAGTACCTTCAGTACTTCTAGTGACAACTCCTGAGTTGATCAGCCTTTTGGTCATGTGATAGTCTATCTCTGATGATGCTGATTCAGAGGATAGTAAGTCACATGATGAGAAGGATTGGTTATTGCTCTCCCCATCAGATTCAACTTCTGCTCTTGAAATGAAGTCTGTGGGAGGAGCAGTGTGATTATAACCAATGCCAAACTTCACATTGGAAGCTGTTTGCTTGCTAAGAAGCATTTCAAAACCCTTGCAAGATTGCACCCATCGATCACACTCAACTTGGGTGGTTGCAAGAGTTTCCTTGAGGTCCTTGTACTTCTCTAGAAGTACATCTTCCCTAGCTTTACTATCTTTGATTTGGCAGTTAAGCTTGTAAATCTCATCATTTTTATCTTTTAGAACAACCTCAAAATCAGTTTTTCTTTTGGAAATAGTGTGCTCAAGCTCAAGATTTTTATCTATTAAAGCTACATTTGCTTCTCTAATAGAAGCAAATGCTGCTATGCATGACTCTGAACAAAGCTTGGCTTTTGCCTCAGTGGATACCTGAGATGAGGCATTGGATGATGACCCTTCAGCAGAGTCAAGGGACATCAGAGCAAGATTTCCAAAAGGTTGATCACCGCCATGTTGACCAGCATCTTGGAGTAGTGGTTCCTGACCAGATAGCTCTTCTGGTAGACTACTCCAGTCAACAGCAGTTGGGGTGAAAAAGCTTTGTTGTTGAGGTTGTGTGTGGTGATGAGATTGGGAAGAATGAGGCTCTGGAAGAGCATGAGGTGGTTGAGCCGGGGGTGCTTGAGTCTGACCAGGCTGAGGCATGTAGTAACAGGGGTAAGGATAAGGCATATGACCCTGTGGCACAAAATAAGCAGGTGGTGCTTGTGCTTGAGATGGATGGGGAGAACTGTAGGAAGGTTGCCCTTTGTGCTGTGAGCTATTGCTGGGAAAAGTCACAAAGGGTGCAGATGAGTTAGATCCAGATGATCTACACTCTCTTGCAAAGTGTCCAAGCCTTTGGCACTTGTGACACCTCAACTTGCTCTTGTCAAAACCAACTTTGGTTTTGCCAGAGAGTCCTGGGAATTTCCTACCAGTTCTTTTGTAGAACTTCTGAGATCGGATATTTATCATTGCCATTTGGTTCAAAATATCCATCTCTTCCAGATCATCATCTGGAATGCCCTTCAAATCCTCCATCAGAAAACACAAGTTGTCACCACCTCCTCCTGAACTACTGACACCAACAAAAGCTTGTTCTGAGTTTGTAAAGAAATCAATATGCTCATCATAAGAACTTTCTGATGAAGCATATTCTGACTCATGACTTATCAAGGCAGCATTACCTTGGACAAAGTCATCAGCAAGTTTGCCAGAAGATGACAACTTCCTCTTTTGCTCTACCTCTCTCTCAAAAGTGAGTAGTTTCCCATGAAGTTGGGTGAGAGATAGAGTGTCAAGGTCAGCACTAGAGCGTAGGACAATGGTATATGTGTCCCATCTCTCAGGCAATGACCTGAGGAACCTGTTGTTCTTCTGGCTTTTGGAGTACTCTTGTTTAACCATCTTCAGCTCAGAGATTAAACAAGAGAACCGCTCAAACTGCTGGGTCAGAGTCTCACCCTTTCTATATGAGAAAGTCTCATATTGTTGGGCAAGGATTTCCCTATTGTTTGCTAAGACCGAATCAGTTCCTCCAAATTGTTCCTTTAGAGCAACCCATAGGTCATGAGCAGACTCATGATGCAAGAGCCCTGAATATATCTCGTTTGGAATGGCCATGGCTAAAATTCCATGGGCTCTAGCATCAATTTCAAACAGCTTTAGATCTTCGTCCGAATACTGTTCAGGTTTCTTCGCAACCTGTTCATTAGATTCCGGGACGTTCACCATAGGCTTGTATGGCCCATGCACCACTGACTTCCAACAACCAGCACTGTTGACAGCCAAGTGGTGCAGCATACGTCTTTGCCATATGTTATACTCGTTCCTAACCAGCATCGGAGGCTTGGTTGCGGAACCAGTATTGTGAGGATCATTGGTTGGTGTTGTCATCTCAGGGTTTGGTCAAGAACAAGTTTAAACACGACAATCGTAACTCAAAACCACCAAAGGACCTCAAGATTTTGGCCGGAAACAGCAGAAACTCACTCTCTATGGCTAACTTCTTGCAAATTGCTAATTCGATCAAACTGAGAGATTAAAAGAGCAGTTTCAAATGATCAATGGTAAGATCGATCAATGATTAACCTGCTCTGATACCATTTGACAGGATCTCAACCTCTCGTGTTGATCAATTAGATTATGTTTGCAGCGGATTTAGCACATTAATTAGCAATTAAAGCAAGAACATAAAAGATATTGCAATTAAAGCATAAACATAGAGAGAGAAGAGTTCTGCGAAGCAATAAATGTTCTATTGGTCGCACGTTTCGGCAATTAAAACTGTATGGCTTGCCATCCTTATATAGGCGGCAAGAGCATGGTGGTGATGTCCTTTTCTGACATCATTGAATATTCAAATTACAGCTGTCAAAACATAAAACTACTGAAGATGTCAACAGCTGACATCTTCTTACAAAAGTTCCTAAGTGCTGACAAAAGTAAACTACTGAAATCCTACAACGACTGAAGAACAAACTCTTCAGTCGTTTATAACTACTGATACTATAACAACTGAACATGCTCTTCAGTTGTTGTACAACTACTGAAAGTAAATAAACTACTGAAAAAGAAAAACCACCACAACAACTGAGGAAGACTTCTTCAGTTGTTGTGACAAACTCTGAGTCTTCAGTACTTGGTCTTCAGACTTGGCTTCAGATGATATAACAACTGATGAATTCAGTAGATATCATCAGTTGTTGTCTTCAGTCTTTGTCTTCAGACTTTGTGCTTCAGTAGAAGGTCTTCAGTTCTTTAGTTCTTCAGCTTTTGATTCTTCAGTACTTGTCTTCAGTACTTGAAGTCTTCAGTACTTGTAAGATCAGTACTTCAGACTTCAGTACTTGGTCTTCAGTACTTTGGAGTCTTCAGCTGATATTCTTCAGTTCTTTGATCTTCATACTTTGTTCTTCAGACTTTGTCATAACAGCAGAAGGCTGGAGCTAAGATGCTCTCGAGTTTGACATTCAAGCAAGAGAACACAATAGCTGATGAGAGTCTTCAGATGTTCTCGAGTCTGACATTCAAGCAAGAGAACATTGTAACTGATGGGAGTCTTCAGCAGTTGTAGCAGTGGCATGTGGGACTTAGAGGTTTTCCTGATCTTGGCTCATTGGTTCTTTTGGTCCAACAAAATCGTTATATCTTGAAGCTGACATTAACACTTGATCCTCCGGAATGACATAGTCCTTTTCAGAACATAGCACTTCTTGTTGTCAAATACAACTTTGAACTCTTTGTCGCATACCTATGAGACAGAAAGTAAGTTATTTTGAAGTTGTTGAACATAGTTTACCTTATCAAAATTCACTTTCTGGTTTCCCACTTTTCCTTGTGCAGTGATATAACCTCCTTATTTCCAGCAAATGAAACGTGTCCTCCTTTAATTTGTTTGACGTTTGACAAGAGAGATAGGTTTCCAATCATGTGCCTTGATGCACCGCTATCAACAATCCAGGTATTCATAGAAGCACTATAGCGGACACCCTGCACATTCAAAGGAAATGATTAGTTTAGGTTAGGGACCCAAGCCTTAATTGGCTTGGGCGACCCGGAGGAATCATATATCATAAACTCTACCCACTGTCCATTTGAGGAAGAGGGCAGATCATTCTTCTTCTTGTTCTCATTTTCAGACACTGGACTTGATTTTTCTTTCCATAAGCCAGTTTTATGTAAGGCCTGTTTGTGATAAACAGACGATTGGCTTATTGTTTGAACTTTAGGTTTAAAGGTTGTTTTTGGTGGAGTAATTGAACTCCTTTTTGAAGAACTTGGTTTTGTATCATTAAGTTCAATCTTCTTTCTTGGTGTCTGATATTAAGAACATTTAGAAGCAATGTGTCCATACTTTCCACAAGTGTAGCATGATCTACTTTCGACATGTTGGTGAAACTGTTTCTGTGGGGAAGTGTGTGGCACAGGTGTGACTTTAGTTTTTTTGGGTTTTGACACTTCTTGTTTAGTTGTTTTGACTTCCTTAACAAAATTCATTGTTTGAACATGTTTAACATCTTTACCCTTTTGTTTATTTGGACTAAGACATGGTGCTCGAGATTGGTTAGATTGTTTGGTCTTTTTGGGTTTTGAATTAGACATGTTTGAACCTGACTCCACCTTAACCTTTACAAATTGTTCATCCAAATTAACAATAGGCATCTTACCTTTTGACTTCAAAGTGGTCTCCTTCTGTTTAGTGACAGATTCAATAGGTTTACTTGTGGAATCTGGATCACTTAGAAGAGGAGTGGACACCACATGATCCTTGATTGGGTTATTATTAATTGGTTTTCATTTAGCATTAAACAAGGTTTCATGTGGTCGTGGAACCACTTTTTAACCCAAACCCTCCCCGTTGTTTTGTTCTTTCACTAAGTGTTGAACTGTGTGAGAAGAACTAGTCCAACTGTACAGTTTTTGTTTTAAAGAATTTACCTTGACTTCCAAAACTGCTTTTTGTTTCTTAGTTTCTTCTAGGGAGTTTAAATAGAACTTTATGTCATTTGCTTGGTTAAATGCCACAACTTTGGTTTCCCTTAGTTGTTTATTTAACAGTCATATTTTCTCTTTATAACCGTGCTCATTTTCTTCTAAAATTCGGTTTGCTTCTGTGCACAGTTGTAAATCATTTACTAAGCTATCATTGTGATCTAATAGCCTAGAAAATTTTGAATCTATGCTTTCCCTAAATTTATTACATTCAGAACAAGCATGATTATCAAAAAGTTGGTCTGTGGAACTTACCTGAGAAGGTTTGGTTGAATCAGCCATTATCGTAGAGTTTGACTGTTCGGGTGCTGGTGATTCTGAACATGTTGTGCTGGGACCTTCTTCATTTAGGCGAGTGACCACAGTAGCAGTATCTTCATGATCTGACATTACGAGTTCCACTGCTATATCACCTTCGCTTGCAGAGTCGTCATCCAAACCCTTAACACATGCAATGTTGGATTCTCCCGGAGACACAAAGCGAAAGGTCCAATCTTGTCCTTTATCATCTTGTGCAGTCAAGGCCTTAGGATCCTTGCTTAATGATGTAGCCCCATTGGTGGGTTTATCTTGATGATTGAAAGTGGAGAATGGATTACCATTACCTGTCTTCTTGGGCTTCAAACATTCACGTTTGAAGTGCCTCTTTTCTCCAAAATTGAAATAGGTAACTTTGGTTTTGTCAAAACCAAAGGTTGTATCCTTTGTGGCTATCAAGTTCTGTATGGTCTTCTTAACAAACTTCTTCGCCCTCCGGACAGCACTAGCCAGTGCCCACATAATGTCCTTCCTTTCGAGCTCAATTTCATCTACCTGCTCGTAGTCTTCATCGGCGAGATGGCAGTTTCCAATCTTCCCCATAACTAGACCATCATAGGAGTGAACGACACCTGCTAGGAGATCCATATGCTCCTTTACTAGCTCTACAGTCACATTACCAAGATTCTCAGTCTTCAATTTGGTAGCATTGGCTTCAGGTGCTATATATTGGGTGCAAGATGATCCTGACGTGTCAGATCCTGAAGTGATGGCTTGGGACGGAGCAGCTGAACTGGACACGAATGCTGTTTGGAGTGGTGCTCCAGAAGTTTTTGGTTAAGGAGTTGAGTTGTAAAGTGACGGGTTCTGATCATATGAACTTTTTTGTGATCTGTACTTCATCCTCAACTCTTCCTCTCTCAGCTTCAGAATGAAATCGTTGATATCCAACTTTGCCAGCATATCATTCTGTCTGAGATTTGACACAAACGAAACCCACTTATCAGGCAATCCATCTGCAAAACTCGACACCTTGTCTTCCATGGATGTGGTAACCCCATGAGTGTGAAGCTTACTCATTAAGTGGTAGAAACGGTCGATAACATCATCTAGACTCTCTTTTCCTATTGAAGAGAAGTTATCAAACTCCTTCTTCAAAGCCTTTGCCTTTAATGCCTTCAACGTCGCATTCCCGTCATACCGTTTTTCTAGAGCATCCTATAACTTCTTGGCTTGTTTATGCTCAGAAAATTCATGGAATATATCCTTAGGAATTAACTGAGTTAACAAAGCGTACACCTTCTTCTCTGCATTATACTTCACCTTCTGGCTATCAGTCATGCCATCTAAGGTAAGTTTTACTCCATCAGCACCAACCGGCATGCTATACCCAGTCTCGATTGATTCCCAAAGATTAGGATCAACTCCATTTAAGTATATCTCGAACCTTTGCTTCCATTGTGGGTAATCGTCTAACATTTTGAGCTTAGGGGGCATATTGTGATTACCAACTTCGTTTTCCAGAAGCAATAGATTCTGGATCCGTGAATCTCTACCGGCAGCGAAAGCTGAGTACTGATCTTCCATATGTATTAACTTTGAACTTTAATCTAAGATTTATTCACTTGTGCGAATGGAGATGTGCGAATGGGCCAAACCTACGATTGAACAATGCGGATGGCTCAATCATGCGATTGAACAATCCGGATGAGTCAATCGTGCGATTGGACAAGGATGACTGGACAATACGAATGGAGTGTTCAGTAGTACGATTGGATGAGCGACTGAGTTCAATCGTGCGTATGGAAGGTGCGAATGAGTTCAGTCGTGCAATTGAGTCAATCGTGAGACTGAAGCTGCTGGTTTTGAAAAATTCGAGGGTTTTGGATATTTTGACACACAAACTTGAATTTTTACGAACCCTAATCTGTCATATGTCAAAAACGTGAATTTTTTGATCTGGAGATGTCAAAAACATTGTTTTAACCAAAAGATGGTGTTTTTGAATGAAAAAACGTGATTTTTATACCAAATTGATCGAATCACACGCAAAATCAAGAGCCAAAGCTCTGATACCACTTGTTAGGACCGTGTACGTACGGAGTACTAACTGATAATGCGTGAAACCAGATCAAATAGTGCGGAATCCTATTTGATTGGCGATCCAATCAGTGAGAACGACAATCTAATCAATCCTATGATGAAACAAACGTTAAGAACGAACAAGAATTGATCAGAAACGAACTATGAAGTTGGAACAGGTTTTCTTGAGCCTCTGGACGACTAGGGTACAATTATGTGCGTAGGTATTCGAATTCTCCCGTTTTTTCATGAATTAAGTGGTATTTATAGGTTAGGGTTTCCATTCGTACGACTGAACCATTAGCATGGTTCAGTCGTGCGACTGAAGCATGCGGTTGATCCATCCGCACGACTGAAGGTCCAGTCGTGCGACTGAGTCAATCTCATGTCACAATCATGCGACTGATCCAGTCTCCTGGTTCAGTCATGCGACTGGTCCATTAGCATGAAGTGTTCATGCGTATGGTCCATTCGCATGGTCCATTCGCATGAGAACTTCACACAATTAAGTTTAAGCATGTTTCTTAACCATATTTGACTAAGAATTATGCAAACAACCACAAACCTATATAGTTAGTTCAATATGCGTTATCACACAATAAACAATGAAATATTAAACTTTATAAGTATCAACCACACATTTCATTTCATTCATACCCATTCAATTACATATATGAAGGCATGAAAGACATTTTACATTGAGCTCCTAAACTAGATACACACGTATCAACAAATATGATGACATAAGAAAAGTATTATATCTTTTGTACTTGCAATATACATCATGTTTTACTTCAATTCTTTTATAATAGTTTTCAAACATCAAGGCGCCTCGGTTGTGACCTCATTAGTATTCTCCATACGCTCAAACAAAAGTTATGTTTTACTATGCTTGAATTTTTTTCGGTTCAAATCTACCTCATGATTGAACCATAATTGGAAGTTTCAGTTATTGAAAATATCTTATTTGTAAGTTATATAAACTATAGTGTCTGATTTTCTGTTAAATATACATAATGGTTCGATTAACCAATCGACCACAAGGTTCATTTATGCATTTGTAATTGGAATCAAGCATATCCAACTTTAGGTTGTGAAACGAAAAATCTATCTATTATAAAATAAAAAAAAGGTTTTGAGTGGGAGCTTATTATAATTTTAGACCTTTTAATTTTACTTTTACCGCTTCTCTATCACATTAATTAATTACTTTAATTACTATTGATATTATTTAATTCTTTTTGAGGTTTAGAATAGTTTTTTTATATTAAGAAAGAAGTCTTGTTATAAATGTATTTCTAGGAAAAAAAATTTTATAAAATAAAATTTTAATCATCAATCTTTTTTAAAAATATAAAATATTTTAAAATTTGTTTTTGTAATACTTGTAATTTTTATAAATCAAAATAATTAAAATTTGAAAAATTAATAAAAATTTTTATAAAATTGAGATTTTTTAAAGCAGTTTGTTTTGAAACAAAATATTTATTTTATTTACTTTTTTGAAATTAAAAAAAAGTGTTAAAACTAAAGTTTTAAAAATAGGAATTTATTATTTTATTAGTTATATTCTTACTTATATGTAATTTGAATCATATTTAATCTCAAATTAAAATATTATTCTATAACTAATAAATTTTTATTACTAACTATTTAATTTCTCACTTATTAAGCATGTATGATACATGTTAGTAATATTTTTAGTCACAAATTACAGTAATTTTAGTGTATATTTCTGCATATATTTTGTATTAATTGTATGCATCTTTCATTTAATTATAAAATAGTAGTTTTTGGTATGATGAAATCTAATCTTGTATATTTTTGGTTTTGAAGGTTAATTAAGTTGCTGGAAAAGAAAGGGATGAGGACTCAAAACTTAAAACCCAAAAAAGGAGGAGAGTTTGTTGAAAAGAAATGAGAAAATCAAACATAAAAGAGGGGCTGCAGAGAAGAAAATGGGGAACTGTAGAAAAAGAAGAAAAAAAGACATCTTGGAGAATCGAAGAAAAGGAATTGGTGGAGAACATTAGTCAACAGTTGTTGCATAAAAGAAAGAGAAATCTTTGAAATTTCTCAATATTGTCGGAAGCTATCTTAATTATTTGGTGGTTTTGATTAGTAAGATTTCATTATTAATTTTTATTTGATTAACCTAGTCGTCATGTCCGGCTAGGACACTTTTGATTTCAATATTAAGGTTTAATTTCTTTGATATTGGTTTGAACTTATGTGAAACGTCTATGAGATGTTTTTTATTTTAATGGTTTATTTGTTTGATTCTTGAGCTTAAACCCGGATCTAATCCGGTATATATTATATTGTTAATAAAATTAGCCACTTTACTAATTTCTCCAATAAAGTTCTTCAAGACTTAAAACCCTAATCAAGTTTTGATTTTTGATAAAAGGAACAATTAACGGTTTGAGTTTGTCTATGAATTCATTCTCCTTATAGAATCACACAATCTAGTTAAGCATACCAAACGGCGTGTGTGTTTAATTATAATCGGCACTTCTATCGTTGTAACCCGCACGCTAAGATCCGAACGGCGTGAGCTCAGAGTACCGGGTTGGCTCCAATCAACGAACGGCAATTGATTGGACATTAGATAGAGGGGATATCCGAACGGCGTGATGTCTAGTATCGATATAAATCATTAATTGAAAAATTGTCATTGCACCCTAATCGTTGATGATCGTAAGCCAAATCGAGTCAAGAAATTACCTTAGTGTTGGAAATAGTCTTTGTATTTGAATTAATTTCACCATTTTATTAACGTCTTTATTAATCCCTTTTTCATAATTAAAAAAATACAACAAAATGTCAATCTTCGTTTTTCTGGCAAAACCTTAACACGGCCGCGTGGAATTTCCTTTACAGTTTTGACACGGCCGTGTCAACTTACTAGAATTTTTATATTTTTTGCAATTTACTTTTAATTTTAGTTTTAATTTAAAACCCCCATATTCCTTAGCCCATATTCAATCAAAGTAACTGTGCTAGAACGTTTTTGGTATGAAATAATTGACACGTATCCCTGAGGATACGAACCCTACTTACGCTCATACTATTCTTAGTGTGTGTTCGATAGGTTCACATTTTCATCATTTATTTGCTGGATTCGACACCCAACAAATTGGCGTCGTTGCCGGGGATACGACGATTCTAATCATTTTATGCCAAGATCTTTTCGTACAGGTACACCACTTGAGATTGACTCGGAGATAGAGAAGACCGCAAAGAGGTTAAGGAAACAAGCGAAGCTTCGAAAGAATTTAACAAATTCCTCAACACCTATTACCTCACCTTGAGATTGAAGACGCACAAGCGATAGGAGGTTATCTGGGGCAGAATTCAAGAGCATATGAACAACCTATAAATAATCAAAGTTGGGGACAAGCACCCAATGTTGGTTATCGACAAAGGACCCCACAATTCCATCAAAGACCTTAATTCCAGATACAAAACAATCAACAAAACTTTCAGCCTCGACAACAACAACAAGTAGGGAGCTCGGGGATGTCTTTAGAAGACATTGTCAAGAATTTAGCAACTAGCACGTACACATTCCAACAAGAAACAAAAGCTAGCATTAAGAACTTAGAGCAACAAATGGCTCAACTTGCCAATTCCGTAAGTAAGATTGAGTCTCAAGGTAAACTACCCGCTCAAATCGGGACAAATCCTAAGCATAATGTTTGTGCTATTACCTTGAGAACCGGAGAGAGATGTGAAGGCTCGAGAATACATAATGAAGATAATAAGGAAGAAACGGTTGTTGAAAATAAGGAGCATAAAAAGAATAAAGCATCAAAGCCAAGTACTAGTGATGTGAGATTTACTCCTCCACCTCTATTCCCTTCGAGACTAAGAGGCACACAAAAAGAAAGGGAAGAACAAGAAATCATGGAAACTTTCCAGAAGGTGGAGGTAAACATTCCACTTCTTGATGCTATTAAACAAGTTCCACGGTATGCTAAATTTTTAAAGGAACTTTGCACGTCAAAGAAGAAGCTAAAAGGTAATAAAACGATAAAGGTAAGTGAAAATGTTTCTGCTGTTTTACAAAAGAGATTACCCCCAAAGTGCAAGGATCCAGGTATCTTCACCGTTCCTTGTAAATTGGGGAAGGTTAGTGTTCCTAGAGCAATGCTTGACCTTGGAGCCTCTATTAACGTTCTACCTTACTCAATTTTTAAAACACTTAATGTAGGACCGTTAAAGAGGACCGATGTAGTCATTCAACTGGTTGATAAGTCTATAGTACACCCAAAAGGTGTATTAGAGGATTTGTTGGTTCAAGTAAATGAACTAGTGTTCCTAGCTGATTTTTATGGGTTAGATATGAAGGATGATGACTCTATAAATTCAAGTTTTGTGTTGGACCAAAAGAACCAATGAGCCAAGATCAGGAAAACCTCTAAGTCCCACATGCCACTGCTACAACTGCTGAAGACTCCCATCAGTTACAATGTTCTCTTGCTTGAATGTCAGACTCGAGAACATCTGAAGACTCTCATCAGCTATTGTGTTCTCTTGCTTGAATGTCAAACTCGAGAGCATCTTAGCTCCAGCCTTCTGCTGTTATGACAAAGTCTGAAGAACAAAGTATGAAGATCAAAGAACTGAAGAATATCAGCTGAAGACTCCAAAGTACTGAAGACCAAGTACTGAAGTCTGAAGTACTGATCTTACAAGTACTGAAGACTTAAAGTACTGAAGACAAGTACTGAAGAATCAAAAGCTGAAGAACTAAAGAACTGAAGACCTTCTACTGAAGCACAAAGTCTAAAGACAAAGACTGAAGACAACAACTGATGATATCTACTGAAGTCATCAGTTGTTATATCATCTGAAGCCAAGTCTGAAGACCAAGTACTGAAGACTCAGAGTTTGTCACAACAACTGAAGAAGTCTTCTTCAGTTGTTGTAGTGGTTTTTCTTTTTCAGTAGTTTATTTTGTTTCAGTAGTTACAACAACTGAAGAGCATGTTCTTCAGTTGTTATAGTATCAGTAGTTATAAACGACTGAAGAGTTTGTTCTTCAGTCGTTGTAGGATTTCAGTAGTTTACTTTTGTCAGCACTTAGGAACTTTTGTAAGAAGATGTCAGTTGTTGACATCTTCAGTAGTTTTATGTTTTGACAACTGTAATTTAAATATTCAGTGATGTCAGAAAAGGACATCACCACCATGCTCTTGCCGCCTATATAAGGATGGCAAGCCATACAGTTTTAATTGCCGAAACGTGCGACCAATAGAACATTTATTGTTTCGCAGAACTCTTCTCTCTCTATGTTAATGCTTTAATTGCAATATCTTTTATGTTCTTGCTTTAATTGCTAATTAATGTGCTAAATCCGCTGCAAACATAATCTAATTGATCAACACGAGAGGCTGAGATCCTGTCAAATGGTATCAGAGCAGGTTAATCATTGATCGATCTTACCATTGATCATTTGAAACTGCTCTTTTGATCTCTCAGTTTGATCGAATTAGCAATTTGCAAGAGTTAGTCATAGAGAGTGAGTTTCTGCTGTTTCCGGCCAAAATCTTGAGGTCTTTTGGTGGTTTTGAGTTACGATTGTCGTGTTTAAACTTGTTTTTGACCAAAACCTGAGATGACAACACCAACCAATGATCCTCACAATACTGGTTCCGCAACCAAGCCTCCGATGCTGGTTAGGAACGAGTATAACATATGGCAAAGACGTATGCTGCACCACTTGGCTGTCAACAGTGTTGGTTGTTGGAAGTCAGTGGTGCATGGGCCATACAAGCCTATGGTGAACGTCCCGGAATCTAATGAACAGGTTGCAAAGAAACCTGAACAGTATTCGGACGAAGATCTAAAGCTGTTTGAAATTGATGCTAGAGCCCATGGAATTTTAGCCATGGCCATTCCAAACGAGATATATTCAGGGCTCTTGCATCATGAGTCTGCTCATGACCTATGGGTTGCTCTAAAGGAATAATTTGGAGGAACTGATTCGGTCTTAGCAAACAATAGGGAAATCCTTGCCCAACAATATGAGACTTTCTCATATAGAAAGGGTGAGACTCTGACCCAGCAGTTTGAGCGGTTCTCTTGTTTAATCTCTGAGCTGAAGATGGTTAAACAAGAGTACTCCAAAAGCCAGAAGAACAACAGGTTCCTCAGGTCATTGCCTGAGAGATGGGACACATATACCATTGTCCTACGCTCTAGTGCTGACCTTGACACTCTATCTCTCACCCAACTTCATGGGAAACTACTCACTTTTGAGAGAGAGGTAGAGCAAAAGAGGAAGTTGTCATCTTCTGGCAAACTTGCTGATGACTTTGTCCAAGGTAATGCTGCCTTGATAAGTCATGAGTCAGAATATGCTTCATCAGAAAGTTCTTATGATGAGCATATTGATTTCTCTACAAACTCAGAACAAGCTTTTGTTGGTGTCAGTAGTTCAGGAGGAGGTGGTGACAACTTGTGTTTTCTGATGGAGGATTTGAAGGGCATTCCAGATGATGATCTGGAAGAGATGGATATTTTGAACCAAATGGCAATGATAAATATCCGATCTCAGAAGTTCTACAAAAGAACTGGTAGGAAATTCCCAGGACTCTCTGGCAAAACCAAAGTTGGTTTTGACAAGAGCAAGTTGAGGTGTCACAAGTGCCAAAGGCTTGGACACTTTGCAAGAGAGTGTAGATCATCTGGATCTAACTCATCTGCACCCTTTGTGACTTTTCCCAGCAATAGCTCACAGCACAAAGGGCAACCTTCCTACAGTTCTCCCCATCCATCTCAAGCACAAGCACCACCTGCTTATTTTGTGCCACAGGGTCATATGCCTTATCCTTACCCCTGTTACTACATGCCTCAGCCTGGTCAGACTCAAGCACCCCCGGCTCAACCACCTCATGCTCTTCCAGAGCCTCATTCTTCCCAATCTCATCACCACACACAACCTCAACAACAAAGCTTTTTCACCCCAACTGCTGTTGACTGGAGTAGTCTACCAGAAGAGCTATCTGGTCAGGAACTACTACTCCAAGATGCTGGTCAACATGGCGGTGATCAACCTTTTGGAAATCTTGCTCTGATGTCCCTTGACTCTGCTGAAGGGTCATCATCCAATGCCTCATCTCAGGTATCCACTGAGGCAAAAGCCAAGCTTTGTTCAGAGTCATGCATAGCAGCATTTGCTTCTATTAGAGAAGCAAATGTAGCTTTAATAGATAAAAATCTTGAGCTTGAGCACACTATTTCCAAAAGAAAAGCTGATTTTGAGGTTGTTCTAAAAGATAAAAATGATGAGATTTACAAGCTCAACTGCCAAATCAAAGATAGTAAAGCTAGGGAAGATGTACTTCTAGAGAAGTACAAGGACCTCAAGGAAACTCTTGCAACCACCCAAGTTGAGTGTGATCGATGGGTGCAATCTTGCAAGGGTTTTGAAATGCTTCTTAGCAAGCAAACAGCTTCCAATGTGAAGTTTGGCATTGGTTATAATCACACTGCTCCTCCCACAGACTTCATTTCAAGAGCAGAAGTTGAATCTGATGGGGAGAGCAATAACCAATCCTTCTCATCATGTGACTTACTATCCTCTGAATCAGCATCATCAGAGATAGACTATCACATGACCAAAAGGCTGATCAACTCAGGAGTTGTCACTAGAAGTACTGAAGGTACTGGAGAGCAAGTGACAACATCTGAAGTTCAAACCTCAAATACTGTTAGCACTAAAGAGAAGAAAACTAACAGTAGGAAAGGTTTGAAGACAGCTAGAGAGGATACCAGGAAAGCAGTCACTAGGAAGAAAACTGCTAGTACTGATGACAAACAGCTGAAGAACAAGTCTTCAGCAGTTAAATCCTCTTCAGCTGATGATCAGCATAAGATGAAGAAAAAGCCATGTGAGATATGTGGCTTGTTCAATCATCTTACTGATGATTGCTGGTACAAAAGGGGTTCCAAACTCAAACAGAAGGAGCAAATTACTGAGAGCATCAATAAAATGAAGAATGAGTTTGAAACCAAGTTTGTACTGGCAACATCCAAGCCTGAAATCCCTAGGGCCAAAGTTAAATCCAAGAAGGTAGGGATTACTCAGGCAACAGCTGAGGTTGCTCAGAAAAAGATGGTACAACATAGGAACTCATCATCAGCAAACTCCAATATGTCTGAAGAGCTGAAAGCCCTATCACAGAATCAGACACAATTGGAGATGATGGTTCAGCAGCTAGTGGGAAGAGTCAACCACTTAGATGCTCCTGTGTTGAAACCACAGAAAGGAAGTCCAAGCCAAAGGGTTCCTCTTCTGTACCATCTTCTTCACCTCAAGCTGTCACTCACAACACACCTGTTAGTGCTACACCTGTAGCTGAGAACAGACCCAAAGCTAAGCAGGTTTGGGTCTCCAAGACTAACTAACACATGGTTGTGTTTGCAGGGTTCTTCAACATGCCATAGAAGCATCTGGTATGTAGACAGTGGAGGATCCATGCATATGACTGGAAGCAGCTCCCTTCTTAATGACTACTCTCAAGGAAAGAAGGGATTTGTTTCTTTTGGCAATGATGCAAAGGGTTACATCGTCGGAAAAGGCTTTGTTTCCAACGGGGAAATAAGGTTTGATGATGTTAACCATGTGGAGAATCTCAAGTACAACCTCTTGAGTGTCAGTCAAATGTGTGACAAAGGCCATGTTGCCCTTTTCACAAGCCAGAACTGTAGGATTCTGTCATCCAAAGTTCTGAGTTTGATTGACAAGGCATTGGATGAACACACTCTCCTGAAGGCCAACAGGACAGGAAGAGTGTATGCCTTAGATCTTTCCAAAAAGATGGATCTAAAAGGCCATCCTTGCCTATTCTCCAAGGCATCTCCTCAAGAGTCTACACTATGGCATAGAAGGCTGGGTCATGTTAATTTCAAGAACATGAATCAGCTTATAAGCCATGGTTTAGTAAGAGGATTGCCTCTGAAGGAGTTCAAGTGTGAAGCTGACTGCACTGCTTGCTTGAAAGGAAAACAACACAAAGTTTCATTCCCTTCAATAGAAGAACCAAAGTCCACTGCCTGCTTACAACTTCTGCACATGGATCTCTTTGGTCCTGTCAAAGTAATGAGCATGGCAAAGAAGAAATACTGCCTGGTAATTGTGAATGATTACTCCAGGTTTGTATGGACTTTCTTCTTGCACTCCAAGGATGAAGCAGCAAAGACAATAATGAACTTTGTGTTACAAGTAGAAAAGCAGTATTCCCTACAGGTCAAGTGTGTGAGGAGTGACAATGGAACAGAATTTAGAAACCACACACTTGATGACTTCTACCTGTCCAAGGGAATTAGAAGGCAGTTTAGCATTCCAAGAACTCCTGAACAGAATGGAGTGGTGGAGAGAAAGAACAGGACCCTCATTGAAGCAGCAAGGTCAATGTTGGCTGACTCAGGGCTGCCACTGACCTTTTGGGCTGAAGCTGTCAATACAGCTTGCTATGTACAGAATAGAGCCTTAGTAAATAAGAGGTTGATGAAGACTCCCTATGAAGTTCTTCATCATTTGGCCCCTCTTATTTCATTCTTTAGAGCCTTTGGGTGTCCTTGTTTCATTCTCAACACTAGCAACCCACTCCATAAGTTTGCTAGTAAGGTGGATGCAGGGTACTTTGTTGGTTATTCATCAACTTGCAAAGCATACAGAGTCTTCAACTGTAGAACCAAAGGGGTTGAAGAAACTTTGCATGTTAAGTTCAATGAATCTCCAAAGGACAAGATTCCACAAAACCCTGTGGAGCTGTTTGATCTGGACATACTGCAATATGTTCCTTATCAACCTCCATCTGTTGAGCCTGTCAACAGATCTCCACCTGGTGATACTGAAGATGATGAAGTCAGTACTCACCTCTTCAGGTTTAGTGACAACCTGCCTAATTCCACTGAACCTGATGCTCCTGTAGCCTCAGCAGCTCCATCCACTACAAATGCTGATGAGATTTCTGCTTGCTCTACTTCATTTGAGCTGCCATCCTCTACATGGTTTCAGGAATCTCCATCACCATCTGTTGCTGCTGATGGGTCTACAAACACTTGCACAGATATCATAGTTTATCAAGAGCTCAAGAATCACCCCACTTCACAAATCATTGGTGATATTCATGCTGGAGTTTCAACCAGAAATCAATTGTCCAACTTCTGCTTCTATGCTCTCTTCATCAGTCAGCAAGAACCAAAGAACTATCATATTGCTTTAAGAGACAATGGATGGGTGGAAGCTATGCAGCTTGAGCTACTTCAATTCAAGAAACAGCAAGTGTGGGAGCTTGTTCCATTACCCAAAGGTAAGTGTGCTATAGGCACCAAGTGGGTATTCAGGAACAAAACAGATGAAAAGGGCCAAATTGTCAAGAACAAGGCCAGACTGGTTGTTCAAGGGTTTGCACAGGAGGAAGGAATCGATTATGATG
The DNA here is from genome assembly GCA_024085815.1 of Flaveria linearis. Lineage (NCBI taxonomy): Eukaryota > Viridiplantae > Streptophyta > Magnoliopsida > Asterales > Asteraceae > Flaveria > Flaveria linearis. Next base: position 37,784 of record JABSNV010000020.1, read on the forward strand.
AGACCTTTGCACCTGTGGCCAGACTAGAAGCAATTAGACTGTTCTTAGCTTATGCTGCCTTTCACAGTCTTAAGGTTTATCAAATGGATGTCAAAAGTGACTTCCTATATGGAAAAATAAAAGAAGAGGTTTATGTGTGTCAACCACCAGGATTTGAGGACAATAAACATCCTGATTGGGTGTACAAGCTTGATAAGGCTCTCTATGGGCTGAAGCAAGCACCTAGAGCCTGGTATGAGACACTCTCAACCTTTCTTCTAGAGAATAAGTTCACTAGAGGCACCATTGATAAAACCTTATTCATCAAGACTGTGGGACAACATAAGCTCCTTGTTCAGATTTATGTTGATGATATCATCTTTGCATCCTCTGATCCAAAGTTGTGTGATGATTTTACAAAGCTTATGAAGCTGAGATTTGAAATGAGTGCTATGGGAGAATTACAGTACTTTCTGGGCTTGCAAATCAAACAACTGGATGATGGAATCTTCATCCATCAGTCCAAGTATACCAAAGAGTTGCTGAATAAGTTTGATTTACAATCCTGTAAGCCCTGTTCTACTCCCATGAGCAGCATCACACAACTAGATGTTGATCAGAAAGGTAAAGCGGTTGATGAAACCCTTTATAGATGTATGATTGGGTCCTTGATGTACCTTACAGCTTCTAGACCAGACATCATATTTTCAACATGTGCTTGTGCTAGATTTCAGGCTGCACCTAAAGAATCCCATTTGATTGCAGTCAAAAGGATCTTTAGATATCTGCAAGGTACCCAATCACTAGGACTTTGGTATTCAGCTGGGCATTCATGCAAATTAGTTGCTTTCTCTGATAGTGACTATGCAGGATGCAAAGTCACCAGAAAATCCACTTCTGGTGGTTGCCAATTCCTAGGCAATTGTTTAGTTTCTTGGCAGAGTAAGAAACAAACATCAATTGCTACATCCACTGCTGAAGCTGAGTATATTGCTGCTGCAAGCTGTACCTCTCAAATACTCTGGCTTCAGAACCAACTTCTGGATTATGGCATTACTGAGACTAAGACTCCATTATTAATGGATAGTGCTTCAGCTCTTTGTATTGTTAAGAATCCAGTCCAGCACTCTAGGACCAAGCATATTGAGATCAGACATCATTTTATCAGGGATTGCTATGAGAAAGGTCTGATTGATCCTAAGTTTGTGCCTAGTGCTGATGAGCTTGCAGACATTTTTACTAAGCCTTTAGATAGTGCCACATTCCAAAATTTGGTACTAAGGCTTGGTATGCTGCAGCTTGAATGATTTGACCTATGCTGGTACTCTTAGTTCACAACTACTGAAGAGCAAAGGTCAAATATAAGTACTAATGAGTAATTTAGTCTTCAGCTTTTTCAACTACTGAAGACTAAACTGACTCAAAGTACTGATGTACATTATTTATTGAAAAACAACTGTAGTGAAGTGGATTACAACTACTGATGTATGATTTTCAATAAATAAGTACTGAAGAACAAATTTTGCTCACAAGTACTGATGTGTAATCTTACACAAATACTGAAGACAAAATTTGTTCACCAGCTCTGAAGAATTTCATCAGCACTTGTGAACATCTGATCACAAGAGCTGAAGGCATATTCCCAAGAGCTGAAGGGTCAATGAAACATCTGAAAGTCAGCCAAAGAGCTGATGAGTAAATGTAGAGGCTAGTATGAAACAACTGATTTGACGGAAACAGCTGATGAGTAATTTCTCATCAGCTGATAACAACAGCTGATGTTTCATACACAAACAACTGAAGGACAAAACCATGTCTTCAGTAGTTCACAACTACTGACATCAGTAGTTCACAACTACTGAAGGCTAACACCAAGTCCTCAGTTGTTTACAACAACTGAAGCAATACCATGTCTTCAGTAGTTCACAACTACTGATCTCAGTAGTTCACAACTACTGAAGGCTAACACCAAGTCTTCAGTTGTTACAACGTCTGAAGAAGAATACTAGGTCATCAGTAGTTCATAACTACTGAAGACTGACAGTAACTCTTCAGACGTTCACAACATCTGAAGGGCAAAACCAAGGTCTCAGTAGTTTCAACTACTGAAGGCTAACACCAAGTCCTCAGATGTTACAACCACAGAAGGTTAAAACCACGTCATCAGCTGTTACAACAACTGATGACTAACACCAAAACCTTCAGTAGTTTTCTTTCAACCTTTGCCCTACCCTATAAATACCCCACTTTCAGAGCATTTACTCCTCACTTGACCTAATCCTTACAAACCTCTGAAATTCCCATACACCATTAATGGCGAACATGCAACTGAAACCTCGACACAACTGTGTCGCCCACCTTACAAAATCGCCATTATGGCCCAAATTTCACCAAGCCGTCGACCTTATGTATGACTCACCATACAAAACGGCTTTTCTCTTGAACCCCACACTATACACCGACTCCTTGACGGAGTTTTGGACCAATGTCACCGTCCAAACCGGAGAGCAGAATGCCGAGGTCTCCCTCCGGTCCTCCGTCAACGGCAAACCCGTGGTTATCACTCCAGCTGCTCTACGCCAAACCCTAGAGCTGGATGATGCCACTCACCCAACTTCCTACCCCAAAGGTACCCTTGATCTTTCCTTCACATCTCATGACTATCAGGGTAACCTCTCCGCCTCCACCTTGTTGAAGAAACACTTTCCTGATCCTCAACGCTTGATCTTCCACATGGTGAATGTATGTCTGGCTCCCAAGACCTCTTCGTGGGACCAGATGTCCACAAGGTGGCAGCAGGTATTGTATTCTATCCTTGAGAAACAACCTTTAAATTTTACTGATCTTTTATTTTTGGAACTCAAGGACATGGCCACAAAACCTTTTTCTAACCGTTGGAACTTGTATCCACGGTTCATAATGGCCATGATCGAATACCAGCTTCAGGCTGAGGGACTAGTTGGCACTGGGGTCACTGCCATGGCTGTTCAAGCTGAGGTATACTCCAGGCACAACACTGACCCCACACTCAAACAGGCTGGCCGGCTGCGAAAACCCACGCAGCTGGAACCCACAGCCTCCACTTCCAAATCCACAGTCCCCACCAAGCCAAAAGCCAAAAAGAAGCCTAAAAAGGCTACTCAGGGAGATGAGTCCCCTGAGGATGCCCCTGCCACACAAAGGCAGGATGTGCCTGCTGGTTCGATTCTCCCAGCAGGTACCACGACTCCACCCACCACAACCGCACAGGCTTCCTCTCAACAGGAGCCTGATGCAACCAATTTTGGGGCAACCACATTACTGGGGTCTTCCTCACTTGAGGAGGCTGCCATTGAAGAGCACAGTCCTCCCCATGTGCATACCGCTTCTAGCCCACATACAGAGGAGACCGCCCCACTAAGCCCAACATTGGTTATAGCCAAAGTGCTGACTGATCTGAGCACTCCACCCTCTCCCCAGAAACCTATTACCACTGGGGAGACTCCAACCGAAGAGGGGGTGGGCACAAGTGCTGATCAGAGCCCACAGCACAGAGAATCAGTTCACTCTCCCAGTGTGGCTAGGGAGAGAGAACAATCTGGTGAGGCTGCCACTTCCCCTGCATCAACATCTGAGCAGGGTGAAGCTGGTAACATCTCTAAGACCTCACCAGAGGCAATGGCCGATGATGGATCCAATCCGGAGGCCAGAAGTCCCCAGTACCAAGAACAAGGGGCACATGTCATTACTGAGCCACACTCAGGACATGTTCATCCTGACAATGTCAGGAGGTCAGGTGATTCAGCTCATGCTGATGATGACCTGAGCTTCTTCTACGATGTAGTTGCTCAAAACACTATCCTTGAGGATGAGATAAGCAGACTCAAAGAGCTGCTTGCTCAGATGACTCAGGATAGAAGTCCATCTGCCACCACTAACCCACAGATGGACCTTCACCTGAAGGTCTCACAGACACTGAGCCACTCCCACAAACTCAGCCACCAGCCCCTGCTTCTGGCACTAGCTCTCAGGGACAGAACCCCCCTGAGCAGCTGGATGCTATCCTCCAGAAATCCCTGCCTCTCATCACACCAATCCTTAAAGATATAGTTATTCAAACCCTTGATGAGAGGCTTCCCACATATATACAACCCATGGTGGAGGTTGCCATAACTAAGGCTCTTGCTGATAGTCAAACCCCAACCAATGCAACCAAAAAGGGGGAGACATCAGTGCAAGACAATAGGAAGAAGGGAGAGGAGGAGAAAGAGGCAGAGAAAGAGGTGGTGGTAGAGAGGGAGTTGGCTGAGGAGAGTAGTAGGGTGAGGGAGAAGGGGAAGAGGAAGGTGAGGGAGGTAGAGCATATAGAAGTGGCTGAAATCCAAAAGGATTTTAGTATCACTGATAAGAATAAGGGAGAGGGAAAGAAGGTGGCTGATCCTGATCTAGCAGCCCTTGTCAAGGAGGCTGATGCTGAACATAACCGTTCAATGAACAAAGTCATTGAACAGCTGTTCAGGCAAGGCTTTGACAAGGACACTGCCCTGCTAGATCAAGAGATCAGGAATATGGAGAGGAGAGAGATTGAGTACCGATGGACTACTCATAGCCAAGAGGAAAGACAAAAACTTGAGGCTATGAGTAGGTTCACTTCGAAGTACCTGGGCAGACCAGTCCTTGATGTTAAGGCATGGACCAGGGACAAACTCTTGGCAATAACCACCAAGATTTGTTCGGCTGGTGATTTTACAAAGGGACTGGTCGCAGAGGCCTTATCTGAAGCCGGTGCTGGGAACAGGACACTACTAGTCAAGCTAACCAAACCAGCCCTTATCTCTAGGCTGCTAGTAGTGCCTGCCAACACTCCCACACCAACAACCCAACCACAACCCACAAAACCAACTCCTTTACCACCAAAACCCGCAGCCAATGATCCACCCTTGAAGAAGAAGAGAAGGGTGCTGAGGCTGCAAGATGAAGAAGAGGATGATGAGGAGGATAGCCTGCCACTCTCAGCAGTTATACCTCTACCCAAAGCCAAACCACAAACCATCAATCCCACCTCACAGCACGACACTGTGAAGGTTAAGTTAGAAGAGGAGGAGCAGCAGAAAAGACATGATGAGGAAATGCTGAAAAGCATTGACAAATGTTATACTGCTACCACCTCTATAATAAACATGCAGAGAGAAGCTCTGAGGTTATTCACCCTCAGACAAACCTTTCAATATGAAAGGGAGAGGGTGAGAACTTGGCCTGACCCAAGGGTGGCTCACAGGATAGTCAAGAAGGACATGCCTGTGAGATACAAAAGCCAACTAAAGAGAATCGTAGATGAAGAGATCTCTGTGGCTATTGTAATAACACCCTGGGAAATAGTAGATGAATTCGAGAAAGCTTATAGAGCCGGCCAATCACCCTTTTCAATGCTAGATAATAGGGTGGTTAGGAAGGGTCTGGTCTATAAGAAGCTTGAGAATTTTCATCGGAATGAGCTCACTTTGTTGTTAGAGGGTAAACACCCTGATGAGTTTGCATATAGGCAAATCACAACACTTGAGCTCAAAAATGGAAGACAGATCAAGTACCTCTCAGAGCTGTACAGTCGGGAGGGGTTATTCGAAGGTGAGCCTGAAGACCTGTCCAAAGAAGAACAATTGATCTTTCTTCAGGCTTACTGTAGAGAATCCTACCGGCTTGTACGTGGGAGGTAGATCTCATGGATGGGGCAACAGCTCTGTGTCCAATTCCCCAAGACAGAGCTCCCATCCATACTTAGCCAAACAAACACTTGAGACTACCTCTCTGGCCAGTGCTTATCTGGGTCAACTTCTAATCTGATCTAGAAGGAAATAGACCAATCTTTATGCCATCAATAAGTAGGACATCCAATAATTAGAGGTTTTGGCTGCATTGGTTCAGGGGGAGTTTGTTGGACCAAAAGAACCAATGAGCCAAGATCAGGAAAACCTCTAAGTCCCACATGCCACTGCTACAACTGCTGAAGACTCCCATCAGTTACAATGTTCTCTTGCTTGAATGTCAGACTCGAGAACATCTGAAGACTCTCATCAGCTATTGTGTTCTCTTGCTTGAATGTCAAACTCGAGAGCATCTTAGCTCCAGCCTTCTGCTGTTATGACAAAGTCTGAAGAACAAAGTATGAAGATCAAAGAACTGAAGAATATCAGCTGAAGACTCCAAAGTACTGAAGACCAAGTACTGAAGTCTGAAGTACTGATCTTACAAGTACTGAAGACTTCAAGTACTGAAGACAAGTACTGAAGAATCAAAAGCTGAAGAACTAAAGAACTGAAGACCTTCTACTGAAGCACAAAGTCTGAAGACAAAGACTGAAGACAACAACTGATGATATCTACTGAAGTCATCAGTTGTTATATCATCTGAAGCCAAGTCTGAAGACCAAGTACTGAAGACTCAGAGTTTGTCACAACAACTGAAGAAGTCTTCTTCAGTTGTTGTAGTGGTTTTTCTTTTTCAGTAGTTTATTTTGTTTCAGTAGTTACAACAACTGAAGAGCATGTTCTTCAGTTGTTATAGTATCAGTAGTTATAAACGACTGAAGAGTTTGTTCTTCAGTCGTTGTAGGATTTCAATAGTTTACTTTTGTCAGCACTTAGGAACTTTTGTAAGAAGATGTCAGTTGTTGACATCTTCAGTAGTTTTATGTTTTGACAACTGTAATTTAAATATTCAGTGATGTTAGAAAAGGACATCACCACCATGCTCTTGCCGCCTATATAAGGATGGCAAGCCATACAGTTTTAATTGCCGAAACGTGCGACCAATAGAACATTTATTGTTTCGCAGAACTCTTCTCTCTCTATGTTAATGCTTTAATTGCAATATCTTTTATGTTCTTGCTTTAATTGCTAATTAATGTGCTAAATCCGCTGCAAACATAATCTAATTGATCAACACGAGAGGCTGAGATCCTGTCATTTTGTTTTGTTGGGAAGACCATTTTTAAAAACTACTAGAACTAAGATTGATGTTTATAATGGTACACTTTCTATGGAGTTTGATGGGGAAATAATCAATTTTAACATAGATGATGCAATGCGTTACCTGTCACACCCTCGCTTAGAGCGGAAACACGAGGATGCGACGGACGGGATCGTCATAACACTTGGTATAAATACAGAGATATAATACATGCAAACTTCTTGTGTCATGACGTCCCCCGACACAATGGTGACTTGTGTCGTGGTTAGTCAGTTCCACGACTATCATAGTCTTATTGATTCTAAATCCAAAATATACATAGTTCACAAATAACTACAAATGATATACATTACAAATGCAAAACTAGTGAAATCCTGAGGGTCTCTGCTAAGGCATCAGCACTAGCTATTCTCTTTGATTATGTTCACTGAAAAGATATGCTCAAAAATGTCAACACATAATGTTGGTGAGTTCCGCAGGTTTAAATTGAAAACATGTAATTGATGCTGTATAAAATTTGATATGGAATCATACTGCAAGCACAAACCACATAACATGTGTTTAAGACAACCAAACCCTAATGACGTTATGCATATAAATTCGACTGAATATATTCACCCTTGGCCGGATTGCTGGCAGCTGTGTTGGTAACTCGCAAGTTAACCAATCGTCGAAGGGTGGGGGTGTCAACCCAGTAGTACTACCAATACCTATCCGTGGTTCCTAACCCGGAATTAATGGTTGTATGAGTGTTCCCAAGAATAACACCATGTATGCATGCAAAACAGTATCACATTGATTCCAAGTATGAAAACAGAATATACAGTGTATAGCATTGAAAACGGGTGAGCATACTTTTCCCCCATTGATTGAAAACATTGAAAACTTGTATAAACATAAAAAGGGGCCACGAAACTCACCTTGAATTGATATAATGCACAAAGACTTCACAGAATCAAGCAATGCACGATCAAATACGGCCAATACCTAATATTAATTATAATTGAGTCTTTAAAATGTATTTGACATGAATAGGTATATTTGATCGGATTCGGGTTAGTTCGGTTTGACGTTTATGATTTGGTTTATGCATTTAAGTTTAATCATAAACTTAGTGATTTATATATTAGGTTTAATTAATTTAAAATATATTTTGGTAATAAATAACTTGTAATTTACATTCGTAAATAATTTGTGAAATTATATATTGTATAATTTTCATGGTTTTCTATAATTATTTAACAATTTAATACGATATAACGTCTATTTTTATTAAAAATGATTATTTATAATATTTACAAATAATATTTTATAAATATTCTTAAGATTTTTAAACAAAATAAATTTACAGAAAATAATTTTGTGAGTTTTAAAATACAGGATATTTATAAAATTTATTTTATAATTTTTAGGAATTTTTGTAGAATTTTAGAAGCTAAATAGGCTTTTAAAAAATTAATACAGTGGCCCGGGGTCGAACCGGGACCTCTCGGGTGGGGAAACATGTGTTTAGCCGGTGAACCAAGGCACAAGGCCGCGACAGAATCCGGTTCCAACAGCTTTTAAACCGTTTTCCTCTATTTCCCCCAAATCCTCTTAGAACCCTAATTCGATCTGGGTTAAATTGGACACGAATTCGATCTTGATAACAGTTACATTCATAGGGCTTTTGATACCCATGTATAAACGAGTGTAGTGATGCATTTAATTACCTGATTTGGAATTGGATTGATGATAAATCAGATATGAACAAGCCGCGGCTATCTTGAACTCGAATGAGAATCAAACACTGATGGAAATTCAATTACTTGCACAGACAGCTTCGAATGAGGTTTATGATCAAAAGCCCTATGTTATTCGCGAGTTATAAGGCTCGGAGGTGGGTGTTCGATAGAGTTGCAGGTTCGAACAGAGGATTTGGTCAAATTGGTTTAATTTTGTGTGATTTGATGAAATGTCAGTAGCATTAGATTCACAATGAGTTAAGGTTCGATTTAACGGTATTATTTTGATTAAAGTGGTGTGTGAGTGGGTTATTTAGCCGTTTGAAACGGTCGGGAAAAGTGGTAAGGATTATAACCGTTATTTTGACCGTTTCTACGCGTTTTGGAGGTGTATGGGGTTCAATCTTGTTCACGAGGCGATTATGTGTAATTCGAGCTGTTAAAATCGGGTTTTTACGCGGTTTGGGGTTGGCCGGAGTATCGCCGGACTTTGGCCGGAACCGGCGCCGGGAAGTCGGGGGTGGGCGGGGTTGGATTTGAAACTTCCGAAATTACAGATTCAGCCCTGTGGTTTCATTATTATTATTTTATGTTATAAAATTTCTTTTGAAGTTTTTAAAAATTACAAATACCCTCTGCACTTATTTATTTAGTCTTTGTTATTATTATTATTATTATTATTATTATATTATTATTATATTATTATTATTATATTATTGTTATTGTTACTATTATTATTATTATTTATTATTATATATTATTATTATTATTATTATTATTATTATGATTATTTATTATTATCATTATTATCATTATGTTATTATTGTTATTATTGTTATGATTATTATATATATATATATATATATATATATATATATTTTAATTATTGGAACGTATTGAACTTAATGTTTGTAAAAGTACGGGATGTTACAGTCTCCCTGCTTTAAGAAATTCCGTCCCGAAATTTTAATCGCAAGGAGCCTGAAACGAAAAGATGAGGATACTGAGATTTTATTTGATCCTCACGTTTCCAGGTGAACTCTGGGCCACGTTTAGATTCCCAGTGGATTTTGACAATAGGTATCCGGCTACGTCTGAGTTGTTTGACTTCCTGATCCATAATTTCCACAGGTTTCTCGATAAAATGCACATATTCGTCAATCTGGACTTCGTCGAGTGGAATGTGGAGATTTTCATCGGCGAGGCAATTGGTGAGGTTTGAAACATGGAACGTCGGTTTGCGGGTGATAAGCTGTGCTAAGATTCAGTTGAGTTCCGAGAGCTGATTGGAGACTTTTCCAGAATCGAGAGATGAATCGACCATCGTGATCGGAAATGATGTTCAATGGCACACCATGTTGGCTAATTATCTCATTGATATAGATACGAGTCAGTTTCTCAACTCAATTATCTTCCCGAATTGGAATGGAATGTGCTAACTTCGTCAAACGACCAACGATAATCCAGATGCTGTCGTTGTTGAGAGGAAACATTGGAGATGATGACGAGTTACAATGGTATGTTAGACTTATAATCACAACTTCCAGAATGTAATTTCATGGTAAGGTGTTGTCTAGAAATCAAGATAAGACCAACAATGATAAGAAAGGTTATCCGTCGGAATTTAGGAATCCCAACGTCAACATAGGTAACGACCTTAACGCATATCTTATGAACATGTATTTTCTCCTTTGACCAACCATCGGTCTAAGAACAATACGCTATGCGAAGATCTTGGAATGAGTTCACGATGATGGTTAAGAATATTATTAAAACAGAAAATGAATCAATCATTCAGAATAACGATTAATGTTTTAACGTCATACCACGGTATACGAATATTTGAAAGGATGTAGGTAAATTTCTCGACGTTGTGAGATAATGGGTTTGCTATTACATAAAGATTACTCTGAACCTTTCCTTGGTGGGTAAACTTGATAGCATTGCTGATCAAGTGGGTGAGAATTTGTCTAATCCGTAAAACATCACCAATAACCTCCACTGGGACATCACCTCTTCTTGGCCTAAATTTTGTGGCCTTCAACCTCAGAACTCCTGACTCAACTTTGGAAAAGTCGAGGATGTCACTAATAAGTTGAAGGACTAGATCACCAGAAGACAACATGACACTCAAAAGTTGTTTCTGATCTTTATCAAGTTTTGTTGTTGATAGAATTTCTGCTATGCTAACGACCCCTGATAATGGAGATCTTATCTCGTGTGACATGGTTCCTAGCATTTGTTTTGCTCTCATCGTTTCCTCTGTAATATGAACAGTTTTATTAAGTTCTGTCTCCTTGGCCTTCTGCACAGCTATTTCTTCCCTTAGTTTTGCCATCTTTTTCTCTTTTTCACCTGATTAGTGATTTCCATGCCCATGTAATTAACACCAATTTCCTCCCCATCTTTGCTGAACACAGGTTCAACATATATTAAGAATGTTTTGGCTCCAAATAACTCAGTCTCAAAAGTAATTCCTCTCTTTGCTGGTAACTCTCTCCAGAACTTCCCTTTAAGGTCTTGTTGTTCAAATCCAGGATAGAATTTTAATGATTTTCAAGGTTAAGGATTCAGAAGCGAATCTTGAAGTGTCGCAAACAATAGGAAAAGTATTTGTAAACATATTTTGCAAGGTAGCAGTATCTAAGTAAGTTTACATACGCAGTTCAACAAACCATGAGTTCAGCTGAGAACATTTATATGACTAGAAAGTCATGTTCATAAGTTGATAATATCTTCAGCAGAAGGATTGTTCAGGAAGGCTACCATCGCACAATCACGTTTTGATGATAACTCAAAATGAAAGTCGATAGATAAGGAAGAAATGTTTCCATATAGCTAGGTCAAAATATGAGGATAAAGGGAGAGAAATCGATTTAAGGGTTTTAAGTGCTCCAAGCTTGGAATCAAAATCAACCTAATACGATCGGGTCTCTTTCAGGTTCAGAGATCATGCTTTGGCTTGATAAGTCGAATCACCAACATTGGTTCACCCTTCAAGTTACTTCATGCTTCTCGTTACTTGATTACAACCATGGTAAGTTGAAGATCACGAATTGAGATTAGTCATCAATGTATAGACTTCATGCCTATCTTGATAATAACAAGAAAACAATCGAAGGTTGACATTTGTCACCAAAATACGGGTTTCAATCCTATTTTGGTGAGATCATGTCATTTGTGAAATGTAAGTTTCAATGAGAATAACTGAAGTCAATCCTCAGGATAAGGAAGTCACCCTAATCCAGAGGATGAAATTTCACAAACAAACAAACGGAAAACCATTTATCGAAATAGAGAATCATCAAAGTAAGGGAATCTCCCCTGCTTGGATGAGATAGAATCATTTAGGAGATACGAGTGTTCTTAGTCATAGGTTGACTTGCAAACTCTTGCATTTTCCACGGTGCAAGCAGTATGAAGCTTGACTTAACGACGAAAGGAAATTAATATCAATTAGGAATTCGGAAAAAAATTTAAAGTTACATCAGTGTAACGAAGGAAAGATCGTGCTTACAAGCTTAAGATCGAAATTCGAGATCGCAGAATTTGTTATGATGGTGTTCAAATCTTGAATAATTTAAATCAGGAAGACGAAATCAATGACAAGAATGATTCGACATTACAATGAGATGTGAACATTCGATTCACAATCGAAGGGAATTCATGGACTTCTCAAGATATGAGATTAGCCATAACCTTATTGAAGACACGCGTACTTATCAGTGATCGCTAATCTCAAGGGTTTCGAGTTAAGTAAATGAATTCAATGATCGAATCAAATCACCATTTACACTTTGCCTAGACAAAGTACCCGAGATGTAGGAATTCCTTCTACAGCACTGCCTGTTCTTAGTTATGGGACACATCCTTAAGAGGATTTGAGAACCATAAGTAATGGTTTAAAGTTTTGAAGGCCATTCGGTGTTTAGGAAAGTGTTCTCGATACTTTCGAACCACTGTAGTAATCCGGTAGCTCCTTCGGTTCCACTGAGCTTAGTGGGGTTGCAAGAACTGAAATGCTTGTAGGTACAAGCACGTGGAGGGTTAGGACAAACAGAGATTTGAGCAGGGTTCGCGCCTTGATTCAGATGAGTTAGGAGGGTTGGTACGACCGCATCAACCTCACGTGCTACAATAGCAGTAATCTTACGGCCAGAGTTTCCAGATTGGGATCGTTTTTGACGAGTATACATTTGAAATATCATTAAGATATTTTATGAGAATTGGGCAATATGAGCTATACAACATGAAAACGACAATCGGGAATTTGGCATAATAATAATGAGATGTTCCGTGTGTAATCGTTTGATTCGTAAATCAAAGTGAGTACGTTAACTAACTAAAGTTTTAAGTCAACCACATCTTTGTTGGATGCATGCGTACCTATAAGCAGATACTCATCCCACTCTTCCAACATTGCATGTATTTATTGGTGAGGCACAGACTTTGACGAGATTTTGAAAACCACGGATAACGATTCAAAGTTTATTTTGATAACCATTTGATTTAGGCACACAATGCCTTAGAATATGATTTAAGATTTGTGTGTGCTTTGATAGGAATCAAAGTATAAAAAGAATTATATATGGTTCCACTCCTCAAGTTTTAATAATCCATACTTCGGTCCATCAAGATCATTATGTAGCCTAGTTTAAGCACATTCTTAGTATACCGGTGATGTTATATATAGGGTTCCCCGCAGCGTTCCCACCACATCCACGATATACTTTGAATAATACTTAAACTAGTTACATAACATCTTAATTTTCCTTAGCATCATTCCAAAGAATAACTTAATATAAGTTTGATGTGAGCTACCGCAACTTATGTTTAGGCGGTTTTTACCAGTATATGAATGGCTATCGACAAACTATACATCGGTTCCACACGGGAATTGATGACTGTAGAGAAAACATTTTCAAAGTGTAAATAGTTTAATGTGACGTAGCAAGATCTACAAAGCGTATACGTATAGTTTACAACCAAACCAATCTATGCCTCAGTCAATCGGGATCATCACGTAGCCCAGTTTAAACACATTCTTGGTATACCAAGGGTGCTTATATATAGGGTTCCCCGCAGCGTTCCCACCACATCCGTGGTATACCTTGAACGATGCCTAAACCAGTTACGTAACATCCGATTATCCTTAGCATAATCTTAAAGAATAACGTATTGTATGTGTAGAGAGTATCATTACTCCTCTACATTTATGCATTCCACTTTCATTCTAAGCATTAATCAGTAGTTACTGAAATGCTAAGTGGAGGAATGTCTCATAAGGTCAATATGATTGGAAATACCATGAAGGCTCTAAGTAGGACAGGACTTGAGTAAATGTTGATAATGTTTGATTGCCTTCAACAAGGACTTATAATGTTTGATTGCCTTCAACAAGGACTTATAATGTTTGATTGCCTTCAACAAGGACTTACTAGAATTATGACCCTAGCACCCTAGGGTATAGAATAGAAACATGTGATACTCATGATCGTTACCTCATGGTAAGATTAGCCAGACTTCTCATGCATGGTGTATGCAATTACGTGTGCACCCGTAATGGTAATTTACCTTGCATGATCACCCTTAGCTTCACTTACCCCAAGTTAACATCATAGTATTATTTAGATTCATCAAGCACAAATAATGTATTGTCCTTATGTCCATGAGCCAGTATTCCAATAATAGCATGTAATAGCAAATAAGCACATAAGCACATTATGTCTAATGATAACTGCATATTCGTCACATTTCCAGAATTTCAGTCATAACCGTGATAGGGTCGGATTCAATATTCGAGATCGACGCTACGCGTGATCACCGAAGTTCCCTAATAATATGATGTTGTACAAGCGTCTAGTTTGTACTTTTCCTTTTCAGTAGTTTGTACAACAGCTGAAGAGTTTGTTCTTCAGCTGTTATAGTTTCAGTAGTTTGTAAACGACTGGAGAGTTTGTTCTTCAGTCGTTCTACCTTTTCAGTACTTGTAACAGCTAGAACACTTAACATTTTTGTAAGAGGGTGTCAGCTGTTTGACATCTAGTATCATAGTATCCCATGGAGAAAGACTAAGAGTATTAATGTCTTTCTTAGGATGTTCAGATAATACGTGTATATGTATAAAGTCAAGTATGTAGGAACATACTTGTATATTATTAGGTATATAGGAATATACCTGTATATTAAGTTCATAGACTTAATATACTTGACCCATTTGCCTTGTAGATTTGTGTATTGACCATTGTTTATCACTCATCCCAGAAATCCCCTGGTAGCGTAACGGGTCTCGCAATGAGATTTATACGAATACGCTTGCCTTAGCCCGAAGGCCTTTTGTCAGGAAATCCAGAATACAGGTGTCTATGTGTCACACAAATCATGACAGACATTTAGGTAAAATCAAATGCACACAATCCCTAGCATGCATTTTATATGAAGGTTCTTAGGTTATAGTCTAGGTCGAGTTCTCCACCTAATTCTCTATAACCAAGGCTCTGATACCAATCTGTCACACCCTCGCTTAGAGCGGAAACACGAGGATGCGATGGACGGGATCGTCATAACACTTGGTATAAATACAGAGATATAATACATGCAAACTTCTCGTGTCATGACGTCCCCCGACACAATGGTGACTTGTGTCGTGGTTAGTCAGTTCCACGACTATCATAGTCTTATTGATTCTAAATCCAAAATATACATAGTTCACAAATAACTACAAATGATATACATTACAAATGCAAACTAATGAAATCCTGAGGGTCTCTGCTAAGGCATCAGCACTAGCTATTCTCTTTGATTATGTTCACCTGAAAAGATATGCTAAAAAATGTCAACACATAATGTTGGTGAGTTCCGCAGGTTTAATTTGAAAAACATGTAATTGATGCTGTATAAAATTTGATATGGAATCATACTGCAAGCACAAACCACATAACATGTGTTTAAGATAACCAAACCCTAATGACGTTATGCATATAAATTTGACGGAATATATTCACCCTTGGCCGGATTGCTGGCAGCTGTGTTGGTAACTCGCAAGTTAACCAATCGTCGAAGGGTGGGGGTGTCAACCCAGTAGTACTACCAATACCTATCCGTTGGTTCCTAAACCGGAATTAATGGTTGTATGAGTGTTCCCAAGAATAACACCATGTATGCATGCAAAACAGTATCACATTGATTCCAAGTATGAAAACAGAATATACAGTGTATAGCATTGAAAACGGGTGAGTATACTTTTCCCCATTGATTGAAAACATTGAAAACTTGTATAAACATAAAAAGGGGCCACGAAACTCACCTTGAATTGATGTAATGCACAAAGACTTCACAGAATCAAGCAATGCACGATCAAATACGGCCAATACCTAATATTAATTATAATTGAGTCTTTAAAATGTATTTGACATGAATAGGTATATTTAATCGGATTCGGGTTAGTTCGGTTTGACGTTTATGATTTGGTTATGCATTTAATTTAATCATAACTTAGTGATTTATATATTAGGTTTAATTAATTTAAAATATATTTTGGTAATAAATAACTTGTATTTACATTCGTAAATAATTTGTGAATTATTATTGTATAATTTCATGGTTTCTATAATTATTTCACAATTTAATACGATATAACGTCTATTTTTATTAAAAAGATTATTTATATATTTACAAATAATATTTATAAATATTCTTAAGAGTTTTAAACAAAATAAATTTACAGAAAATAATTTTGTGAGTTTTAAATACAGGATGTTTATAAAATTTATTTATAATTTTTAGGAATTTTTGAAGAATTTTTAGAAGCTAAATAGGCTTTTAAAAAAATAATACAGTGGCCCGGGGTCGAACCCGGGACCTCTCGGGTGGGGAAACATGTGTTTAGCGGTGAACCAAGGCACAAGGCCGCGACAGAATCCGGTTCCAACAGCTTTTAAACCGTTTTCCTCTATTTCCCCCAAATCCCTTAAAACCCTAATCGATCTGGGTTAAATTGGACACGAATTCGATCTTGATAACAGTACATTCATAGGCTTTTGATACCCATGTATAAACGAGTGTAGTGATGCATTTAATTACTGATTTGGAATTGGATGATGATAAATCAGATATGAACAAGCCGCGGCTATCTCGAACTCGAATGAGAATCAAACACTGATGGAAATTCATTACTTGCACAGACAGCTTCGAATGAGGTTTATGATCAAAAGCCCTATGTTATTCGCGAGTTATAAGGCTCGGAGGTGGGTGTTCGATAGAGTTGCAGGTTCGAACAGAGGATTTGGTCAAATTGGTTTAATTTTGTGTGATTTGATGAAATGTCAGTAGCATTAGATTCACAATGAGTTAAGGTTCGATTTACGGTATTATTTTGATTAAAGTGGTGTGTGAGTGGGTTATTTAGCCGTTTGAAACGGTCGGGAAAAGTGGTAAGGATTATTACCGTTATTTTACCGTTTTCTACGCGTTTTGGAGGTGTATGGGGTTCGAATCTTGTTCACGGGGCGATTATGTGTATTCGAGCTGTTAAAATCGGGTTTTTACGCGGTTTTGGGGTTGGCCGGAGTATCGCCGGACTTTGGCCGGAACCGGCGCCGGGAAGGGGGGGTGGGCGGGTTGGATTTGAAACTTCCGAAATTACAGATTCAGCCCCCTGTGTTTCATTATTATTATTTTATGTTATAAAATTCTTTTGAGTTTTTAAAAATTACAAATACCCCCTGCACTTATTTATTTAGTCTTTGTTATTATTATTATTATTATATTATTATTGTTACTATATTATTATATTATTATTATTATTATTATTATATATTATGATTATTATTATTATTTATCATTTGTTGTTATTATTGTATTATTGTTATGATTATTAATATATATAATATATATATATCTATATATCTATATATATATTAATTATTGGAACGATATTGAACTTAATTGTTTGTAAAAGTACGGGATGTTACATTACCCAAGCGATATTTCATCCTTAAACTATTTAGATATAATTGAACCACTAAGTGTTGAATGCATTAAGTTATCTAAATTGATGTTCCAGCTTTAGTGTCAACCAAAATTATTGATAAGGATGAAACAAAAGAGCGTATTAAAGATTTTAAGCTTGGGGTGGTTTTGTTAGAGCTTGCACGAGAAAGAGATGGATATTTTGAACCAAATGGCAATGATAAATATCCGTCTCAGAAGTTCTACAAAAGAACTGGTAGGAAATTCCCAGGACTCTCTGGCAAAACCAAAGTTGGTTTTGACAAGAGCAAGTTGAGGTGTCACAAGTGCCAAAGGCTTGGACACTTTGCAAGAGAGTGTAGATCATCTGGATCTAACTCATCTGCACCCTTTGTGACTTTTCCCAGCAATAGCTCACAGCACAAAGGGCAACCTTCCTACAGTTCTCCCCATCCATCTCAAGCACAAGCACCACCTGCTTATTTTGTGCCACAGGGTCATATGCCTTATCCTTACCCCTGTTACTACATGCCTCAGCCTGGTCAACTCAAGCACCCCCGGCTCAACCACCTCATGCTCTTCCAGAGCCTCATTCTTCCCAATCTCATCACCACACACAACCTCAACAACAAAGCTTTTTCACCCCAACTGTGTTGACTGGAGTAGTCTACCAGAAGAGCTATCTGGTCAGGAACACTACTCCAAGTGCTGGTCAACATGGGGTGATCAACCTTTTGGAAATCTTGCTCTGATGCCCTTGATCTGCTGAAGGGTCATCATCCAATGCCTCATCTCAGGTATCCACTGAGGCAAAAGCCAAGCTTTGTTCAGAGTCATGCATAGCAGCATTTGCTTCTATTAGAGAAGCAAATGTAGCTTTAATAGATAAAAATCTTGAGCTTGAGCACACTATTTCCAAAGAAAAGCTGATTTTGAGGTTGTTCTAAAAGATAAAAATGATGAGATTTACAAGCTAATGCCAAATCAAAGATGTAAAGCTAGGGAAGATGTACTTCTAGAGAAGTACAAGACCTCAAGGAAACTCTTGCAACCACCCAAGTTGAGTGTGATCGATGGGTGCAATCTGCAAGGGTTTTGAAATGCTTCTTAGCAAGCAAACAGCTTCCAATGTGAAGTTTGGCATTGGTTATAATCACACTGCTCCTCCCACAGACTTCATTTCAAGAGCAGAAGTTGAATCTGATGGGGAGAGCAATAACCAATCCTTCTCATCATGTGACTTACTATCCTCTGAATCAGCATCATCAGAGATAGACTATCACATGACCAAAAGGCTGATCAACTCAGGAGTTGTCACTAGAAGTACTGAAGGTACTGGAGAGCAAGTGACAACATCTGAAGTTCAAACCTCAAATACTGTTAGCACTAAAGAGAAGAAAACTAACAGTAGGAAAGGTTTGAAGACAGCTAGAGAGGATACCAGGAAAGCAGCACTAGGAAGAAAACTGCTAGTACTGATGACAAACAGCTGAAGAACAAGTCTTCAGCAGTTAAATCCTCTTCAGCTGATGATCAGCATAAGATGAAGAAAAAGCCATGTGAGATATGTGGCTTGTTCAATCATCTTACTGATGATTGCTGGTACAAAAGGGGTTCCAAACTCAAACAGAAGGAGAAATTACTGAGAGCATCAATAAAATGAAGAATGAGTTTGAAACCAAGTTTGTACTGGCAACATCCAAGCCTGAAATCCCTAGGCCCAAAGTTAAATCCAAGAAGGTAGGGATTACTCAGGCAACAGCTGAGGTTGCTCAGAAAAAGATGGTACAACATAGGAACTCATCATCAGCAAACTCCAATTGTCTGAAGAGCTGAAAGCCTATCACAAATCAGACACAATTGGGATGATGGTTCAGCAGCTAGTGGGAAGAGTCAACCACTTAGATGCTCCTGTGTTGAAACCACAGAAAAGGAAGTCCAAGCCAAAGGGTTCCTCTTCTGTACCATCTTCTTCACCTCAAGCTGTCACTCAACACACCTGTTAGTGCTACACCTGTAGCTGAGAACAGACCCAAAGCAAGCAGGTTTGGGTCTCCAAGACTAACTAACACATGGTTGTGTTTGCAGGGTTCTTCAACATGCCATAGAAGCATCTGGTATGTAGACAGTGGAGGATCCATGCATATGACTGGAAGCAGCTCCCTTCTTAATGACTACTCTCAAGGAAAGAAGGGATTTGTTTCTTTTGGCAATGATGCAAAGGGTTACATCGTCGGAAAAGGCTTTGTTTCCAACGGGGAAATAAGGTTTGATGATGTTAACCATGTGGAGAATCTCAAGTACAACCTCTTGAGTGTCAGTCAAATGTGTGACAAAGGCCATGTTGCCCTTTTCACAAGCCAGAACTGTAGGATTCTGTCATCCAAAGTTCTGAGTTTGATTGACAAGGCATTGGATGAACACACTCTCCTGAAGGCCAACAGGACAGGAAGAGTGTATGCCTTAGATCTTTCCAAAAAGATGGATCTAAAAGGCCATCCTTGCCTATTCTCCAAGGCATCTCCTCAAGAGTCTACACTATGGCATAGAAGGCTGGGTCATGTTAATTTCAAGAACATGAATCAGCTTATAAGCCATGGTTTAGTAAGAGGATTGCCTCTGAAGGAGTTCAAGTGTGAAGTGACTGCACTGCTTGCTTGAAAGGAAAACAACACAAAGTTTCATTCCCTTCAATAGAAGAACCAAAGTCCACTGCCTGCTTACAACTTCTGCACATGGATCTCTTTGGTCCTGTCAAGTAATGAGCATGGCAAAGAAGAAATACTGCCTGGTAATTGTGATGATTACTCCAGGTTTGTATGGACTTTCTTCTTGCACTCCAAGGATGAAGCAGCAAAGACAATAATGAACTTTGTGTTACAAGTAGAAAAGCAGTATTCCCTACAGGTCAAGTGTGTGAGGAGTGACAATGGAACAGAATTTAGAAACCACACACTTGATGACTTCTACCTGTCCAAGGGAATTAGAAGGCAGTTTAGCATTCCAGAACTCCTGAACAGAATGGAGTGGTGGAGAGAAAGAACAGGACCCTCATTGAAGCAGCAAGGTCAATGTTGGCTGACTCAGGGCTGCCACTGACCTTTTGGGCTGAAGCTGTCAATACAGCTTGCTATGTACAGAATAGAGCCTTAGTAAATAAGAGGTTGATGAAGACTCCCTATGAAGTTCTTCATCATTTGGCCCCTCTTATTTCATTCTTTAGAGCCTTTGGGTGTCCTTGTTTATTCTCAACACTAGCAACCCACTCCATAAGTTTGCTAGTAAGGTGGATGCAGGGTACTTTGTTGGTTATTCATCAACTTGCAAAGCATACAGAGTCTTCAACTGTAGAACCAAGGGGTTGAAGAAACTTTGCATGTTAAGTTCAATGAATCTCCAAAGGACAAGATTCCACAAAAACCTGTGGAGTTGTTTGATCTGGACATACTGCAATATGTTCCTTATCAACCTCCATCTGTTGAGCCTGTCAACAGATCTCCACCTGGTGTACTGAAGATGATGAAGTCAGTACTCACCTCTTCAGGTTAGTGACAACTGCCTAATCCACTGAACCTGATGCTCCTGTAGCCTCAGCAGCTCCATCCACTACAAATGCTGATGAGATTTCTGCTTGCTCTACTTCTTTGAGCTGCCATCCTCTACATGGTTTCAGGAATCTCCATCACCATCTGTTGCTGCTGATGGGTCTACAAACACTTGCACAGATATATAGTTTATCAAGAGCTCAAGAATCACCCCACTTCACAAATCATTGGTGATATTCATGCTGGAGTTTCAACCAGAATCAATTGTCCAACTTCTGCTTCTATGCTCTCTTCATCAGTCAGCAAGAACCAAAGAACTATCATATTGCTTTAAGAGACAATGGATGGGTGGAAGCTATGCAGCTTGAGCTACTTCAATTCAAGAAACAGCAAGTGTGGGAGCTTGTTCCATTACCCAAAGGTAAGTGTGCTATAGGCACCAAGTGGGTATTCAGGAACAAAACAGATGAGAAGGGCCAAATTGTCAAGAACAAGGCCAGACTGGTTGTTCAAGGGTTTGCACAGGAGGAAGGATCGATTATGATGAGACCTTTGCACCTGTGGCCAGACTAGAAGCAATTAGACTGTTCTTAGCTTATGCTGCCTTTCACAGTCTTAAGGTTTATCAAATGGATGTCAAAAGTGCTTCCTATATGGAAAATAAAGAAGAGGTTTATGTGTGTCAACCACCAGGTTTGAGGACAATAAACATCCTGATTGGGTGTACAAGCTTGATAAGGCTCTTATGGGCTGAAGCAAGCACCTAGAGCCTGGTATGAGACACTTCAACCTTTCTTCTGAGAATAATTCACTAGGGCACCATTGAAAAACCTTATTCATCAAGACTGTGGGACAACATAAGCTCCTTGTTCAGATTTATGTTGATGATATCATCTTTGCATCCTCTGATCCAAAGTTGTGTGATGAATTTACAAAGCTTATGAAGCTAGATTTGAAATGAGTGCTATGGGAGAATTACAGTCTTTCTAGGGTTGCAAATCAAACAACGGATGATGGAATCTTCATCCATCAGTCCAATATACCAAAAGTTGTGAATAAGTTTGATTTACAACCTGTAAGCCCTGTTCTACTCCCATGAGCAGCATCACACAACTAGATGTTGATCAGAAAGGTAAAGCGGTTGATGAAACCCTTTAAGATGTATGATTGGGTCCTTGATGTACCTTACAGCTTCTAGACCAGACATCATTTTTCAACATGTGCTTGTGCTAGATTTCAGGCTGCACCTAAAGAATCCCATTTGATTGCAGTCAAAAGGATCTTTAGATATCTGCAAGGTACCCAATCACTAGGACTTTGGTATTCAGCTGGGCATTCATGCAAATTAGTTGCTTTCTCTGATAGTGACTATGCAGGATGCAAAGTCACCAGAAAATCCACTTCTGGTGGTTGCCAATTCCTAGGCAATTGTTTAGTTTCTTGGCAGAGTAAGAAACAAACATCAATTGCTACATCCACTGCTGAAGCTGAGTATATTGCTGCTGCAAGTGTACCTCTCAAATACTCTGGCTTCAGAACCAACTTCTGGATTATGGCATTACTGAGACTAAGACTCCATTATTAATGGATAGTGCTTCAGCTCTTTGTATTGTTAAGAATCCAGTCCAGCACTCTAGGACCAACATATTGAGATCAGACATCATTTTATCAGGGATTGCTATGAGAAAGGTCTGATTGATCCTAAGTTTGTGCCTAGTGCTGATGAGCTTGCAGACATTTTTACTAAGCCTTTAGATAGTGCCACATTCCAAAATTTGGTACTAAGGCTTGGTATGCTGCAGCTTGAATGATTTGACCTATGCTGGTACTCTTAGTTCACAACTACTGAAGAGCAAAGGTCAAATAAGTACTATGAGTAATTTAGTCTTCAGCTTTTTCAACTACTGAAGACTAAACTGACTCAAAGTACTGATGTACATTATTTATTGAAAAACAACTGTAGTGAAGTGGATTACAACTACTGATGTATGATTTTCAATAAATAAGTACTGAAGAACAAATTTTGCTCAAAGTACTGATGTGTAATCTTACACAAATACTGAAGACAAAATTTGTTCACCAGCTCTGAAGAATATTTCATCAGCACTTGTGAACATCTGATCACAAGAGCTGAAGGCATATTCTCCAAGAGCTGAAGGGTCATGAAACATCTGAAAGTCAGCCAAAGAGCTGATGAGTAAATGTGAGGCTAGTATGAAACAACTGATTTGACGGAAACAGCTGATGAGTAATTTCTCATCACTGATAACAACAGCTGATGTTTCATACACAAACAACTGAAGGACAAAACCATGTCTTCAGTAGTTCACAACTACTGACATCAGTAGTTCACAACTACTGAAGGCTAACACCAAGTCCTCAGTTGTTTACAACAACTGAAGCAATACCATGTCTTCAGTAGTTCACAACTACTGATCTCAGTAGTTCACAACTACTGAAGGCTAACACCAAGTCTTCAGTTGTTACAACGTCTGAAGAAGAATACTAGGTCATCAGTAGTTCATAACTACTGAAGACTGACAGTAACTCTTCAGACGTTACAACATCTGAAGGCAAAACCAAGGTCTCAGTAGTTTCAACTACTGAAGGCTAACACCAAGTCCTCAGATGTTACAACCACAGAAGGTTAAACCACGTCATCAGCTGTTACAACAACTGATGACTAACACCAAAACCTTCAGTAGTTTTCTTTCAACCTTTGCCCTACCCTATAAATACCCCACTTTCAGAGCATTTACTCCTCACTTGACCTAATCCTTACAAACCTCTGAAATTCCCATACACCATTAATGGCGAACATGCAACTGAAACTCGACACAACTGTGTCGCCCACCTTACAAAATCGCCATTATGGCCCAAATTTCACCAAGCCGTCGACTTATGTAGACTCACCATACAAAACGGCTTTTCTCTTGAACCCCACCTATACACCGACTCCTTGACGGAGTTTTGGACCAATGTACCGTCCAAACCGGAGAGCAGAATGCGAGGTCTCTCCTCCGGTCCTCCGTCAACGGCAAACCCGTGGTTATCACTCCAGCTGCTCTACGCCAAACCCTAGAGCTGGAGATGCCACTCACCCAACTTCCTACCCCAAAGGTACCCTTGATCTTTCCATTCACATCTCATGACTACAGGGTAACCTCTCCGCCTCCACCTTGTTGAAGAAACACTTTCCTGATCCTCAACGTTGATCTTCCACATGGTGAATGTTGTCTGGCTCCCAAGACCTCTTCGTGGGACCAGATGTCCACAAGGTGGCAGCAGGTATTGTATTCTATCCTTGAGAAACAACCTTTAAATTTACTGATCTTTTATTTTTGGAACTCAAGGACATGGCCACAAAACCCTTTTCTAACCGTTGGAACTTGTATCCACGGTTCATAATGGCCATGATCGAATACCAGCTTCAGGCTGAGGGACTAGTTGGCACTGGGGTCCCTGCCATGGCTGTTCAAGCGAGGTATACTCCAGGCACAACACTGACCCCACACTCAAACAGGCTGGCCGGCTGCGAAAACCCACGCAGCTGGAACCCACAGCCTCCACTCCAAATCCCAGTCCCCACCAAGCCAAAAGCCAAAAAGAAGCCAAAAAGGCTACTCAGGGAGATGAGTCCCCTGAGGATGCCCCTGCCACACAAAGGCAGGATGTGCCTGCTGGTTCGATTCTCCCAGCAGGTACCACGACTCCACCCACCACAACCGCACAGGCTTCCTCTCAACAGGAGCCTGATGCAACCAATTTTGGGGCAACCACATTACTGGGGTCTTCCTCACTTGAGGAGGCTGCCATTGAAGAGCACAGTCCTCCCCATGTGCATACCGCTTCTAGCCCACATACGAGGAGACCGCCCCACTAAGCCCAACATTGGTTATAGCCAAAGTGCTGACTGATCTGAGCACTCCACCCTCTCCCCAGAAACCTATTACACTGGGGAGACTCCAACCGAAGAGGGGGTGGGCACAAGTGCTGATCAGAGCCCACAGCACAGAGAATCAGTTCACTCTCCCAGTGTGGCTAGGGAGAAGAACAATCTGGTGAGGCTGCCACTTCCCCTGCATCAACATCTGAGCAGGGTGAAGCTGGTAACATCCTAAGACCTCACCAGAGGCAATGGCCGATGATGGATCCAATCCGGAGGCCAGAAGTCCCCAGTACCAAGAACAAGGGGCACATGTCATTACTGAGCCACACTCAGGACATGTTCATCCTGACAATGTCAGGAGGTCAGGTGATTCAGCTCATGCTGATGATGACCTGAGCTTCTTCTACGATGTAGTTGCTCAAAACACTATCCTGAGGATGAGATAAGCAGACTCAAAGAGCTGCTTGCTCAGATGACTCAGGATAGAAGTCCATCTGCCACCACTAACCCACAGATGGACCTTCACCTGAAGGTCTCACAGACACTGAGCCACTCCCACAAACTCAGCCACCAGCCCCTGCTTCTGGCACTAGCTCTCAGGGACAGAAACCCCCTGAGCAGCTGGATGCTATCCTCCAGAAATCCCTGCCTCTCATCACACCAATCCTTAAAGATATAGTATTCAAACCCTGATGAGAGGCTTCCCACATATATACAACCCATGGTGGAGGTTGCCATAACTAAGGCTCTTGCTGATAGTCAAACCCCAACCAATGCAACCAAAAAGGGGGAGACATCAGTGCAAGACAAGAGGAAGAGGGAGAGGAGGAGAAAGAGGCAGAGAAAGAGGTGGTGGTAGAGAGGGAGTTGGCTGAGGAGAGTAGTAGGGTGAGGGAGAAGGGGAAGAGGAAAGTGAGGGAGGTAGAGCATATAGAAGTGGCTGAAATCCAAAAGGATTTTAGTATCACTGATAAGAATAAGGGAGAGGGAAAGAAGGTGGCTGATCCTGATCTAGCAGCCCTTGTCAAGGAGGCTGATGCTGAACATAACCGTTCAATGAACAAAGTCATTGAACAGCTGTTCAGGCAAGGCTTTGACAAGGACACTGCCCTGCTAGATCAAGAGATCAGGAATATGGAGAGGAGAGAGATTGAGTACCGATGGACTACTCATAGCCAAGAGGAAAGACAAAAACTTGAGGCTATGAGTAGGTTCACTTCGAAGTACCTGGGCAGACCAGTCCTTGATGTTAAGGCATGGACCAGGGACAAACTCTGGCAATAACCACCAAGATTTGTTCGGCTGGTGATTTTACAAAGGGACTGGTCGCAGAGGCCTTATCTGAAGCCGGTGCTGGGAACAGGACACTACTAGTCAAGCTAACCAAACCAGCCCTTATCTCTAGGCTGCTAGCAGTGCCTGCCAACATCCCACACCAACAACCCAACCACAACCCACAAAACCAACTCCTTTACCACCAAAACCCGCAGCCAATGATCCACCCTTGAAGAAGAAGAGAAGGGTGCTGAGGCTGCAAGATGAAGAAGAGGATGATGAGGAGGATAGCCTGCCACTCTCAGCAGTTATACCTCTACCCAAAGCCAAACCACAAACCATCAATCCCACCTCACAGCAGGACACTGTGAAGGTTAAGTTAGAAGAGGAGGAGCAGCAGAAAAGACATGATGAGGAAATGCTGAAAAGCATTGACAAATGTTATACTGCTACCACCTCTATAATAAACATGCAGAGAGAAGCTCTGAGGTTATTCACCCTCAGACAAACCTTTCAATATGAAAGGGAGAGGGTGAGAACTTGGCCTGACCCAAGGGTGGCTCACAGGATAGTCAAGAAGGACATGCCTGTGAGATACAAAAGCCAACTAAAGAGAATCGTAGATGAAGAGATCTCTGTGGCTATTGTAATAACCCTGGGAAATAGTAGATGAATTCGAGAAAGCTTATAGAGCCGGCCAATCACCCTTTTCAATGCTAGATAATAGGGTGGTTAGGAAGGGTCTGGTCTATAAGAAGCTTGAGAATTTTCATCGGAATGAGCTCACTTTGTTGTTAGAGGGTAAACACCCTGATGAGTTTGCATATAGGCAAATCACAACACTTGAGCTCAAAAATGGAAGACAGATCAAGTACCTCTCAGAGCTGTACAGTCGGGAGGGGTTATTCGAAGGTGAGCCTGAAGACCTGTCCAAAGAAGAACAATGATCTTTCTTCAGGCTTACTGTAGAGAATCCTACCGGCTTGTACGTGGGAGGTAGATCTCATGGATGGGGCAACAGCTCTGTGTCCAATTCCCCAAGACAGAGCTCCCATCCATACTTAGCCAAACAAACACTTGAGACTACCTCTCTGGCCAGTGCTTATCTGGGTCAACTTCTAATCTGATCTAGAAGGAAATAGACCAATCTTTATGCCATCAATAAGTAGGACATCCAATAATTAGAGGTTTTGGCTGCATTGGTTCAGGGGGAGTTTGTTGGACCAAAAGAACCAATGAGCCAAGATCAGGAAAACCTCTAAGTCCCACATGCCACTGCTACAACTGCTGAAGACTCCCATCAGTTACAATGTTCTCTTGCTTGAATGTACTCGAGAACATCTGAAGACTCTCATCAGCTATTGTGTTCTCTTGCTTGAATGTCAAACTCGAGAGCATCTTAGCTCCAGCCTTCTGCTGTTATGACAAAGTCTGAAGAACAAAGTATGAAGATCAAAGAACTGAAGAATATCAGCTGAAGACTCCAAAGTACTGAAGACCAAGTACTGAAGTCTGAAGTACTGATCTTACAAGTACTGAAGACTTCAAGTACTGAAGACAAGTACTGAAGAATCAAAAGCTGAAGAACTAAAGAACTGAAGACCTTCTACTGAAGCACAAAGTCTGAAGACAAAGACTGAAGACAACAACTGATGATATCTACTGAAGTCATCAGTTGTTATATCATCTGAAGCCAAGTCTGAAGACCAAGTACTGAAGACTCAGAGTTTGTCACAACAACTGAAGAAGTCTTCTTCAGTTGTTGTAGTGGTTTCTTTTTCAGTAGTTTATTTTGTTTCAGTAGTTACAACAACTGAAGAGCATGTTCTTCAGTTGTTATAGTATCAGTAGTTATAAACGACTGAAGAGTTTGTTCTTCAGTCGTTGTAGGATTTCAATAGTTTACTTTTGTCAGCACTTAGGAACTTTTGTAAGAAGATGTCAGTTGTTGACATCTTCAGTAGTTTTATGTTTTGACAACTGTAATTTAAATATTCAGTGATGTTAGAAAAGGACATCATCACACCATGCTCTTGCCGCCTATATAAGGATGGCAAGCCATACAGTTTTAATTGCCGAAACGTGCGACCAATAGAACATTTATTGTTTCGCAGAACTCTTCTCTCTCTATGTTAATGCTTTAATTGCAATATCTTTTATGTTCTTGCTTTAATTGCTAATTAATGTGCTAAATCCGCTGCAAACATAATCTAATTGATCAACACGAGAGGCTGAGATCCTGTCATTTTGTTTTGTTGGGAAGACCATTTTATAAAACTACTAGAACTAAGATTGATGTTTATAATGGTACACTTTATGGAGTTTGATGGGGAAATAATCAATTTTAACATAGATGATGCAAGCGTTACCTGTCACACCCTCGCTTAGAGCGGAAACACGAGGATGCGACGGACGGGATCGTCATACACACTGGTATAAATACAGAGATATAATACATGCAAACTTCTGTGTCATGACGTCCCCCGACACAATGGTGACTTGTGTCGTGGTTAGTCAGTTCCACGACTATCATAGTCTTATTGATTCTAAATCCAAAATATACATAGTTCAAAATAACTACAAATGATATACATTACAAATGCAAAACTAGTGAAATCCTGAGGGTCTCTGCTAAGGCATCAGCACTAGCTATTCTCTTGATTATGTTCACTGAAAAGATATGCTCAAAAATGTCAACACATAATGTTGGTGAGTTCCGCAGGTTTAAATTGAAAACATGTAATTGATGCTGTATAAAATTTGATATGGAATCATACTGCAAGCACAAACCACATAACATGTGTTTAAGACAACCAAACCCTAATGACGTTATGCATATAAATTCGACTGAATATATTCACCCTTGGCCGGATTGCTGGCAGCTGTGTTGGTAACTCGCAAGTTAACCAATCGTCGAAGGGTGGGGGTGTCAACCCAGTAGTACTACCAATACCTATCGTTGGTTTCCTAACCCGGAATTAATGGTTGTATGAGTGTTCCCAAGAATAACACCATGTATGCATGCAAAACAGTATCACATTGATTCCAAGTATGAAAACAGAATATACAGTGTATAGCATTGAAAACGGGTGAGCATACTTTTCCCCCATTGATTGAAAACATTGAAAACTTGTATAAACATAAAAAGGGGCCACGAAACTCACCTTGAATGATATAATGCACAAAGACTTCACAGAATCAA
The DNA here is from genome assembly GCA_024085815.1 of Flaveria linearis. NCBI lineage: Eukaryota > Viridiplantae > Streptophyta > Magnoliopsida > Asterales > Asteraceae > Flaveria > Flaveria linearis. Next base: position 67,313 of record JABSNV010000020.1, read on the forward strand.
GCAATGCACGATCAAATACGGCCAATACCTAATATTAATATAACTGAGTCTTAAAATGTATTTGACATGAATAGGTATATTTGATCGGATTCGGGTTAGTTCGGTTTGACGTTTATGATTTGGTTTATGCATTTAAGTTTAATCATAAACTTAGTGATTTATATATTAGGTTTAATTATTTAAAATATATTTTGGTAATAATAACTTGTAATTACATTCGTAAATAATTTGTGAAATTATATATTGTATAATTTTCATGGTTTTCTATAATTATTTAACAATTTAATACGATATAACGTCTATTTTTATTAAAATGATTATTTATAATATTTACAAATAATATTTTATAAATATCTTAAGATTTTTAAACAAAATAAATTTACAGAAAATAATTTTGTGAGTTTTAAAATACAGGATATTATAAAATTTATTTTATAATTTTTGGAATTTTTGTAGAATTTTAGAAGCTAAATAGGCTTTTAAAAAATTAATACAGTGGCCCGGGGTCGAACCGGGACCTCTCGGGTGGGGAAACATGTGTTTAGCCGGTGAACCAAGGCACAAGGCCGCGACAGAATCCGGTTCCAACAGCTTTTAAACCGTTTTCCTCTATTTCCCCCAATCCTCTTAGAACCCTAATTCGATCTGGGTTAAATTGGACACGAATTCGATCTTGATAACAGTTACATTATAGGGCTTTTGATACCCATGTAATAACGAGTGTAGTGATGCATTTAATTACCTGATTTGGAATTGGATTGATGATAAATCAGATATGAACAAGCCGCGGCTATCTTGAACTCGAATGAGAATCAAAACTGATGGAAATTCAATTACTTGCACAGACAGCTTCGAATGAGGTTTATGATCAAAAGCCCTATGTTATTCGCGAGTTATAAGGCTCGGAGGTGGGTGTGTTCGATAGAGTTGCAGGTTCGAACAGAGGATTTGGTCAAATTGGTTTAATTTTGTGTGATTTGATGAAATGTCAGTAGCATTAGATTCACAATGAGTTAAGGTTCGATTTAACGGTATTATTTGATTAAAGTGGTGTGTGAGTGGGTTATTTAGCCGTTTGAAACGGTCGGGAAAAGTGGTAAGGATTATAACCGTTATTTTGACCGTTTCTACGCGTTTTGGAGGTGTATGGGGTTCAATCTTGTTCACGAGGCGATTATGTGTAATTCGAGCTGTTAAAATCGGGTTTTACGCGGTTTTGGGGTTGGCCGGAGTATCGCCGGACTTTGGCCGGAACCGGCGCCGGGAAGTCGGGGGTGGGCGGGGTTGGATTTGAAACTTCCGAAATTACAGATTCAGCCCTGTGGTTTCATTATTATTATTTTATGTTATAAAATTTCTTTTGAAGTTTTTAAAAATTACAAATACCCTCTGCACTTATTTATTTAGTCTTTGTATTATTTATTATTATTATTATTATTATATTATTATTATTATTATTATTATTATATTATTGTTATTGTTACTATTATTATTATTATTTATTATATTATTATTATTATTATTATTATTATTATTATGATTATTATATTATTATCATTATTATCATTATGTTATTATTGTTATTATGTTATGATTATTATATATATAATTAATATATATATATATATATTTAATTATTGGAACGTATTGAACTTAATTGTTTGTAAAAGTACGGGATGTTACAGTCTCCCCTGCTTTAAGAAATCCGTCCCGAAATTTTAATCGCAAGGAGCCTGAAACGAAAAGATGAGGATACTGAGATTTTATTTGATCCTCACGTTTCCAGGTGAACTCTGGGCCACGTTTAGATTCCCAGTGGATTTTGACAATAGGTATCCGGCTACGTCTGAGTTGTTTGACTTCCTGATCCATAATTTCCACAGGTTTCTCGATAAAATGCACATATTCGTCAATCTGGACTTCGTCGAGTGGAATGTGGAGATTTTCATCGGCGAGGCAATTGGTGAGGTTTGAAACATGGAACGTCGGTTTGCGGGTGATAAGCTGTGCTAAGATTCAGTTGAGTTCCGAGAGCTGATTGGAGACTTTTCCAGAATCGAGAGATGAATCGACCATCGTGATCGGAAATGATGTTCAATGGCACACCATGTTGGCTAATTATCTCATTGATATAGATACGAGTCAGTTTCTCAACTCAATTATCTTCCCGAATTGGAATGGAATGTGCTAACTTCGTCAAAACGACCAACGATAATCCAGATGCTGTCGTTGTTGAGAGGAAACATTGGAGATGATGACGAGTTACAATGGTATGTTAGACTTATAATCACAACTTCCAGAATGTAATTTCATGGTAAGGTGTTGTCTAGAAATCAAGATAAGACCAACAATGATAAGAAAGGTTATCCGTCGGAATTTAGGAATCCCAACGTCAACATAGGTAACGACCTTAACGCATATCTTATGAACATGTATTTTCTCCTTTGACCAACCATCGGTCTAAGAACAATACGCTATGCGAAGATCTTGGAATGAGTTCACGATGATGGTTAAGAATATTATTAAAACAGAAAATGAATCAATCATTCAGAATAACGATTAATGTTTTAACGTCATACCACGGTATACGAATATTTGAAAGGATGTAGGTAAATTTCTCGACGTTGTGAGATAATGGTTTGCTATTACATAAAGATTACTCTGAACCTTTCCTTGGTGGGTAAACTTGATAGCATTGCTGATCAAGTGGGTGAGAATTTGTCTAATCCGTAAAACATCACCAATAACCTCCACTGGGACATCACCTCTTCTTGGCCTAAATTTTGTGGCCTTCAACCTCAGAACTCCTGACTCAACTTTGGAAAAGTCGAGGATGTCACTAATAAGTTGAAGGACTAGATCACCAGAAGACAACATGACACTCAAAAGTTGTTTCTGATCTTTATCAAGTTTTGTTGTTGATAGAATTTCTGCTATGCTAACGACCCCTGATAATGGAGATCTTATCTCGTGTGACATGGTTCCTAGCATTTGTTTGCTCTCATCGTTTCCTCTGTAATATGAACAGTTTTATTAAGTTCTGTCTCCTTGGCCTTCTGCACAGCTATTTCTTCCCTTAGTTTTGCCATCTTTTTCTCTTTTTCACCTGATTAGTGATTTCCATGCCCATGTAATTAACACCAATTTCCTCCCCATCTTTGCTGAACACAGGTTCAACATATATTAAGAATGTTTTGGCTCCAAATAACTCAGTCTCAAAAGTAATTCCTCTCTTTGCTGGTAACTCTCTCCAGAACTTCCCTTTAAGGTCTTGTTGTTCAAATCCAGGATAGAATTTTAATGATTTTCAAGGTTAAGGATTCAGAAGCGAATCTTGAAGTGTCGCAAACAATAGGAAAAGTATTGTAAACATATTTTGCAAGGTAGCAGTATCTAAGTAAGTTTACATACGCAGTTCAACAAACCATGAGTTCAGCTGAGAACATTTATATGACTAGAAAGTCATCATAAGTTGATAATATCTTCAGCAGAGGATTGTTCAGGAAGGCTACCATCGCACAATCACGTTTTGATGATAACTCAAATGAAAGTCGATAGATAAGGAAGAAATGTTTCATATAGCTAGGTCAAAATATGAGGATAAAGGGAGAGAAATCGATTTAAGGGTTTTAAGTGCTCCAAGCTTGGAATCAAAATCAACCTAATACGATCGGGTCTCTTTCAGGTTCAGAGATCATGCTTTGGCTTGATAAGTCGAATCACCAACATTGGTCACCCTTCAAGTTACTTCATGCTTCTCGTTACTTGATTACAACCATGGTAAGTTGAAGATCACGAATTGAGATTAGTCATCAATGTATAGACTTCATGCCTATCTTGATAATAACAAGAAACAATCGAAGGTTGACATTTGTCACCAAAATACGGGTTTCAATCCTATTTTGGTGAGATCATGTCATTTGTGAAATGTAAGTTTCAATGAGAATAACTGAAGTCAATCCTCAGGATAAGGAAGTCACCCTAATCCAGAGGATGAAATTCACAAACAAACAAACGGAAAACCATTTATCGAAATAGAGAATCATCAAAGTAGGGAATCTCCCCTGCTTGGATGAGATAGAATCATTTAGGAGATACGAGTGTTCTTAGTCATAGGTTGACTTGCAAAACTCTTGCATTTTCCACGGTGCAAGCAGTATGAAGCTTGACTTAACGACGAAAGGAAATTAATATCAATTAGGAATTCGGAAAAAAATTTAAGTTACATCAGTGTAAAAGGAAAGATCGTGCTTACAAGCTTAAGATCGAATTCGAGATCGCAGAATTTGTTATGATGGTGTTCAAATCTTGAATAATTTAAATCAGGAAGACGAAATCAATGACAAGAATGATTCGACATTACAATGAGATGTGAACATTCGATTCACAATCGAAGGGAATTCATGGACTTCTCAAGATATGAGATTAGCCATAACCTTATTGAAGACACGCGTACTTATCAGTGATCGCTAATCTCAAGGGTTTCGAGTTAAGTAGAATGAATTCAATGATCGAATCAAATCACCATTTACACTTTGCCTAGACAAAGTACCCGAGATGTAGGAATTCCTTCTACAGCACTGCCTGTTCTTAGTTATGGGACACATCCTTAAGAGGATTTGAGAACCATAAGTAATGGTTTAAAGTTTTGAAGGCCATTCGGTGTTAGGAAAGTGTTCTCGATACTTTCGAACCACTGTAGTAATCCGGTAGCTCCTTCGGTTCCACTGAGCTTAGTGGGGTTGCAAGAACTGAAATGCTTGTAGGTACAAGCACGTGGAGGGTTAGGACAAACAGAGATTTGAGCAGGGTTCGCGCCTTGATTCAGATGAGTTAGGAGGGTTGGTACGACCGCATCAACCTCACGTGCTACAATAGCAGTAATCTTGGCCAGAGTTTCCAGATGGGATCGTTTTTGACGAGTATACATTTTGAAATATCATTAAGATATTTTATGAGAATTGGGCAATATGAGCTATACAACATGAAAACGACAATCGGGAATTTGGCATAATAATAATGAGATGTTCCGTGTGTAATCGTTGATTCGTAAATCAAAGTGAGTACGTTAACTAACTAAAGTTTTAAGTCAACCACATCTTTGTTGGATGCATGCGTACCTATAAGCAGATACTCATCCCACTCTTCCAACATTGCATGTATTTATTGGTGAGGCACAGACTTTGACGAGATTTTGAAAACCACGGATAACGATTCAAAGTTTATTTTGATAACCATTTGATTTAGGCACACAATGCCTTAGAATATGATTTAAGATTTGTGTGTGCTTTGATAGGAATCAAAGTATAAAAAGAATTATATATGGTTCCACTCCTCAAGTTTTAATAATCCATACTTCGGTCCATCAAGATCATTATGTAGCCTAGTTTAAGCACATTCTTAGTATACCGGTGATGTTATATATAGGGTTCCCCGCAGCGTTCCCACCACATCCACGATATACTTTGAATAATACTTAAACTAGTTACATAACATCTTAATTTTCCTTAGCATCATTCCAAAGAATAACTTAATATAAGTTTGATGTGAGCTACCGCAACTTATGTTTAGGCGGTTTTACCAGTATATGAATGGCTATCGACAAACCTATACATCGGTTCCACACGGGAATTGATGACTGTAGAGAAAACATTTCAAAGTGTAAATAGTTTAATGTGACGTAGCAAGATCTACAAAGCGTATACGTATAGTTTACAACCAAACCAATCTATGCCTCAGTCAATCGGGATCATCACGTAGCCCAGTTTAAACACATTCTTGGTATACCAAGGGTGCTTATATATAGGGTTCCCCGCAGCGTTCCCACCACATCCGTGGTATACCTTGAACGATGCCTAAACCAGTTACGTAACATCCGATTATCCTTAGCATAATCTTAAAGAATAACGTATTGTATGTGTAGAGAGTATCATTACTCCTCTACATTTATGCATTCCACTTTCATTCTAAGCATTAATCAGTAGTTACTGAAATGCTAAGTGGAGGAATTCTCATAAGGTCAATATGATTGGAAATACCATGAAGGCTCTAAGTAGGACAGGACTTGAGTAAATGTTGATAATGTTTGATTGCCTTCAACAAGGACTTATAATGTTTGATTGCCTTCAACAAGGACTTATAATGTTTGATTGCCTTCAACAAGGACTTACTAGAATTATGACCCTAGCACCTAGGGTATAGAATAGAAACATGTGATACTCATGATCGTTACCTCATGGTAAGATTAGCCAGACTTCTCATGCATGGTGTATGCAATTACGTGTGCACCCGTAATGGTAATTTACCTTGCATGATCACCCTTAGCTTCACTTACCCCAAGTAACATCATAGTATTATTAGATTCATCAAGCACAAATAATGTATTGTCCTTATGTCCATGAGCCAGTATTCCAATAATAGCATGTAATAGCAAATAAGCACATAAGCACATTATGTCTAATGATAACTGCATATTCGTCACATTTCCAGAATTTCAGTCATAACCGTGATAGGGTCGGATTCAATATTCGAGATCGACGCTACGCGTGATCACCGAAGTTCCCTAATAATATGATGTTGTACAAGCGTCTAGTTTGTACTTTTCCTTTTCAGTAGTTTGTACAACAGCTGAAGAGTTTGTTCTTCAGCTGTTATAGTTTCAGTAGTTTGTAAACGACTGGAGAGTTTGTTCTTCAGTCGTTCTACCTTTTCAGTACTTGTAACAGCTAGAACACTTAACATTTTTGTAAGAGGGTGTCAGCTGTTTGACATCTAGTATCATAGTATCCCATGGAGAAAGACTAAGAGTATTAATGTCTTTTCTAGGATGTTCAGATAATACGTGTATATGTATAAAGTCAAGTATGTAGGAACATACTTGTATATTATTAGGTATATAGGAATATACCTGTATATTAAGTTCATAGACTTAATATACTTGACCCATTTGCCTTGTAGATTTGTGTATTGACCATTGTTATCACTCATCCCAGAAATCCCCTGGTAGCGTAACGGGTCTCGCAATGAGATTTATACGAATACGCTTGCCTTAGCCCGAAGGCCTTTTGTCAGGAAATCCAGAATACAGGTGTCTATGTGTCACACAAATCATGACAGACATTTAGGTAAAATCAAATGCACACAATCCCTAGCATGCATTTTATATGAAGGTTCTTAGGTTATAGTCTAGGTCGAGTCTCCACCTAATTCTCTATAACCAAGGCTCTGATACCAATCTGTCACACCCTCGCTTAGAGCGGAAACACGAGGATGCGATGGACGGGATCGTCATAACACTTGGTATAAATACAGAGATATAATACATGCAAACTTCTCGTGTCATGACGTCCCCCGACACAATGGTGACTTGTGTCGTGGTTAGTCAGTTTGCACGTCAAAGAAGAAGCTAAAAGGTAATAAAACGATAAAGGTAAGGAAAAATGTTTCTGCTGGTTTTACAAAAAGAGTTACCCCCAAGTGCAAGGATCCAGGTATCTTCACCGTTCCTTGTAAATTGGGGAAGGTTAGTGTCTAGAGCAATGTTGACCTTGGAGCCTCTATTAACGTTTCTACCTTACTCAATTTTTAAAACACTTAATGTGGGACCGTTAAAGAGGACCGATGTAGTCATTAACTGGTTGGAAGTCTATGTACACCAAAAGGTTGTATTAGCGGATTGTTGGTCAAGAAATGAAACTAGTGTTCCTAGCGGATTTTTATGGGTTAGATATGAAGGATGATGACTCTTAAATTCAAGTTTTGTGTTGGACCAAAAGAACCAATGAGCCAAGATCAGGAAAAACCTCTAAGTCCCACAGCCATGCTACAACTGCTGAAGACCCATCAGTTACAATGTTCTCTTGCTTGAATGTCAGACTCGAGAACATCTGAAGACTCTCATCGCTATTGTGTTCTCTTGCTTGAATGTCAAACTCGAGAGCATCTTAGCTCCAGCCTTCTGCTGTTATGACAAAGTCTGAAGAAACAAAGTATGAAGATCAAAGAACTGAAGAATATCAGCTGAAGACTCCAAAGTACTGAAGACCAAGTATGAAGTCTGAAGTACTGATCTTACAAGTACTGAAGACTTCAAGTACTGAAGACAAGTACTGAAGAATCAAAGCTGAAGAACTAAAGAACTGAAGACCTTCTACTGAAGCACAAAGTCTAAAGACAAAGACTGAAGACAACAACTGATGATATCTACTGAAGTCATCAGTTGTTATATCATCTGAAGCCAAGTCTGAAGACCAAGTACTGAAGACTCAGAGTTTGTCACAACAACTGAAGAAGTCTTCTTCAGTGTTGTAGTGGTTTTCTTTTCAGTAGTTTATTTTGTTTCAGTAGTTACAACAACTGAAGAGCATGTTCTTCAGTTGTTATAGTATCAGTAGTTATAAACGACTGAAGAGTTTGTTCTTCAGTCGTTGTAGGATTTCAGTAGTTTACTTTGTCAGCACTTAGGAACTTTTGTAAGAAGATGTCAGTTGTTGACATCTTCAGTAGTTTTATGTTTTGACAACTGTAATTTAAATATTCAGTGATGTCAGAAAAGGACATCACCACCATGCTTTTGCCGCCTATAAAAGGATGGCAAGCCATACAGTTTAAATTGCCGAAACGTGCGACCAATAGAACATTATTGTTTCGCAGAACTCTTCTCTCTCTATGTTAATGCTTTAATTGCAATATCTTTTATGTTCTTGCTTAATTGCTAATTAATGTGCTAAATCCGCTGCAAACATAATCTAATTGATCAACACGAGAGGCTGAGATCCTGTCAAATGGTATCAGAGCAGGTTAATCATTGATCGATCTTACCATTGATCATTTGAAACTGCTCTTTTGATCTCTCAGTTGATCGAATTAGCAATTTGCAAGAGTTAGTCATAGAGAGTGAGTTTCTGCTGTTTCCGGCCAAAATCTTGAGGTCTTTTGGTGGTTTTTTGAGTACGATTGTCGTGTTTAAACTTGTTTTTGACCAAAACCTGAGATGACAACACCAACCAATGATCCTCACAATACTGGTTCCGCAACCAAGCCTCCGATGCTGGTTAGGAACGAGTAAAACATATGGCAAAGACGTATGCTGCACCACTTGGCTGTCAACAGTGCTGGTTGTTGGAAGTCAGTGGTGCATGGGCCATACAAGCCTATGGTGAACGTCCCGGAATCTAATGAACAGGTTGCAAAGAAACCTGAACAGTATTCGGACGAAGATCTAAAGCTGTTTGTTGAAATTGATGCTAGAGCCATGGAATTTTAGCCATGGCCATTCCAAACGAGATATATCAGGGCTCTTGCATCATGAGTCTGCTCATGACCTATGGGTTGCTCTAAAGGAACAATTTGGAGGAACTGATTCGGTCTTAGCAAACAATAGGGAAATCCTTGCCCAACAATATGAGACTTTCTCATATAGAAAGGGTGAGACTCTGACCCAGCAGTTTGAGCGGTTCTCTTGTTTAATCTCTGAGCTGAAGATGGTTAAACAAGAGTACTCCAAAAGCCAGATGAACAACAGGTTCCTCAGGTCATTGCCTGAGAGATGGGACACATATACCATTGTCCTACGCTCTAGTGCTGACCTTGACACTCTATCTCTCACCCAACTTCATGGGAAACTACTCACTTTTGAGAGAGAGGTAGAGCAAAAGAGGAAGTTGTCATCTTCTGGCAAACTTGCTGATGACTTTGTCCAAGGTAATGCTGCCTTGATAAGTCATGAGTCAGAATATGCTTCATCAGAAAGTTCTTATGATGAGCATATTGATTTCTCTACAAACTCAGAACAAGCTTTTGTTGGTGTCAGTAGTTCAGGAGGAGGTGGTGACAACTTGTGTTTTCTGATGGAGGATTTGAAGGGCATTCCAGATGATGATCTGGAAGAGATGGATATTTTGAACCAAATGGCAATGATAATATCCGCTCTCAGAAGTTCTACAAAAGAACTGGTAGGAAATTCCCAGGACTCTCTGGCAAAACCAAAGTTGGTTTTGACAAGAGCAAGTTGAGGTGTCACAAGTGCCAAAGGCTTGGACACTTTGCAAGAGAGTGTAGATCATCTGGATCTAACTCATCTGCACCCTTTGTGACTTTCCCAGCAATAGCTCACAGCACAAAGGGCAACCTTCCTACAGTTCTCCCCATCCATCTCAAGCACAAGCACCACCTGCTTATTGTGCCACAGGGTCATATGCCTTATCCTTACCCCTGTTACTACATGCCTCAGCTGGTCAACCTCAAGCACCCCCGGCTCAACCACTCATGCTCTTCCAGAGCCTCATTCTTCCCAATCTCATCACCACACACAACCTCAACAACAAAGCTTTTTCACCCCAACTGCTGTTGACTGGAGTAGTCTACCAGAAGAGCTATCTGGTCAGGAACTACTCCAAGGTGCTGGTCAACATGGTGGTGATCAACCTTTTGGAAATCTTGCTCTGATGGCCCTTGATTCTGCTGAAGGGTCATCATCCAATGCCTCATCTCAGGTATCCACTGAGGCAAAAGCCAAGCTTTGTTCAGAGTCATGCATAGCAGCATTTGCTTCTATTAGAGAAGCAAATGTAGCTTTAATAGATAAAAATCTTGAGCTTGAGCACACTATTTCCAAGAAAAAGCTGATTTTGAGGTTGTTCTAAAAGATAAAAATGATGAGATTTACAAGCTCAACTGCCAAATCAAAGATAGTAAAGCTAGGGAAGATGTACTTCTAGAGAAGTACAAGGACCTCAAGGAAACTCTTGCAACCACCCAAGTTGAGTGTGATCGATGGGTGCAATCTGCAAGGGTTTTGAAATGCTTCTTAGCAAGCAAACAGCTTCCAATGTGAAGTTTGGCATTGGTTATAATCACACTGCTCCTCCCACAGACTTCATTTCAAGAGCAGAAGTTGAATCTGATGGGGAGAGCAATAACCTCCTTCTCATGTGACTTACTATCCTCTGAATCAGCATCATCAGAGATAGACTATCACATGACCAAAAGGCTGATCAACTCAGGAGTTGTCACTAGAAGTACTGAAGGTACTGGAGAGCAAGTGACAACATCTGAAGTTCAAACCTCAAATACTGTTAGCACTAAAGAGAAGAAAACTAACAGTAGGAAAGGTTTGAAGACAGCTAGAGAGGATACCAGGAAAGCAGTCACTAGGAAGAAAACTGCTAGTACTGATGACCAACAGCTGAAGAACAAGTCTTCAGCAGTTAAATCCTCTTCAGCTGATGATCAGCATAAGATGAAGAAAAGCCATGTGAGATATTGGGCTTGTTCAATCATCTTACTGATGATTGCTGTACAAAAGGGGTTCCAAACTCAAACAGAAGAGCAAATTACTGAGAGCATCAATAAAATGAAGAATGAGTTTGAAACCAAGTTTGTACTGGCAACATCCAAGCCTGAAATCCCTAGGGCCAAAGTTAAATCCAAGAAGGTAGGGATACTCAGGCAACAGCTGAGGTTGCTCAGAAAAAGATGGTACAACATAGGAACTCATCATCAGCAAACTCCAATATGTCTGAAGAGCTGAAAGCCCTATCACAGAATCAGACACAATTGGAGATGATGGTTCAGCAGCTAGTGGGAAGAGTCAACCACTTAGATGCTCCTGTGTTGAAACCACAGAAAGGAAGTCCAAGCCAAAGGGTTCCTCTTCTGTACCATCTTCTTCACCTCAAGCTGTCACTCACAACACACCTGTTAGTGCTACACCTGTAGCTGAGAACAGACCCAAAGCTAAGCAGGTTGGGTCTCCAAGACTAACTAACACATGGTTGTGTTTGCAGGGTTCTTCAACATGCCATAGAAGCATCTGGTATGTAGACAGTGGAGGATCCATGCATATGACTGGAAGCAGCTCCCTTCTTAATGACTACTCTCAAGGAAAGAAGGGATTTGTTTCTTTTGGCAATGATGCAAAGGGTTACATCGTCGAAAAGGCTTTGTTTCCAACGGGAAATAAGGTTTGATGATGTTAACCATGTGGAGAATCTCAAGTACAACCTCTTGAGTGTCAGTCAAATGTGTGACAAAGGCCATGTTGCCCTTTTCACAAGCCAGAACTGTAGGATTCTGTCATCCAAAGTTCTGAGTTTGATTGACAAGGCATTGGATGAACACACTCTCCTGAAGGCCAACAGGACAGGAAGAGTGTATGCTTAGATCTTTCCAAAAAGATGGATCTAAAAGGCCATCCTTGCCTATTCTCCAAGGCATCTCCTCAAGAGTCTACACTATGGCATAGAAGGCTGGGTCATGTTAATTTCAAGAACATGAATCAGCTTATAAGCCATGTTTAGTAAGAGGATTGCCTCTGAAGGAGTTCAAGTGTGAAGCTGACTGCACTGCTTGCTTGAAAGGAAAACAACACAAGTTTCATTCCCTTCAATAGAAGAACCAAAGTCCACTGCCTGCTTACAACTTCTGCACATGGATCTCTTTGGTCCTGTCAAGTAATGAGCATGGCAAGAAGAAATACTGCCTGGTAATTGTGAATGATTACTCCAGGTTTGTATGGACTTTCTTCTTGCACTCCAAGGATGAAGCAGCAAAGACAATAATGAACTTTGTGTTACAAGTAGAAAAGCAGTATTCCCTACAGGTCAAGTGTGTGAGGAGTGACAATGGAACAGAATTTAGAAACCACACACTTGATGACTTCTACCTGTCCAAGGGAATTAGAAGGCAGTTTAGCATTCCAAGAACTCCTGAACAGAATGGAGTGGTGGAGAGAAAGAACAGGACCCTCATTGAAGCAGCAAGGTCAATGTGGCTGACTCAGGGCTGCCACTGACCTTTTGGGCTGAAGCTGTCAATACAGCTTGCTATGTACAGAATAGAGCCTTAGTAAATAAGAGGTTGATGAAGACTCCCTATGAAGTTCTTCATCATTTGGCCCCTCTTATTTCATTCTTTAGAGCCTTTGGGTGTCCTTGTTTCATTCTCAACACTAGCAACCCACTCCATAAGTTTGCTAGTAAGGTGGATGCAGGGTACTTTGTTGGTTATTCATCAACTTGCAAAGCATACAGAGTCTTCAACTGTAGAACCAAGGGGTTGAAGAAACTTTGCATGTTAAGTTCAATGAATCTCCAAAGGACAAGATTCCACAAAACCCTGTGGAGCTGTTTGATCTGGACATACTGCAATATGTTCCTTATCAACCTCCATCTGTTGAGCCTGTCAACAGATCTCCACCTGGTGATACTGAAGATGATGAAGTCAGTACTCACCTCTTCAGGTTTAGTGACAACCTGCCTAATTCCACTGAACCTGATGCTCCTGTAGCCTCAGCAGCTCCATCCACTACAAATGCTGATGAGATTTCTGCTTGCTCTACTTCATTTGAGCTGCCATCCTCTACATGGTTTCAGGAATCTCCATCACCATCTGTTGCTGCTGATGGGTCTACAAACACTTGCACAGATATCATAGTTTATCAAGAGCTCAAGAATCACCCCACTTCACAATCATTGGTGATATTCATGCTGGAGTTTCAACCAGAATCAATTGTCCAACTTCTGCTTCTATGCTCTCTTCATCAGTCAGCAAGAACCAAAGAACTATCATATTGCTTTAAGAGACAATGGATGGGTGGAAGCTATGCAGCTTGAGCTACTTCAATTCAAGAAACAGCAAGTGTGGGAGCTTGTTCCATTACCAAAGGTAAGTGTGCTATAGGCACCAAGTGGGTATTCAGGAACAAAACAGATGAAAAGGGCCAAATTGTCAAGAACAAGGCCAGACTGGTTGTTCAAGGGTTTGCACAGGAGGAAGGAATCGATTATGATGAGACCTTTGCACCTGTGCCAGACTAGAAGCAATTAGACTGTTCTTAGCTTATGCTGCCTTTCACAGTCTTAAGGTTTATCAAATGGATGTCAAAAGTGACTTCCTATATGGAAAAATAAAAGAAGAGGTTTATGTGTGTCAACCACCAGATTTGAGGACAATAAACATCCTGATTGGGTGTACAAGCTTGATAAGGCTCTCTATGGGCTGAAGCAAGCACCTAGAGCCTGGTATGAGACACTCTCAACCTTTCTTCTAGAGAATAAGTTCACTAGAGGCACCATTGATAAAACCTTATTCATCAAGACTGTGGGACAACATAAGCTCCTTGTTCAGATTTATGTTGATGATATCATCTTTGCATCCTCTGATCCAAAGTTGTGTGATGAATTTACAAAGCTTATGAAGCTGAGATTTGAAATGAGTGCTATGGGAGAATTACAGTACTTTCTGGGCTTGCAAATCAAACAACTGGATGATGGAATCTTCATCCATCAGTCCAAGTATACCAAAGAGTTGCTGAATAAGTTTGATTTACAATCCTGTAAGCCCTGTTCTACTCCCATGAGCAGCATCACACAACTAGATGTTGATCAGAAAGGTAAAGCGGTTGATGAAAACCCTTTATAGATGTATGATTGGTCCTTGATGTACCTTACAGCTTCTAGACCAGACATCATATTTTCAACATGTGCTTGTGCTAGATTTCAGGCTGCACCTAAAGAATCCCATTTGATTGCAGTCAAAAGATCTTTAGATATCTGCAAGGTACCCAATCACTAGGACTTTGGTATTCAGCTGGGCATTCATGCAAATTAGTTGCTTTCTCTGATAGTGACTATGCAGGATGCAAAGTCACCAGAAATCCACTTCTGGTGGTTGCCATTCCTAGGCAATTGTTTAGTTTCTTGGCAGAGTAAGAAACAAACATCAATTGCTACATCCACTGCTGAAGCTGAGTATATTGCTGCTGCAAGCTGTACCTCTCAAATACTCTGGCTTCAGAACCAACTTCTGGATTATGGCATTACTGAGACTAAGACTCCATTATTAATGGATAGTGCTTCAGCTCTTTGTATTGTTAAGAATCCAGTCCAGCACTCTAGGACCAAGCATATTGAGATCAGACATCATTTTATCAGGGTTGCTATGAGAAAGGTCTGATTGATCCTAAGTTTGTGCCTAGTGCTGATGAGCTTGCAGACATTTTTACTAAGCCTTTAGATAGTGCCACATTCCAAAATTTGGTACTAAGGCTTGGTATGCTGCAGCTTGAATGATTTGACCTATGCTGGTACTCTTAGTTCACAACTACTGAAGAGCAAAGGTCAAATATAAGTACTAATGAGTAATTTAGTCTTCAGCTTTTTCACTACTGAAGACTAAACTGACTCAAAGTACTGATGTACATTATTTATTGAAAAACAACTGTAGTGAAGTGGATTACAACTACTGATGTATGATTTTCAATAAATAAGTACTGAAGAACAAATTTTGCTCACAAGTACTGATGTGTAATCTTACACAAATACTGAAGACAAAATTTGTTCACCAGCTCTGAAGAATTTCATCAGCACTTGTGAACATCTGATCACAAGAGCTGAAGGCATATTCCCAAGAGCTGAAGGGTCAATGAAACATCTGAAAGTCAGCCAAAGAGCTGATGAGTAAATGTAGAGGCTAGTATGAAACAACTGATTTGACGGAAACAGCTGATGAGTAATTTCTCATCAGCTGATAACAACAGCTGATGTTTCATACACAAACAACTGAAGGACAAAACCATGTCTTCAGTAGTTCACAACTACTGACATCAGTAGTTCACAACTACTGAAGGCTAACACCAAGTCCTCAGTTGTTTACAACAACTGAAGCAATACCATGTCTTCAGTAGTTCACAACTACTGATCTCAGTAGTTCACAACTACTGAAGGCTAACACCAAGTCTTCAGTTGTTACAACGTCTGAAGAAGAATACTAGGTCATCAGTAGTTCATAACTACTGAAGACTGACAGTAACTCTTCAGACGTTCACAACATCTGAAGGGCAAACCAAGGTCTCAGTAGTTTCAACTACTGAAGGCTAACACCAAGTCCTCAGATGTTACAACCACAGAAGGTTAAACCACGTCATCAGCTGTTACAACAACTGATGACTAACACCAAACCTTCAGTAGTTTTCTTTCACCTTTGCCCTACCCTATAAATACCCCACTTTCAGAGCATTTACTCCTCACTTGACCTAATCCTTACAAACCTCTGAAATTCCCATACACCATTAATGGCGAACATGCAACTGAAACCTCGACACAACTGTGTCGCCCACCTTACAAAATCGCCATTATGGCCCAAATTTCACCAAGCCGTCGACCTTATGTATGACTCACCATACAAACGGCTTTTCTCTTGAACCCCACACTATACACCGACTCCTTGACGGAGTTTTGGACCAATGTCACCGTCCAAACCGGAGAGCAGAATGCCGAGGTCTCCCTCCGGTCCTCCGTCAACGGCAAACCCGTGGTTATCACTCCAGCTGCTCTACGCCAAACCCTAGAGCTGGATGATGCCACTCACCCAACTTCCTACCCCAAAGGTACCCTTGATCTTTCCTTCACATCTCATGACTATCAGGGTAACCTCTCCGCCTCCACCTTGTTGAAGAACACTTTCCTGATCCTCAACGCTTGATCTTCCACATGGTGAATGTATGTCTGGCTCCCAAGACCTCTTCGTGGGACCAGATGTCCACAAGGTGGCAGCAGGTATTGTATTCTATCCTTGAGAAACAACCTTTAAATTTTACTGATCTTTTATTTTTGGAACTCAAGGACATGGCCACAAACCTTTTTCTAACCGTTGGAACTTGTATCCACGTTCATAATGGCCATGATCGAATACCAGCTTCAGGCTGAGGGACTAGTTGGCACTGGGGTCACTGCCATGGCTGTTCAAGCTGAGGTATACTCCAGGCACAACACTGACCCCACACTCAAACAGGCTGGCCGGCTGCGAAAACCCACGCAGCTGGAACCCACAGCCTCCACTCCAAATCCACAGTCCCCACCAAGCCAAAAGCCAAAAAGAAGCCTAAAAAGGCTACTCAGGGAGATGAGTCCCCTGAGGATGCCCCTGCCACACAAAGGCAGGATGTGCCTGCTGGTTCGATTCTCCCAGCAGGTACCACGACTCCACCCACCACAACCGCACAGGCTTCCTCTCAACAGGAGCCTGATGCAACCAATTTTGGGGCAACCACATTACTGGGGTCTTCCTCACTTGAGGAGGCTGCCATTGAAGAGCACAGTCCTCCCCATGTGCATACCGCTTCTAGCCCACATACAGAGGAGACCGCCCCACTAAGCCCAACATTGGTTATAGCCAAAGTGCTGACTGATCTGAGCACTCCACCCTCTCCCCAGAAACCTATTACCACTGGGGAGACTCCAACCGAAGAGGGGGTGGGCACAAGTGCTGATCAGAGCCCACAGCACAGAGAATCAGTTCACTCTCCCAGTGTGGCTAGGGAGAGAGAACAATCTGGTGAGGCTGCCACTCCCCTGCATCAACATCTGAGCAGGGTGAAGCTGGTAACATCTCTAAGACCTCACCAGAGGCAATGGCCGATGATGGATCCAATCCGGAGGCCAGAAGTCCCCAGTACCAAGAACAAGGGGCACATGTCATTACTGAGCCACACTCAGGACATGTTCATCCTGACAATGTCAGGAGGTCAGGTGATTCAGCTCATGCTGATGATGACCTGAGCTTCTTCTACGATGTAGTTGCTCAAAACACTATCCTTGAGGATGAGATAAGCAGACTCAAAGAGCTGCTTGCTCAGATGACTCAGGATAGAAGTCCATCTGCCACCACTAACCCACAGATGGACCTTCACCTGAAGGTCTCACAGACACTGAGCCACTCCCACAAACTCAGCCACCAGCCCCTGCTTCTGGCACTAGCTCTCAGGGACAGAACCCCCCTGAGCAGCTGGATGCTATCCTCCAGAAATCCCTGCCTCTCATCACACCAATCCTTAAAGATATAGTTATTCAAACCCTTGATGAGAGGCTTCCCACATATATACAACCCATGGTGGAGGTTGCCATACTAAGGCTCTTGCTGATAGTCAAACCCCAACCAATGCAACCAAAAAGGGGAGACATCAGTGCAAGACAATAGGAAGAAGGGAGAGGAGGAGAAAGAGGCAGAGAAAGAGGTGGTGGTAGAGAGGGAGTTGGCTGAGGAGAGTAGTAGGGTGAGGGAGAAGGGGAAGAGGAAGGTGAGGGAGGTAGAGCATATAGAAGTGGCTGAAATCCAAAAGGATTTTAGTATCACTGATAAGAATAAGGGAGAGGGAAAGAAGGTGGCTGATCCTGATCTAGCAGCCCTTGTCAAGAGGCTGATGCTGAACATAACCGTTCAATGAACAAAGTCATTGAACAGCTGTTCAGGCAAGGCTTTGACAAGGACACTGCCCTGCTAGATCAAGAGATCAGGAATATGGAGAGGAGAGAGATTGAGTACCGATGGACTACTCATAGCCAAGAGGAAAGACAAAAACTTGAGGCTATGAGTAGGTTCACTTCGAAGTACCTGGGCAGACCAGTCCTTGATGTTAAGGCATGGACCAGGGACAAACTCTTGGCAATAACCACCAAGATTTGTTCGGCTGGTGATTTTACAAAGGGACTGGTCGCAGAGGCCTTATCTGAAGCCGGTGCTGGGAACAGGACACTACTAGTCAAGCTAACCAAACCAGCCCTTATCTCTAGGCTGCTAGTAGTGCCTGCCAACACTCCCACACCAACAACCCAACCACAACCCACAAAACCAACTCCTTTACCACCAAAACCCGCAGCCAATGATCCACCCTTGAAGAAGAAGAGAAGGGTGCTGAGGCTGCAAGATGAAGAAGAGGATGATGAGGAGGATAGCCTGCCACTCTCAGCAGTTATACCTCTACCCAAGCCAAACCACAAACCATCAATCCCACCTCACAGCACGACACTGTGAAGGTTAAGTTAGAAGAGGAGGAGCAGCAGAAAAGACATGATGAGGAAATGCTGAAAAGCATTGACAAATGTTATACTGCTACCACCTCTATAATAAACATGCAGAGAGAAGCTCTGAGGTTATTCACCCTCAGACAAACCTTTCAATATGAAAGGGAGAGGGTGAGAACTTGGCCTGACCCAAGGGTGGCTCACAGGATAGTCAAGAAGGACATGCCTGTGAGATACAAAAGCCAACTAAAGAGAATCGTAGATGAAGAGATCTCTGTGGCTATTGTAATAACACCCTGGGAAATAGTAGATGAATTCGAGAAAGCTTATAGAGCCGGCCAATCACCCTTTTCAATGCTAGATAATAGGGTGGTTAGGAAGGGTCTGGTCTATAAGAAGCTTGAGAATTTTCATCGGAATGAGCTCACTTTGTTGTTAGAGGGTAAACACCCTGATGAGTTTGCATATAGGCAAATCACAACACTTGAGCTCAAAAATGGAAGACAGATCAAGTACCTCTCAGAGCTGTACAGTCGGGAGGGGTTATTCGAAGGTGAGCCTGAAGACCTGTCCAAAGAAGAACAATTGATCTTTCTTCAGGCTTACTGTAGAGAATCCTACCGGCTTGTACGTGGGAGGTAGATCTCATGGATGGGGCAACAGCTCTGTGTCCAATTCCCCAAGACAGAGCTCCCATCCATACTTAGCCAAACAAACACTTGAGACTACCTCTCTGGCCAGTGCTTATCTGGGTCAACTTCTAATCTGATCTAGAAGGAAATAGACCAATCTTTATGCCATCAATAAGTAGGACATCCAATAATTAGAGGTTTTGGCTGCATTGGTTCAGGGGGAGTTTGTTGGACCAAAAGAACCAATGAGCCAAGATCAGGAAAACCTCTAAGTCCCACATGCCACTGCTACAACTGCTGAAGACTCCCATCAGTTACAATGTTCTCTTGCTTGAATGTCAGACTCGAGAACATCTGAAGACTCTCATCAGCTATTGTGTTCTCTTGCTTGAATGTCAAACTCGAGAGCATCTTAGCTCCAGCCTTCTGCTGTTATGACAAAGTCTGAAGAACAAAGTATGAAGATCAAAGAACTGAAGAATATCAGCTGAAGACTCCAAAGTACTGAAGACCAAGTACTGAAGTCTGAAGTACTGATCTTACAAGTACTGAAGACTTCAAGTACTGAAGACAAGTACTGAAGAATCAAAAGCTGAAGAACTAAAGAACTGAAGACCTTCTACTGAAGCACAAAGTCTGAAGACAAAGACTGAAGACAACAACTGATGATATCTACTGAAGTCATCAGTTGTTATATCATCTGAAGCCAAGTCTGAAGACCAAGTACTGAAGACTCAGAGTTTGTCACAACAACTGAAGAAGTCTTCTTCAGTTGTTGTAGTGGTTTTTCTTTTTCAGTAGTTTATTTTGTTTCAGTAGTTACAACAACTGAAGAGCATGTTCTTCAGTTGTTATAGTATCAGTAGTTATAAACGACTGAAGAGTTTGTTCTTCAGTCGTTGTAGGATTTCAATAGTTTACTTTTGTCAGCACTTAGGAACTTTTGTAAGAAGATGTCAGTTGTTGACATCTTCAGTAGTTTTATGTTTTGACAACTGTAATTTAAATATTCAGTGATGTTAGAAAAGGACATCACCACCATGCTCTTGCCGCCTATATAAGGATGGCAAGCCATACAGTTTTAATTGCCGAAACGTGCGACCAATAGAACATTTATTGTTTCGCAGAACTCTTCTCTCTCTATGTTAATGCTTTAATTGCAATATCTTTTATGTTCTTGCTTTAATTGCTAATTAATGTGCTAAATCCGCTGCAAACATAATCTAATTGATCAACACGAGAGGCTGAGATCCTGTCATTTTGTTTTGTTGGGAAGACCATTTTTAAAAACTACTAGAACTAAGATTGATGTTTATAATGGTACACTTTCTATGGAGTTTGATGGGGAAATAATCAATTTTAACATAGATGATGCAATGCGTTACCTGTCACACCCTCGCTTAGAGCGGAAACACGAGGATGCGACGGACGGGATCGTCATAACACTTGGTATAAATACAGAGATATAATACATGCAAACTTCTTGTGTCATGACGTCCCCCGACACAATGGTGACTTGTGTCGTGGTTAGTCAGTTCCACGACTATCATAGTCTTATTGATTCTAAATCCAAAATATACATAGTTCACAAATAACTACAAATGATATACATTACAAATGCAAAACTAGTGAAATCCTGAGGGTCTCTGCTAAGGCATCAGCACTAGCTATTCTCTTTGATTATGTTCACCTGAAAGATATGCTCAAAAATGTCAACACATAATGTTGGTGAGTTCCGCAGGTTTAAATTGAAAACATGTAATTGATGCTGTATAAAATTTGATATGGAATCATACTGCAAGCACAAACCACATAACATGTGTTTAAGACAACCAAACCCTAATGACGTTATGCATATAAATTCGACTGAATATATTCACCCTTGGCCGGATTGCTGGCAGCTGTGTTGGTAACTCGCAAGTTAACCAATCGTCGAAGGGTGGGGGTGTCAACCCAGTAGTACTACCAATACCTATCCGTTGGTTCCTAACCCGGAATTAATGGTTGTATGAGTGTTCCCAAGAATAACACCATGTATGCATGCAAAACAGTATCACATTGATTCCAAGTATGAAACAGAATATACAGTGTATAGCATTGAAAACGGTGAGCATACTTTTCCCCCATTGATTGAAAACATTGAAAACTTGTATAAACATAAAAAGGGCCACGAAACTCACCTTGAATTGATATAATGCACAAAGACTTCACAGAATCAAGCAATGCACGATCAAATACGGCCAATACCTAATATTAATTATAATTGAGTCTTTAAAATGTATTTGACATGAATAGGTATATTTGATCGGATTCGGGTTAGTTCGGTTTGACGTTTATGATTTGGTTTATGCATTTAAGTTTAATCATAAACTTAGTGATTTATATATTAGGTTTAATTAATTTAAAATATATTTTGGTAATAAATAACTTGTAATTTACATTCGTAAATAATTTGTGAAATTATATATTGTATAATTTTCATGGTTTTCTATAATTATTTAACAATTTAATACGATATAACGTCTATTTTTATTAAAAATGATTATTTATAATATTTACAAATAATATTTTATAAATATTCTTAAGATTTTTAAACAAAATAAATTTACAGAAAATAATTTTGTGAGTTTTAAAATACAGGATATTTATAAAATTTATTTTATAATTTTTAGGAATTTTTGTAGAATTTTTAGAAGCTAAATAGGCTTTTAAAAAAAATTAATACAGTGGCCCGGGTCGAACCCGGGACCTCTCGGGTGGGGAAACATGTGTTTAGCCGGTGAACCAAGGCACAAGGCCGCGACAGAATCCGGTTCCAACAGCTTTTAAACCGTTTTCCTCTATTTCCCCCAAATCCTCTTAGAACCCTAATTCGATCTGGGTTAAATTGGACACGAATTCGATCTTGATAACAGTTACATTCATAGGGCTTTTGATACCCATGTATAAACGAGTGTAGTGATGCATTTAATTACCTGATTTGGAATTGGATTGATGATAAATCAGATATGAACAAGCCGCGGCTATCTTGAACTCGAATGAGAATCAAACACTGATGGAAATTCAATTACTTGCACAGACAGCTTCGAATGAGGTTTATGATCAAAAGCCCTATGTTATTCGCGAGTTATAAGGCTCGGAGGTGGGTGTTCGATAGAGTTGCAGGTTCGAACAGAGGATTTGGTCAAATTGGTTTAATTTTGTGTGATTTGATGAAATGTCAGTAGCATTAGATTCACAATGAGTTAAGGTTCGATTTAACGGTATTATTTTGATTAAAGTGGTGTGTGAGTGGGTTATTTAGCCGTTTGAAACGGTCGGGAAAAGTGGTAAGGATTATAACCGTTATTTTGACCGTTTCTACGCGTTTTGGAGGTGTATGGGGTTCAAATCTTGTTCACGAGGCGATTATGTGTAATTCGAGCTGTTAAAATCGGGTTTTTACGCGTTTTGGGTTGGCCGGAGTATCGCCGGACTTTGGCCGGAACCGGCGCCGGGAAGTCGGGGGGTGGGCGGGGTTGGATTTGAAACTTCCGAAATTACAGATTCAGCCCTGTGGTTTCATTATTATTATTTTATGTTATAAAATTTCTTTTGAAGTTTTTAAAAATTACAAATACCCCTCTGCACTTATTTATTTAGTCTTTGTTATTATTATTATTATTATTATTATTATTATTATTATTATTATTATTATTATTATTATTATTGTTATTGTTACTATTATTATTATTATTATTATTATTATTATTATTATTATTATTATTATTATTATTATTATTATTATTATTATTATCATTATTATCATTATGTTTATTATTGTTATTATTGTTATGATTATTATATATATATATATATATATATATATATATTTTAATTATTGGAACGTATTGAACTTAATTGTTTGTAAAAGTACGGGATGTTACAGTCTCCCCTGCTTTAAGAAATTCCGTCCCGAAATTTTAATCGCAAGGAGCCTGAAACGAAAAGATGAGGATACTGAGATTTTATTTGATCCTCACGTTTCCAGGTGAACTCTGGGCCACGTTTAGATTCCCAGTGGATTTTGACAATAGGTATCCGGCTACGTCTGAGTTGTTTGACTTCCTGATCCATAATTTCCACAGGTTTCTCGATAAAATGCACATATTCGTCAATCTGGACTTCGTCGAGTGGAATGTGGAGATTTTCATCGGCGAGGCAATTGGTGAGGTTTGAAACATGGAACGTCGGTTTGCGGGTGATAAGCTGTGCTAAGATTCAGTTGAGTTCCGAGAGCTGATTGGAGACTTTTCCAGAATCGAGAGATGAATCGACCATCGTGATCGGAAATGATGTTCAATGGCACACCATGTTGGCTAATTATCTCATTGATATAGATACGAGTCAGTTTCTCAACTCAATTATCTTCCCGAATTGGAATGGAATGTGCTAACTTCGTCAAACGACCAACGATAATCCAGATGCTGTCGTTGTTGAGAGGAAACATTGGAGATGATGACGAGTTACAATGGTATGTTAGACTTATAATCACAACTTCCAGAATGTAATTTCATGGTAAGGTGTTGTCTAGAAATCAAGATAAGACCAACAATGATAAGAAAGGTTATCCGTCGGAATTTAGGAATCCCAACGTCAACATAGGTAACGACCTTAACGCATATCTTATGAACATGTATTTTCTCCTTTGACCAACCATCGGTCTAAGAACAATACGCTATGCGAAGATCTTGGAATGAGTTCACGATGATGGTTAAGAATATTATTAAACAGAAAATGAATCAATCATTCAGAATAACGATTAATGTTTTAACGTCATACCACGGTATACGAATATTTGAAACGGATGTAGGTAAATTTCTCGACGTTGTGAGATAATGGGTTTGCTATTACATAAAGATTACTCTGAACCTTTCCTTGGTGGGTAAACTTGATAGCATTGCTGATCAAGTGGGTGAGAATTTGTCTAATCCGTAAAACATCACCAATAACCTCCACTGGGACATCACCTCTTCTTGGCCTAAATTTTGTGGCCTTCAACCTCAGAACTCCTGACTCAACTTTGGAAAAGTCGAGGATGTCACTAATAAGTTGAAGGACTAGATCACCAGAAGACAACATGACACTCAAAGTTGTTTCTGATCTTTATCAAGTTTTGTTGTTGATAGAATTTCTGCTATGCTAACGACCCCTGATAATGGAGATCTTATCTCGTGTGACATGGTTCCTAGCATTTGTTTTGCTCTCATCGTTTCCTCTGTAATATGAACAGTTTTATTAAGTTCTGTCTCCTTGGCCTTCTGCACAGCTATTTCTTCCCTTAGTTTTGCCATCTTTTCTCTCTTTTTCACCTGATTAGTGATTTCCATGCCCATGTAATTAACACCAATTTCCTCCCCATCTTTGCTGAACACAGGTTCAACATATATTAAGAATGTTTTGGCTCCAAATAACTCAGTCTCAAAAGTAATTCCTCTCTTTGCTGGTAACTCTCTCCAGAACTTCCCTTTTAAGGTCTTGTTGTTCAAATCCAGGATAGAATTTTAATGATTTTCAAGGTTAAGGATTCAGAAGCGAATCTTGAAGTGTCGCAAACAATAGGAAAAGTATTTGTAAACATATTTTGCAAGGTAGCAGTATCTAAGTAAGTTTACATACGCAGTTCAACAAACCATGAGTTCAGCTGAGAACATTTATATGACTAGAAAGTCATGTTCATAAGTTGATAATATCTTCAGCAGAAGGATTGTTCAGGAAGGCTACCATCGCACAATCACGTTTTGATGATAACTCAAATGAAAGTCGATAGATAAGGAAGAAATGTTTCCATATAGCTAGGTCAAAATATGAGGATAAAGGGAGAGAAATCGATTTAAGGGTTTTAAGTGCTCCAAGCTTGGAATCAAAATCAACCTAATACGATCGGGTCTCTTTTCAGGTTCAGAGATCATGCTTTGGCTTGATAAGTCGAATCACCAACATTGGTTCACCCTTCAAGTTACTTCATGCTTCTCGTTACTTGATTACAACCATGGTAAGTTGAAGATCACGAATTGAGATTAGTCATCAATGTATAGACTTCATGCCTATCTTGATAATAACAAGAAACAATCGAAGGTTGACATTTGTCACCAAAATACGGGTTTCAATCCTATTTTGGTGAGATCATGTCATTTGTGAAATGTAAGTTTCAATGAGAATAACTGAAGTCAATCCTCAGGATAAGGAAGTCACCCTAATCCAGAGGATGAAATTTCACAAACAAACAAACGGAAAACCATTTATCGAAATAGAGAATCATCAAAGTAAGGGAATCTCCCCTGCTTGGATGAGATAGAATCATTTAGGAGATACGAGTGTTCTTAGTCATAGGTTGACTTGCAAACTCTTGCATTTTCCACGGTGCAAGCAGTATGAAGCTTGACTTAACGACGAAAGGAAATTAATATCAATTAGGAATTCGGAAAAAATTTAAAGTTACATCAGTGTAACGAAGGAAAGATCGTGCTTACAAGCTTAAGATCGAAATTCGAGATCGCAGAATTTGTTATGATGGTGTTCAAATCTTGAATAATTTAAATCAGGAAGACGAAATCAATGACAAGAATGATTCGACATTACAATGAGATGTGAACATTCGATTCACAATCGAAGGGAATTCATGGACTTCTCAAGATATGAGATTAGCCATAACCTTATTGAAGACACGCGTACTTATCAGTGATCGCTAATCTCAAGGGTTTCGAGTTAAGTAAATGAATTCAATGATCGAATCAAATCACCATTTACACTTTGCCTAGACAAAGTACCCCGAGATGTAGGAATTCCTTCTACAGCACTGCCTGTTCTTAGTTATGGGACACATCCTTAAGAGGATTTGAGAACCATAAGTAATGGTTTAAAGTTTTGAAGGCCATTCGGTGTTTAGGAAAGTGTTCTCGATACTTTCGAACCACTGTAGTAATCCGGTAGCTCCTTCGGTTCCACTGAGCTTAGTGGGGTTGCAAGAACTGAAATGCTTGTAGGTACAAGCACGTGGAGGGTTAGGACAAACAGAGATTTGAGCAGGGTTCGCGCCTTGATTCAGATGAGTTAGGAGGGTTGGTACGACCGCATCAACCTCACGTGCTACAATAGCAGTAATCTTACGGCCAGAGTTTCCAGATTGGGATCGTTTTTGACGAGTATACATTTTGAAATATCATTAAGATATTTTATGAGAATTGGGCAATATGAGCTATACAACATGAAAACGACAATCGGGAATTTGGCATAATAATAATGAGATGTTCCGTGTGTAATCGTTTGATTCGTAAATCAAAGTGAGTACGTTAACTAACTAAAGTTTTAAGTCAACCACATCTTTGTTGGATGCATGCGTACCTATAAGCAGATACTCATCCCACTCTTCCAACATTGCATGTATTTATTGGTGAGGCACAGACTTTGACGAGATTTTGAAAACCACGGATAACGATTCAAAGTTTATTTTGATAACCATTTGATTTAGGCACACAATGCCTTAGAATATGATTTAAGATTTGTGTGTGCTTTGATAGGAATCAAAGTATAAAAAGAATTATATATGGTTCCACTCCTCAAGTTTTAATAATCCATACTTCGGTCCATCAAGATCATTATGTAGCCTAGTTTAAGCACATTCTTAGTATACCGGTGATGTTTATATATAGGGTTCCCCGCAGCGTTCCCACCACATCCACGATATACTTTGAATAATACTTAAACTAGTTACATAACATCTTAATTTTCCTTAGCATCATTCCAAAGAATAACTTAATATAAGTTTGATGTGAGCTACCGCAACTTATGTTTAGGCGGTTTTTACCAGTATATGAATGGCTATCGACAAACCTATACATCGGTTCCACACGGGAATTGATGACTGTAGAGAAAACATTTTCAAAGTGTAAATAGTTTAATGTGACGTAGCAAGATCTACAAAGCGTATACGTATAGTTTACAACCAAACCAATCTATGCCTCAGTCAATCGGGATCATCACGTAGCCCAGTTTAAACACATTCTTGGTATACCAAGGGTGCTTATATATAGGGTTCCCCGCAGCGTTCCCACCACATCCGTGGTATACCTTGAACGATGCCTAAACCAGTTACGTAACATCCGATTATCCTTAGCATAATCTTAAAGAATAACGTATTGTATGTGTAGAGAGTATCATTACTCCTCTACATTTATGCATTCCACTTTCATTCTAAGCATTAATCAGTAGTTACTGAAATGCTAAGTGGAGGAATGTCTCATAAGGTCAATATGATTGGAAATACCATGAAGGCTCTAAGTAGGACAGGACTTGAGTAAATGTTGATAATGTTTGATTGCCTTCAACAAGGACTTATAATGTTTGATTGCCTTCAACAAGGACTTATAATGTTTGATTGCCTTCAACAAGGACTTACTAGAATTATGACCCTAGCACCCTAGGGTATAGAATAGAAACATGTGATACTCATGATCGTTACCTCATGGTAAGATTAGCCAGACTTCTCATGCATGGTGTATTGCAATTACGTGTGCACCCGTAATGGTAATTTACCTTGCATGATCACCCTTAGCTTCACTTACCCCAAGTTAACATCATAGTATTATTTAGATTCATCAAGCACAAATAATGTATTGTCCTTATGTCCATGAGCCAGTATTCCAATAATAGCATGTAATAGCAAATAAGCACATAAGCACATTATGTCTAATGATAACTGCATATTCGTCACATTTCCAGAATTTCAGTCATAACCGTGATAGGGTCGGATTCAATATTCGAGATCGACGCTACGCGTGATCACCGAAGTTCCCTAATAATATGATGTTGTACAAGCGTCTAGTTTGTACTTTTCCTTTTCAGTAGTTTGTACAACAGCTGAAGAGTTTGTTCTTCAGCTGTTATAGTTTCAGTAGTTTGTAAACGACTGGAGAGTTTGTTCTTCAGTCGTTCTACCTTTTCAGTACTTGTAACAGCTAGAACACTTAACATTTTTGTAAGAGGGTGTCAGCTGTTTGACATCTAGTATCATAGTATCCCATGGAGAAAGACTAAGAGTATTAATGTCTTTCTTAGGATGTTCAGATAATACGTGTATATGTATAAAGTCAAGTATGTAGGAACATACTTGTATATTATTAGGTATATAGGAATATACCTGTATATTAAGTTCATAGACTTAATATACTTGACCCATTTGCCTTGTAGATTTGTGTATTGACCATTGTTTATCACTCATCCCAGAAATCCCCTGGTAGCGTAACGGGTCTCGCAATGAGATTTATACGAATACGCTTGCCTTAGCCCGAAGGCCTTTTGTCAGAAATCCAGAATACAGGTGTCTATGTGTCACACAAATCATGACAGACATTTAGGTAAAATCAAATGCACACAATCCCTAGCATGCATTTTATATGAAGGTTCTTAGGTTATAGTCTAGGTCGAGTTCTCCACCTAATTCTCTATAACCAAGGCTCTGATACCAATCTGTCACACCCTCGCTTAGAGCGGAAACACGAGGATGCGATGGACGGGATCGTCATAACACTTGGTATAAATACAGAGATATAATACATGCAAACTTCTCGTGTCATGACGTCCCCCGACACAATGGTGACTTGTGTCGTGGTTAGTCAGTTCCACGACTATCATAGTCTTATTGATTCTAAATCCAAAATATACATAGTTCACAAATAACTACAAATGATATACATTACAAATGCAAAACTAATGAAATCCTGAGGGTCTCTGCTAAGGCATCAGCACTAGCTATTCTCTTTGATTATGTTCACCTGAAAAGATATGCTAAAAAATGTCAACACATAATGTTGGTGAGTTCCGCAGGTTTAATTTGAAAACATGTAATTGATGCTGTATAAAATTTGATATGGAATCATACTGCAAGCACAAACCACATAACATGTGTTTAAGATAACCAAACCCTAATGACGTTATGCATATAAATTTGACGGAATATATTCACCCTTGGCCGGATTGCTGGCAGCTGTGTTGGTAACTCGCAAGTTAACCAATCGTCGAAGGGTGGGGGTGTCAACCCAGTAGTACTACCAATACCTATCCGTTGGTTCCTAACCCGGAATTAATGGTTGTATGAGTGTTCCCAAGAATAACACCATGTATGCATGCAAAACAGTATCACATTGATTCCAAGTATGAAAACAGAATATACAGTGTATAGCATTGAAAACGGGTGAGTATACTTTTCCCCCATTGATTGAAAACATTGAAAACTTGTATAAACATAAAAAGGGGCCACGAAACTCACCTTGAATTGATGTAATGCACAAAGACTTCACAGAATCAAGCAATGCACGATCAAATACGGCCAATACCTAATATTAATTATAATTGAGTCTTTAAAATGTATTTGACATGAATAGGTATTTAATCGGATTCGGGTTAGTTCGGTTTGACGTTTATGATTTGGTTTATGCATTTAATTTTAATCATAAACTTAGTGATTTATATATTAGGTTTAATTAATTTAAAATATATTTTGGTAATAAATAACTTGTAATTTACATTCGTAAATAATTTGTGAAATTATATATTGTATAATTTCCATGGTTTTCTATAATTATTTCACAATTTAATACGATATAACGTCTATTTTTATTAAAAATGATTATTTATAATATTTACAAATAATATTTTATAAATATTCTTAAGATTTTTAAACAAAATAAATTTACAGAAAATAATTTTGTGAGTTTTAAAATACAGGATGTTTATAAATTTATTTTATAATTTTTAGGAATTTTTGAAGAATTTTTAGAAGCTAAATAGGCTTTTAAAAAAAATAATACAGTGGCCCGGGGTCGAACCCGGGACCTCTCGGGTGGGGAAACATGTGTTTAGCCGGTGAACCAAGGCACAAGGCCGCGACAGAATCCGGTTCCAACAGCTTTTAAACCGTTTTCCTCTATTTCCCCCAAATCCCCTTAAAACCCTAATTCGATCT
Organism: Flaveria linearis; assembly: GCA_024085815.1. NCBI lineage: Eukaryota > Viridiplantae > Streptophyta > Magnoliopsida > Asterales > Asteraceae > Flaveria > Flaveria linearis. The sequence continues at coordinate 97,747 of JABSNV010000020.1, forward strand.
GGGTTAAATTGGACACGAATTCGATCTTGATAACAGTTACATTCATAGGGCTTTTGATACCCATGTATAAACGAGTGTAGTGATGCATTTAATTACCTGATTTGGAATTGGATTGATGATAAATCAGATATGAACAAGCCGCGGCTATCTCGAACTCGAATGAGAATCAAACACTGATGGAAATTCAATTACTTGCACAGACAGCTTCGAATGAGGTTTATGATCAAAAGCCCTATGTTATTCGCGAGTTATAAGGCTCGGAGGTGGGTGTTCGATAGAGTTGCAGGTTCGAACAGAGGATTTGGTCAAATTGGTTTAATTTTGTGTGATTTGATGAAATGTCAGTAGCATTAGATTCACAATGAGTTAAGGTTCGATTTAACGGTTATTTTGATTAAAGTGGTGTGTGAGTGGGTTATTTAGCCGTTTGAAACGGTCGGGAAAAGTGGTAAGGATTATAACCGTTATTTTGACCGTTTCTACGCGTTTTGGAGGTGTATGGGGTTCGAATCTTGTTCACGGGGCGATTATGTGTAATTCGAGCTGTTAAAATCGGGTTTTTACGCGGTTTTGGGGTTGGCCGGAGTATCGCCGGACTTTGGCCGGAACCGGCGCCGGGAAGTCGGGGTGGGCGGGGTTGGATTTGAAACTTCCGAAATTACAGATTCAGCCCCTGTGGTTTCATTATTATTATTTTATGTTATAAAATTTCTTTTGAAGTTTTTAAAAATTACAAATACCCCCCTGCACTTATTTATTTAGTTTTTTATTATTATTATTATTATTATTATTATTGTTACTATTATTATTATTATTATTATTATTATTATTATTATTATTATTATTATTATTATTATTATCATTTATGTTTATTATTGTTATTATTGTTATGATTATTATATATATATATATATATATATATATATATATATATATATATATTAATTATTGGAACGTATTGAACTTAATTGTTTGTAAAAGTACGGGATGTTACATTACCCAAGCGATATTTCATCCTTAAACTATTTAGATATAATTGAACCACTAAGTGTTGAATGCATTAAGTTATCTAACATTGATGTTCCAGCTTTAGTGTCAACCAAAATTATTGATAAGGATGAAACAAAAGAGCGTATTAAAGATTTTAAGCTTGGGGTGGTTTTGTTAGAGCTTGCACGAGACTGAACGAGACTTCAAAGAGTCTAGCCAAAGACGTTAAAGAAAGGCGCTATGCGGGAGGCAACCCTTATTTCATTTGTTTCTTTTTTTTCTTTCTATCTTTCTTTTATATAAAAAATAAAAAAAATTTAATTTTTTTTAAAATAAAAAAAATAGTGTCAAACAAGTGTCAAACAGTAAGTTAAAACGACCGTGTTAAAATTACTTGACAAAATTTCAAAACAGCCGTCAGGTTTCCGTTTGACTTACAAATTCCAGAACGTTAAAACGGTCATGTCAAATTTAACACGGCCGCGTTGAGCTGCTGTTTGTTTTAGAGAAAATAGAAAGGGGATGTTTTATTTATTTCTAAATTAGAAGCCCTAATTCTAAACCTTTGCCCCCCTGCGATCTCTCACACCAACTCCACCGCCTTCCCTCACCTCACTATCGCAACCCCTCATCTCGCCGCCATTCTACCCTTCCTCTTCATCCACCACATCCTCCACCTCAGTAAATTCCATCCTATTGTCTACTCCAAGCATCAAGGACGACGCTGAATTCAAAGCTTGGGAGAGGTAATTTTGTTTCTTTTTCTAGTCATCCAATTACGTATTGCATTTAGGATTGCATTGCATTTAGTTAATCATTGTCATGATAGTATTAGGTATGCATTACATCACTATAAAAAAAGTAACACCTCCATAGCCTCGGGAAAGATTTTGGGAACAACATGAAAAATGATATTAACTTTATTATGCTAATCATAGGTCGCGTACCAAAGAAGGTTGATAGTAACAGAAATATATTTGTATCCCGTTATGCTAGTGCCCTTTGTTCTTGGGTTTATAAAGATAAAAACTCCTAATGTCCATGTGTGACTAATGTCGATCTGATCGTATAAGGAGACTGAGACCTAGCAAAAATACATTAAGAGCCGAGTCCATTTGAAAAAAAAATGAAAAAAAGAAAAAAAAGAAAAAAACAAAAAAAGAAGTTAGTTATATGATAAATAAGCTACAATAATGGCAAATCATTTGTGATCTCGCATGGTGAAAAATTGACCACTTGCTCCCTATAGTCCTTGAGGTTAGGA